>OZ026507.1:16330454-16641230 GCA_964019985.1 Aurelia sp. 4 Dawson et al 2005 | reverse complement strand
GTTGTTGAGATAACTGCATAGAGTAAGGAAAATGGATAACTGGACGATATCGTGAGTGTATGCTTGTCTTACAATTCGTGGATCCACAATCCAACATGCTGTAAAGGAACAAATGAGAGGGAGAGATGTTGGAATGGCGGATTCGGAATTTATATGAAAGTTAACTTTCAGATGGAATTAAGGAAATAAACTAGGGGCAATCTTGGAGTATAAACCTACAAAAGGACTTACCGAAATTCCTTCAAATTTTGTTTTTGATACCACTTTGGAATATTGATAATTTCCTGCATAATCCTTGTAAGTATAATCTGATAAATTGTGAGTTTCGCTTATCTTGCTGTACGATTCTGCCAACAGCCAAACAGCATCGAATGCATATGAAGCGTAAGTTTGAGCGGATGGAGCTCTCTTCTTTAATGAACTAAAGAATTCAGGTGCTGTCTAAAAAATTCAAAAATATTGATAGGATTGTAAGTGGTCGAACGAAAAAAAAACAAGAAATAAATCTGCTATCATGCAAATTTTATAGAAGACTTATGTCAAAGAACAGCAACAGCCAAAAACGAGTGGAAAGCAAACAACAAACAACACAATATGACGTGATACTGTTTACACGACACCGTTTTCGTTTAATATCGGATTAGCCCCCTGTTTACACGAGAACGCTTCGCTGTGCCCTACAATAGTTTCATTTTATGCTTTTTGCATCCACTGCGCATTCTTCGCCGCAACCCAAATGAATCGGCGGCTCCTAGAATTGATGATAATGAGGCTCCGTATTGAGTTGATACCAGATTCGACTGTTTACACGATATCGCATTGGTTACACACCACTTCCTGAGTGTTTTCATTTGAAACGCAAAAACAGTATGAAGCGTATCGGGTTGGTGCGCTCTCGTGTAAACAGGAGGCCAGTCCGATATGAAATGAGAACGCCTTCATCTCAAAATCTATTAAACTGGACCAAAGATGCATCAAAGTATGTGCTTCTAAATATAAAAAAAGAGGCTTAGCAGTTCTAGGAATTCGCTTCCCCTCCCTTTGAAATATTCTGTATTAAATCTGGCCATGTCAAGGTGAAGTTGCGGGTTTTTAGCGCCAAGGGTTCGAATCAGAGAAGTAGAACAAGACCTCATCGGGTCCACAACCTCTTGTCGTGACATCGATTGGCAGGGCTTCGCGCACTTTCCACCTGACTGCTCTAGATGCAAAGTCAGAGGCACTTACATTGCATTCATTTGTAGAGTAGATATTAATTGGTATTTTAGAATTTTATTTGGATAAAAAAGAAGCTGAGCGGCTACCCCTGAGGTTCAAATTGTTGATCAAGTGTGCCATTACTTAGAGTCAAAGGTACATAGAGATATGTAAAGGTATTACACCCCTGCACTACAATACCTTCCCTTCATAGCCGTAACAAAAGACAGCCCATCGCGTATGCTTGCTGTTAGCGTTCAAGAAGCTGTAACTGGCTTACAAGGGCTAAAATGAGGAAACTTCTGAATGACAAATGACGGAGATACAAGGTGACTTAAATCAGGGGCCTGGGCAATCTAAATATAGTCTATTGTATTCCATTATATTTGATGATCTCGAGAGATTATCAAAACAATTGGACAAATGATGGCAGGCACCCTTCTTTTGTTCTACTTTTGAACTAGACGCTATATATAAAGTTGAAACCATGGAAACATACCATGCCACTAGCTGTTTTCTTTCCATCAATTCTCAGATCAAGTCTGGTTGTATAAAAATATCCTTCAATGGCAGTTCTCAGCTCCTCCGGGCGGCAGTAATTATAAGGCTTCATTGTCATATACCAATCATCATACAGAGCAAAACTGACCATCCATACGTAGTTATCTCCATACATACCATGTCTATAAGCCTATGGGAGAGAGAGAGAGAGAGAGGAATATAAGAATGAGGTCTCGTTCATACTGCTCCGTTTTTAACGGAGAGGTAAACTTCCGTTTTTGTGAAAGTGTTCACATTGATCTGCACAAAAACGCCACAAAAACGGCGGTTTTCGAAAACGCCATCAAAAGTGGATATCCACAAAAACGGAGGTTTTTGAAAACGTATTTAATCAATGTGAACGCACAAAAACGGAGGTTTTTGAAAACGCTTCAAGTCCAATAATGAGCTTCACAAAACCGGAGCAATGTGAACGCACAAAAACGGAGATCTTTGGCTCCGTATTTGTTATCAGGCAGATCAATGTGAACGCACAAAAACGGTTGTTTTTCTCCTCATTTTGATACAAAACGGAGTAACGTGAACGGGTGGCTTTGGTGCAACAAAAGCATCATAACAAAAACGGAGCAGTGTGAACGGGGCCTGAGATATAGGTGTACTTAAAACAAGTTCTGCCAACGCCAGGTAGCCATTCGTTAGACCGATGATTTTCGTCTAAGTTTTGCTCCATTAAATTGAATTGTTATTTAATGTTAGAATAGGTATTGTGGGGGTATCGTTGGGGTAAATGGAGCGAAAACAAGAACTCATATAATAAGTCTAGCTATTCGCAACTCTAAAAGCAAATTATTTTGTAACTCAAACGAAGGAGTAAATATTCCTTTAAGCTTTTCAATTTTTACTCTGGAGGTCTAAAATTAGAATCTCCAAGCAAACCACCATATGGAACCAATTTTAACTTGAACTTTCACAAATACATGTATACAGAGATGAGCAAATGTTATGGTGGCAGCTTTCATGTCATTGTCATAGTTCTAAAAATATTCCACGATGCTGCCATCGACAGAGTAGTAACCGCCAATGCAAATACGAAAATTCGTAATTTTATGCCTCCCCCTAGCTCCCTGCAACAGATCCCGAAATCAGGCAACTTATAATATCTTCTTCCTCAGGCCTTAAACTCTTGATTCACAATTTCAAAAAGGTTTATGTATCCAAACATTTCCTCATATCAGATTGCCGATGACGGTCGCTCAATCAAGCACCGTAGGTTTGAGAAAGAATTCTTACATCCTTTTTACTTCTCTCACTTCTCTCTCATCATCCTCTCTCCTTAGTCAAAGTGTCCTCATCTCTCATCTTTCTTTCCTTCTATTTCCTTTGGCACTCTATCTACCCTAAAGCTGGTTCTCACCAACTGTACTCTTCACCCAGGGTTTTCCCTACTCAAATAGAAGAATATCAAACAACGTGAAAAACCTTGGAAGTCAATCTGAAGAGAACTTACCTCACAAAAGACTGTTTGTGCACCCCATTTTGATACTTCCGCAACAATGATCCTCGCGTCTAATTTCTAAGAAGGAAGTAAGATTGTATTTACCTATGATATTCAAAATGAATTTAGACACAATTCAATTGCAAGACGGCATTCTGTTGGAGGCTGTAAATTTCTTTTGGAATAAAAAGCTGATAGCTGCAGAATTCCAACAAGACGTATACCAAAGACGCTTTTTTTGGCACCAGATCTCTTCCAAGCCCCTCTCTCAAACATGCCCCTTTTCTTTCAAGCTCCGCTCTGGAGTAATCGATATTTACTAAGCACGTCGGGGGCTTAGCACAGTTTTGACGGTACTTTAACATGCTATGAACAGTTGTGCCTAAGTCAGATGAAACTATGCAGCATATGGTCCCTATGTGCAGCACGAGCCTCGAGCTCTGTACCACCCTAAGACTTCACAAAAAAATTCATAATGAAATAATCGTGACAGAAGGAAAGGTACAGTCGAATAAAAGATAGAGTTACCTTAAGTCGGTTCATCTCATCTCTTGCTGTGCCCCCAAAATCACTTGAAAATCCTTCAATCGCTACAACATCAAAACCATTTGATTTCAAGCTCTTTTGTAGCCTGTCCACACCCTAAATTGATAAAACAAAGTAAAATAAATGAAATGTAAGCAATAATAAAACAAACTATGTGTACAGTATGTAGGTACATTTATGCCAAAAAATCAAAACTAAATATGCTACAAACTTTACTAGCAAATAAACGGAAGGCTTATTACATGTAGTGTACAAAAATAATGAGAGAAACTGACTAAGATCTGATAAGAAAATCTAGCATAATTAAAAGGTCAGTGTGACCTTGTTTCTATTACTAACATTCCATCATACATTTTATCTTGTTCCTATCAATCGTTAAAAGAAATTTCTCATGAATTTCCAGCGCCCAAACTATATTCTGTCTAAAAAAAGCAAGTGATCCATCCATAGGTACGATTGTCCACAAAGACTAAGAATTGTTATGTATCGAACTTAAGCCTTCGTCAACCACTTCGACATAACCTAAGTAGATACATCCTGTATTATGGGGAATGAAAAACTACTTACTTCGAAATAAATATTCCGACTGTAATCATAAATGATGCCAACTCTGTTCCAGTTGAAATGACTCATCCATGCAAGTTTGGCATCATTAAATGCAAGAATCGAAGGAGTGCTTCGGAAAAAGAATGGGTATAGGAACCGATTTACCAGCTTCGGCAGGAGAGATGCATAAGTAACCTATATGAGATAAAAAGTGCAATTAACGTGAGCAGTCTCACATTTTAAAATAGTAAATGATAGTATGCGCCCTCTTGTATCTAAGAAGATACTCATGCAGCCTCAGATCCACAGAGGATAAGCTCTACAGAACAAATGTTTTCCAGCTAGACTTGAATATATCGGATGAGTAAAAAAAAGAGACATGTTTGGGAGGTTATGGAATAAACAGTATCTGAAACTGGGATGTTAATCTATAATTCAAAGGCTAAATTAGGTGCGAATTTTGCTTGGTAACATCACTCATCATTGAGACCCAGAAATTAGGAAAATACAGGTAAAGGGTGTGCTTGGGAATGAGAATTCCACCTTCCATTCTGTTCCATGACTTACTTGCTATTGAAATATCAATTCAATATAATCTTCTATTTCAGGATTAGAATTAAAGAGCCCTGGTCAACATCAGTGCAGTGCGCTCTTTTTCTTCCTTGTTTAACTTGGAAAGAGCTTCTTGGAAAGAGATTAAGAGCTTCTACCCATTGAATTATAAATAGCTCAATGCTTCTGCCAGGCAGAAAAGATGGCGCATGGCTGCTCAACACAGTATCCAGTAAATATCTTTGAAGGCTGGAAAGATTAACTAGCAAGCTGCCACTGTTTTACAGACTGTTTTTATAAACTGTTTTTTACGCCCTGTAAGGGTATTGTAGTTTCTTACTCTTTCAAATTGGCCTGCTGTCTATTTTCTTGAAACGGTGATATTCTCGGATGATGCGACATTAACGGTTTCCCATTTTTCATTTCCAAGGCTATCTCTTATCATTGCGCTATACTAGCAGTCACCTGAAGAAAAAAACTGACAAAATCTATTTGTCCTTGACGGGTTTTGAACTTGGGTTGTCCGCGAGAAAGGTGGAAGGGCCTATCACTTTGCCAATCATGCGTTGTTACTGTAATAATAGGTTGCCGCTTTAGTACAAATCGACAAAAACTGAAGAGCGCAAAGGATAGTGATTGACTACGGCCCTTTAGATATCAATTGAAATAATAAAGTACCTGGATGATAGAATTGATGGTAGCAAGCTCAGCAACAGGATACGTAGCAGCAGAATATGCTGGACCAAGAAGGCCAATCTTTTTAGGACCAGTTGTAATAAACCGGATGAATGTGTCCAAGGCGATTGGCGCTTGACCCTGCAAAAACATGATTAACATTATCAATGAGATGTGTTTTAGCTTTGTGCCCTAAAGAGCAGTGGTGAGTTGATTTAGAATGATAAGTCGCAAAGGAAGATGGTTCAACTCCCTATCGCAATCTTTAGCGAAACTGTCTTCTTTTTCGCTCTGTAAATTTTTTCGCAAACACAACAGACAATAAGACTAAATACAGCGGTCAGGAATTTTTCACCAAGAAAATGCATCGCATTCTTTAATCGAATTCCCTTTGAATCGTTGAAAGATGCATAATTGTAGGTAAAACATAGCATCTTGCAAAAATTTCATTGGTGCTGTCCTTAGCTTTATCAATCAATCCTTTCCTCGACTTTTCAAATTTTCTAACGGTGCTTCACAGGAATCGGTATTCTGCCTTATTTGTTGGAAGATCAAATTTGACTGAAAACCTAGAAGTTTTACCAATCAGTTGCTGCAACTCTGTACAATACTCTGTTTCCACAATAGATAACCATACAGTGATATGCGATAAACTGGCATCGAATTTAGCAAGGATGACTTCTCGGTCCGTTTCTTTTGCTTTCTACATCTTTTAACAGAAAAGGATTGTCTGAAATAACATTAAATCTCTCAAATTTGAATTATGAAGATAGATTCTCCCTTATACATTAGTTGGAAGACAAGCAGTTCTGTTGGATTATGGAGAGTTTGAATAATACGGCTTAAAATTAAAAAGACTCTACTGTACACTCACATATGTCTCTCCAAAATGTATCTGTATTGTGTGATTCGGTAAAATATCCGTTCGATTATTGATGTGTTCTACTGCCATTTGAATCGCATTTTTATATCCAAATTTATCCTCTGCAAGCTTATTATTTTTGTCGTAGAATTTCATTTCGGGCACAAATGCTCCAAAATGGATAATCTCTGATTTGTTGCGAGCAAATGAGTATTCCATGGATGCAAGCAGAATTAGCATCGGCACCAACATGATGGTCCAAGTAAACTTCGTCATATTCTTCTTCGTTCAACTGAAATGGATAAAACAAATATGTAGGTTCAGATACGAAATTTAAAAGCCGGTCTACATCAAAGCAAAGAGCAGAAAGTCTCAGATAACCTTCTCACAAAGCTTTAAAAATCTTTCAAAATAAAACGAAAAATCGGAAACTTCAATAAAAAATCTGAGAGATTTTCAAGATTCCAAAATCTTTCAAGTTATTTTGCCCATTATTTTCATCGTTGCTAACACGATGTGTTCTTAAACACGTCGGTTCCCCATACTGATTGACAATCACTGATCAGCTGAAGAATCCGCAAGCTGACTTAAAATACACATGCTTGGGCATAGTCAATGAGTAATTTCAATGACCTTGAAACGTTTTCTGAGAAGAAAATATTCACAGAATACACCTGTTTACGAAAAAGCAATACGATAAAATCCCTCTTTAAGACACTGCCTTTTTCATCTCAGCCTTTTGTTACGATTAATTACCCTATTGCTTTTCTATTGTTCTTTCAAAAATTCAGGATCTGAGTTTCCTATGCAGTGGCGTCTTAAACGTAGGTTTTTGCTGTATTCAAGCTCTGTCATGGCACCTTCCCTGGTTCCTCCAATATCCTCAACCAAACAATTTGGCTGCGTGGGTGTACCTTTTGTGAAGAAGACTAGACAGCGCGTCAATTCGATGTCAAAAGCGAGGACATCATCACACAAATAACAACAAGCTTCGAACATGTTATTTCTTTACGGAAGTGTTTGCTGAAATGCTACAAAATAGTAGTCTGCGCGCAGAATCTACTAATGCGCAGGAGAAAGCGAGAGGAATGAGCGCAGGCTAGCAAAATAGGTAATCTCTTTGCCAAGTACATCTTTTCAAGCTCTTTTACATAAAACTCCCTGGTTTGTTTGACACTGGTCACAGCGTTTCAGGATAGGATCCGAAAGAGAAGGAGAAGACAGTACAATCATTCGAAATAAGCAAATCACAGAGCTAGTATCATTTTCAAGAACACCTTAATTTTTGAAGCTCTGCGATAAGTCTACATCTTGCCTAGTTTACGGTTTCACAATTTGATACCGTACGAGCAGAAGTAGACTCTGACTCTAGGCCTCCTTCTCCTTACCGATCTTATCTGACGATTTGCTGTAATGCGGGTCAGATGTTTCAGCGCAATCCTAAAGTTCTGTGGCGTGCAAAGATTTCAAATGTTATAATAAGAGAGAGAGAGAGAGAGAGAGAGAGAGAGAGAGAGAGAGAGAGAGAGAGACAGAGAGAAGTCTTGCCTTCACCAAAACATAATAAATTTGCATTTATAGCTCCATACCTCGTGAATCAAGATACGTCCTTTCTCTATCTTCCAAACTTTCTCTTTCTGTGTCTTGCCGACAGCCTTCTTTCCCAGCAACCTAAAATCAAACAACACCAAGATATCAGCTGACTGGTAGTAACGCAATGCCTTCTCCAGAGTACCCACACAACCACTGCAGTGAAATAACAGCAAAATACCGGTGCATCAGGGGCCGAAAATAGCAACTATACGCTACGTCAACTGCAAATAATCTTGAGAGATTCCATAAACTTTTCGAGCGCTCTTAATCAAGCTGTTTCTCAAGTCACCGAATAAAAACTCCTCTGCAACATTAGGAACATCTGCCGAACTATTATCATCAAAACAAAGGTGACTTCCGTATTCCCAAGATTTCGAGCTAGGATTCGATATTTCAGAAATATGTACACACAAAGAATATCATTTTTTTCTAAAATCAACACTTTGGATGGCTAACTCGTATCTCGGGTAAATATATCTATTTATTTCATACATGCCAAACCTTCTTGATGCACAGCATTGAAAAGCATTTCAACGCAAATATTTGATATTCCAATGTTCGCATCACTCCGCTTTGAGGGTGCAGTGCAAATAGCGCATTTCTTTAAAAGGTTCAAAGATTTGCAGGGGAGTTTTTTTCTGAGTCTGTGGGTAACGAACACCATATTTACTAAATAAAAGGGCAAAGGTTTGCACAAACCACTATCCACTATGTGGGCGCAATGGAAACAGCGCATGCCTTCATCGAGTCTCACGGATCTTTTTTCATTGAGCCAGCTTAGCTGACTGTTTTTTCTGTTTTGAAGTTACAGTAAGGCCCCGCATTTAAGAAACCTTTATTTCACACCTCAGCCTAAAATGTTTCTTATATCTATGATACTTGTCTTATTTTCGGCTCAAGTTTGTCAAGTTTCTCATTTCTTTTCTGGAAAGTCCTGGAAAAATAAGTTACAACAAAATGGGGTTTTTTACAGATTATTATCCATATGTGTATGTTATCAGTGATTGTTAAAACCTCAATCAAAATTTAGGTCAAAATCTACTGATCTACTGAATCTAAGATATCTCTGTGGCAATTTCTTATGAGCCCTCTATGAATTCATAGTCTAAGACTATGATGAATTGGAATGTTTCCAGGCCATCAGATCATATGATGAGATCAGGATTTTGTGTCCATCAAGAATACAAGAAACTTTACTTCAGGTGTTAGCCATAATACAAGAGTTTCTTATAAGTAACATGGATATTCAATTTTCAGTAGTCTAAAAGTTTCTTTCAGGTGGTTTCTTAAACTTTCTTAAATGCAGGGACTTACTGTATTTTGACATGGTATATAGCAACCTTTCACGGTTTCGTAATTATGAAATTTTCAGTTGTAAGAAGTGCAGATCCTCCTTAGCTAAGGTGGAACTGCAATTAAGTGTCTCATTACCGACAAATTTCAAAATTACGACAGTGAAAGGTGGCTGTATACCAATTAAAAATAAGCTCAAAACACAAATAAAGAATAAGTTAAAGTGGCTCGCTTCTGATATGAATTTCAAACTGCTTCACACTGGGTATCCATGGTCTCACTACAACTCATGGTCTCATCTCAAAAGAGTTGAAATAGAAAATATTACTATACAGTAATAGATGCCTTCTACTGAACAAGGAGGAAACATTTAAATTCAAAGTTTTGTTTGCTCAGTTTTAATTGCATCCTGTGTATTAAACAAAACAAAAAACAAGAGAAAATAAACAATATTTTTTTAGTCCTTTGGACCTGTTTCAGAACTTAGTGAAATATTCCTGCTCAATGAGCAAGACCGCTCTATATCCTGCCTGGTAAACCCGCAGAGATAATGGCAAGGAGCACATCTGACAGTCTAAAATTTAAACGTGTCTGCAAAGGACGCTGGGAAACAATGGCAGGTACCCTAGAAAAATGTATCAGCCAGAGGAAGCTGCTAGACTTATGACGTTGAGTCTCTTGTTTCCCTCTGCTCTTTGACTTGATGATGGCGCTTCAGTCAACAGAGACTCAAATATTACTCTTAAGAACCTAGCCAAATTTAGGCCCAAACTTTGCGATTCCTACAGCACCAATCAGATTGCAAGATTTGTGAATTACTGTTGTTACAGTCTAAATGTGATAGAATTTTCGATTCGATTGAAGAACTGAAAACACTCCCACGGGATTGAGATTCAACGACGTGATTCTATCATAATTCCATTGATGATCGAAGAAAATAGGGCCAAGTTTTTTCGCTGTTTCATAGTGAATCTCTCTAGAGCAAGGTTTACCGCAGGGATACAAGGGACTCATCGTCATAAGTCTAGAAGGCTGCGGAGTACAATGGGGCTTCTTTTTCATTGGGAGCGATACATTTTCCTAGGCCCCAATAAAATCCATTTAAAAACACTGTCCTTTAAGAGAAATTGTCGGTAGATTTGAGCAAAGAGTATGTCTCAAGAACAGACACAGTCAAATGAACATTGGCCCATTTGAGCTTGAAATGAGGTACAGAAAAAAGTGTCAACAAGAAGCCTTGGTTCACGTTTGAATTTCGTAGCCAGAGTCCAGGCAAACAAGTATAATAAACATTTCATAGCTTCTGGTATTGGCCAAACAAGACAGTTAAGTGTATTTCACAGATGCAATATTGCGATGTCCCGAAAAATGAACCGCAAAACCAAAACCAAATGCCACAAAAAGCCATCCAAGACGTCTTATCACGAAAACCGCAAAAATTCCTGAAATTTACGATCTCAAGGCAAGACAGATTTGAGGTGGCTCATCAAAAATTCATTTTACGGAAGACGTACAAAGGTAAGAACAGGCACTCCAAGACTCCTCGGACGGTACAGACTCATTGAAGCTTATTCTTTGATATCAAGCGTGTCCGCTTCAAGTTCATATTTTACCAACAAGAGAAATTACTGCAGAAACTGTCACCAAGAACACTCGCATCACAAGAATTAGAACAGTAGGGTGGGTACTTACAGGATCAATCAAGTAGAGGGATTTTTCAGACAGTTTTAGCTTTCAATGCCTAGTAGCAACCCTAATACTTCTAAAATAACAAACAAACTAAGATGAAGTTTTCATGACTATTGCTCTTCCATTCTGCATCATATCATTTTGATCGCTTCATCATGCCTCTTTAAAATATGCTATGACAAAGAGAAAAGAAATACAAATTGGCCTAAGCCAAGCTACTTCTTTGAGCATATTTCAAAGGAGCATACAGCGGTCAAAATGAAAACAGAGCAGACTGGAAGAGCAGCAGTGATCAATGCTTCACGTAACTTAGTGTTTGTTTTTGAAATGGGTAAGGGGTGTTAATGGGTATTGAATGGTAAAAAAAGTCTGATAGATCGTGCTACCTGATAAATCCCGCCAGTATCCTATTTTCGTGGCTTGATGCACTATAGCAGATTAGGAGATTTCTAACCACTAAAGAATAACTTGTATCATGAAGCTTACCGCAAGTATATCTTCTTGGTTGTGAGTCTCGAACCAGCCCCCTTGATGAACATCTACAACAAAATGACAAGTTGAAAAAACAGACAAGCAATCAAAAAGACAAATTTGATCATTACCAACAAATTTTGATGTATTACTTGTCAACCTGAAATTAATTGACAATTAAGGACGCATCAGTTACAATAATAATACGCAATTGATAAACACATTAAGTTCCGTCGCCCATAGCAAACACTGTTCGAACAATCATTATGTTGTTTTATTTTCACTACGCCTTGTTCGAGTGTGATAGTTTGCTTGTTCTGGCGCGACGTTAGGCGTATCAACGGATGCGATATCATGATGTCATTTTGAACATTTCCTATCGTGTGCTGCAAACTTGTTTTGTTTAGAGTTGGGTGGCATATCAAACTAGAATTTAACGATGATTGCTGTGTGTCAAAGCTCTTCGTTCATTCTTTAGTTCACTTAGTCATTTATTAGTTGTAAAAATTGTTTTGTTTGATGTTTGATGGCACAAAGATGCTCTTTAGGGTGGAATTCAAACGAGGATTTAAGGAGAATTGAGGGACAATTCGGTAAAGATGTATTTCAAGACGTCATATCAAAGCTCTTGGTTCATTCATAAGTTTACTTTGTCATTCACTCATTGTAAAACTTCTTTCTGGAGCTGAAACCATTTATGGATTTCAGAAAGATATCTTGTAAGGGAGGAATTCAAACTGCAAGGGTCGTGGATAATTTCATAAGCATTCTATTCTATTTCAAGACATCGTATTAAATTCTTCGTTCATTCATTCGTAAAAACATAAAAAATTTCCCAACAATGTTTTTCGTAGGGTGGAAATCAAGGAGGAATTTAATGAGAGTCGCAACTTGATAAAGATCTGATTTCAGGGGTGTCTTATTAAGTTCTTCATTCATTCTATTTCCTTTATTCATTACTTTGAATTCCTGGGTGGCATAAAGTTTTTCAATGGGTTGGAATTCAATTGGAGACTTACGATTAGGGCTACTTTTGTGAAATTTTGAGACGTTATACGAACAAAACATTTCCACGGTCATTCCTTTGTTCACTTATTCCATCCAGAAGAAACTTCATGAAATTTTGACAGCCTAAATTCCCATTTCATTCTTCATGCAACTTAGTGACGTCAACTGCACTTACAATAAATCTGGGTATTGAATATAGACTTGTACTCGTTAATGACATCATTTTATGATGTTTTTTACAAAAGCATAGATAATGAAAAAGCAATCGTGCGCGCACTCATGACATCGCCGTTTCCATGTGACTCCAGATGGTGTCAAGGACATGAAGACCTTGATCCCTGCTTCCACCGTATCACTCAGTTTAAAAGATAACCGTCCAATTCAATAACGGAAACTGAAACCTTTGTAATGAGTCTGGGGAAAGTGCCTTTCTGCCAAGATACATGGCGTTTTTTACTCATATTCTTGCGAAAAGCTTTTTTGATGTTTGTCATAGCTTCAGATGCCACCTCTCACACATATGATCATGAATGGCCTCAAGGTCAGTTTTTATGTAAAAGCCTGCCTTCAAAGGAGATTAGATTGGTGAAGTTGCGCTTTTTAGCGCCAAGCACTGGGATCACAGAAATAGCTAACCGCCAATTGAGTCAGCGACCCTGTGTCATGACACTCAAGTGGCGGGGTTCTATGTCTATCATTTGTTCCTATAACAAACATGGGTTACAAGGGCAAATGCATTTGAGAACTTTACTTCACACTTAACTTCTATGTTCCCAGACTTCAATATCTTAAAACTGCATTATCTCTTTCAACTTAAATTTCAAGCCTTTGTGTATGAATCTGTCAATAAAATCTCCCCTATTTGTTTTCACACTTCTTTCAAGGGGCAGGGTCACGTAACCGTAAAAAACCTGTTATCTCTATAATCTATATTGTTGCCCACACATGGCCATTGTGTTCTGCACAGACCTTGAAGGATGGGGTGAATCCACAATAAAATTACTCCTAAAATCCACCAATATGCAATTTTGCAACATACGAGCGGTTCATTTGTGTCTTTACGCAAATCAAGAGTCCATCTTCAAAATAGCACCTTCATTTTAAGAAAAGTAGTAGTAAATCACTGTGATAAAGCCTATCAAAAATACTGCAAAATAATTGATTCAAAAGAAATTTGTTTACATTACATGACCCAGCCCTTTAAATCTTTGGTCTTTATGTATCAATATAGTACATGACAGGCTGGCAAAGACAAAATCTTTTCAAATCAGAAAAATGCCAATCAATATGGTCTAAGATCTAAACATTACCATTTATCAAACTGCTGCAATGACATTCTTGTAGCCTGATAACCAGCCCGTTATTCTAAAGAATAAAGGGCTGGTTATCAAGCTACATTTCTGTAGATATAAAATGGTCACCATCTGTCAATATCTTTCATCAGAGACTCAATCAAAGCCTTCCATTTTGAAAACAATTATCAAAGCAGATCATAAATAGTCATCAACACTGTTTTCCAACAATGTTTCTTTGTTATGTTCATCAATTCCAATTCTCCTAAATACTGCCTTGGGTGGTCTTCAAACTATTCAATATTTTGGCTCTAAACCTTGGAATACTCTTCCAATCTACATTTGCGTTGCCATATCCATCACAGCTTTTTGGTCAAAATTGAAGTCTTATTTCACAGATTCATACACCACATCTTAACATTCTCCTTTGCCATTAAATGTATTGAAATCATTCCTTCAATGTTGTTTTTAATGTAACTTTTTTTCTAGTGTTTGTTTTTTCGTTTTAATGGGAAGGGGCTCTCTCTCGATTAGTTAACCTACTTAGAAAGCTCATCCTTAATCAGCCAATCTTAAATACAATTATGTAAAAAGTATAGCTTTATCTTCTTTATTCTTAGTCAGTGCTGTTTTAATATCTAATGTTGTAATGTATTTAGTTGTAGTGTAAAAGTGTATTTGTTGAAATTGTATTTAGGATTGATTGATGATAAATGAAACTGAAATGGGGTGCTCTCTCCTTGATTATCTTCGTGAATTCGCAAATTTGATTACTTTCTTTTTATATGTTATATATAATTAGAAGCTATTTATTCATTCGAAGTAAAATAAGTCGACATTAACAGCATTAGCTTTGCTAATGAGAGAGCTCCTCCTTCCTCAAGAAAATTCCTCTTCATACAAATTTTTCTATAATTTTTCTTATGTTTAGTCTCTATACTTGTATTGTATAATTTGTAGCCTGTAGTCTATGTTAATGTTGTTTGATGTTTTGATAAAATTTGTATAAATACAGTGGAACTTAAAATCAAATGAACTGGTTACACTTCTTTTGAATCTAACACACAGCAGCACTGAATTAGGCCCCATGTCCAAAGAAGAGAGACCTTTGTTTCGGTTTATTTACCTTGTCTTCACAACCTTACTAAGTAGGTCAGACATCATTGAGCCCTTCATATCTGTCTTGGACTTCTGACGAATTCTCCAAGAAGGTTCTTTATCATTTGCGTGAAGTAGCTTTCTTTTTTCGCTTGCACCTCACCAGAGTGCTTCCTCTCAAAATGGCCGCTTGCTTTGAAAAGACCTTCGCGCATAAGCAAATCGTTTTTGGCGCCTCTTCACCAGTCCCCTCTTCAAGCATGGGTAATAAGACATGATAGTTGTGTGACTTGAGAATGGCTCTATGGAAAAACGCTGCGTAACTCTGTGCCACGTTCTAACACTTTTCGTACAGACTCATCACATCAAGAAACCAAATTGGAATTGAAACAGATGAATTGGGATGGGTAGTGTTCCTAAATTTTTGGTGGAAACTCTAAAGACAAATGACGGAGATTAGGCACCTCATATCTGGGGCCTGGGGAATCTATATCTGTGAAATTCTGATTGCTTCCCGACCCTATTCAATCGATGTTTTGTGATTCACGGAATATTCCATCAATTCAACAGATCACAGTAGTAGATGTTTTTTGGCATCCCTGATTCTGTGATGAATTCTCACATCTATTCGAATGACTTATTTTCGATATCTGTGATATTCTGATGGCTCCCTGACCTAATTCAATCAATGTTTTGTGATTCACGGAATATTCCATCAATTGAACCAAGTAGATGTTTTTTGGAATCCCAGATTCTGTGATGAATTCTCAAATCTATTCAATTGACTCATTTTCGATATTTGTGATATTCTGATTACTTCCTGGACCTATTCAATCGATGTTTTTCGATTCATGAAATATTCCATCAATTCAACAGATCAAAGTAGTAGATGTTTTTTGGCATTCAAGATTCTGTGATTAATCCTCACATCTATTCAATGACTCGTTTTCGATATCACAGATATTGAAAATAAGTTATTTGAATAGATGTGAGAACTCATCACAGAATCTGGGTTGCCAAAAACATCTACTACTGTGGTCTGTTGAAATAATGGAATGTTCCGTGAATCAAAAAACCTTGATTGAATAGGGTCGGAAAGCCATAAGAATATCACAGATATCGAAAATAAGTCATTCGAATAGATGTGAGAATTCATCACAGAATCTGGGATGCCAAAAAAACATCTACTACTTTGATCTGTTGAATTGATGGAATATTCGGTGAATCACAAAACATCGACTGAATAGGGTCAGGAAGCCATCAGAATATCACAGATATCGATAATGAGTCATTTGAATAGATGTGAAAATTCATCACAGAATCTGGGATGCCAAAAAACATCTACTACTGTGATCTGTTGAATTGATGGAATATTCCGTGAATCACAAAACATTGATTGAATAGGGTCAGAAATCCATCAGAATGTCACAAATATTGAAAATAAGTCAATTGAATAGATGTGAGAATTCATCACAGAATCTGGGATGCCAAAAAACATCTACTACTGTGATCTGTTAAATTGACGGAATGATCCGTGAATCACAAAACATCGATTGAATAGGGTCGGAAGGCCATCAGAATGTCACAAATATTGAAAATAAGTCAATTGAATAGATGTGAGAATTCATCACAGAATCTGGGATGCCAAAAAACTTCTACTACTGTGGTCTGTTGAATTGATGGAATATTCCTTGAATCACAAAATATCGATTGAAAAGGGTCAGAAATCCATCAGAATGTCACAAATATTGAAAATAAGTCAATTGAATAGATGTGAGAATTCATCACAGAATCTGGGATGCCAAAAAACATCTACTATTGTGGTCTGTTGAATTGATGGAATATTCTGTGAATCACAAAACATCGATTGAATAGGGTCGGAAGGCCATCAGAATATCACAGATATCGAAAATAAGTCAATTGAATAGATGTGAGAATTCATCACAGAATCTGGGATGCCAAAAAACATCTACTACTGTGATCTGTTAAATTGACGGAATGATCCGTGAATCACAAAACATCGATTGAAAAGGGTCAGGAATCCATCAGAATGTCACAAATATTGAAAATAAGTCAATTGAATAGATGTGAGAATTCATCACAGAATCTGGGATGCCAAAAAACATCTACTATTGTGGTCTGTTGAATTGATGGAATGTTCTGTGAATTACAAAACATCGATTGAATACGTTCAAGAAATCGTCAGAATATCACAGATATCGAAAATGGGTCATTTGAGTAATTGTGAGAATTCATCACAGAATCTGGGATGCCAAAAAATATCTACTACTGTGAACTGTTAAATTGATGGAATATTCCGTGAATCACAAAACATCGATTGAATAGTGTCGGGAAACCATCAGAATATCACAGATGTCGAAAATAAGTCAATTGAATAGATGTGAGAATTCATCACAGAATCTGGGATGCCAAAAAACATCTACTACTGTGATCTGTTAAATTGACGGAATGATCCGTGAATCACAAAACATCGATTGAAAAGGGTCAGAAATCCATCAGAATGTCACAAATATTGAAAATAAGTCAATTGAATAGATGTGAGAATTCATCACAGAATCTGGGATGCCAAAAAACATCTACTATTGTGGTCTGTTGAATTGATGGAATATTCTGTGAATCACAAAACATCGATTGAATAGGGTCGGAAGGCCATCAGAATATCACAGATATCGAAAATAAGTCAATTGAATAGATGTGAGAATTCATCACAGAATCTGGGATGCCAAAAAACATCTACTACTGTGATCAGTTAAATTGACGGAATGATCCGTGAATCACAAAACATCGATTGAAAAGGGTCAGGAATCCATCAGAATGTCACAAATATTGAAAATAAGTCAATTGAATAGATGTGAGAATTCATCACAGAATCTGGGATGCCAAAAAACATCTACTACTGTGATCTGTTAAATTGACGGAATGATCCGTGAATCACAAAAAATCGATTGAATAGGGTCGGAAGGCCATCAGAATGTCAAAAATATTGAAAATAAGTCAATTGAATAGATGTGAGAATTCATCACAGAATCTGGGATGCTAAAAAACATCTACTATTGTGGTCTGTTGAATTGATGGAATATTCCGTGAATAACAAAACATCGATTGAATAGGGTCGGAAGGCCATCAGAATATCACAGATATCGAAAATAAGTCAATTGAATAGATGTGAGAATTCATCACAGAATCTGGGATGCCAAAAAACATCTACTACTGTGATCTGTTAAATTGACAGAATGATCCGTGAATCACAAAACATCGATTGAAAAGGGTCAGGAATCCATCAGAATGTCACGAATATTGAAAGTAAGTCAATTGAATAGATGTGAGAATTCATCACAGAATCTGGGATGCCAAAAAACATCTACTACTGTGGTCTGTTGAATTGATGGAATATTCTGTGAATCACAAAACATCGATTGAATAGGGTGGGAAGGCCATCAGAATATCACAGATATCGAAAATAAGTCAATTAATAGATGTGAGAATTCATCACAGAATCTGGGATGCCAAAAAACATCTACTACTGTGATCTGTTAAATTGACGGAATGATCCGTGAATCACAAAACATCGATTGAAAAGGGTCAGGAATCCATCAGAATGTCCCAAATATTGAAAATAAGTCAATTGAATAGATGTGAGAATTCATCACAGAATCTGGGATGCCAAAAAACATCTACTACTGTGATCTGTTAAATTGACGGAATGATCCGTGAATCACAAAACATCGATTGAATAGGGTCGGAAGGCCATCAGAATGTCACAAATATTGAAAATAAGTCAATTGAATAGATGTGAGAATTCATCACAGAATCTGGGATGCTAAAAAACTTCTACTACTGTGGTCTGTTGAATTGATGGAATGATCCGTGAATCACAAAACATCGATTGAATAGGGTCGGAAGGCCATCAGAATGTCACAAATATTGAAAATAAGTCAATTGAATAGATGTGAGAATTCATCACAGAATCTGGGATGCTAAAAAACTTCTACTACTGTGGTCTGTTGAATTGATGGAATATTCTGTGAATCACAAAACATCGATTGAATAGGGTCGGAAGGCCATCAGAATATCACAAATATCGAAAATAAGTCAATTGAATAGATGTGAGAATTCATCACAGAATCTGGGATGCCAAAAAACATCTACTACTGTGATCTGTTAAATTGACGGAATGATCCGTGAATCACAAAACATCGAATGGAAAGGGTCAGGAATCCATCAGAATGTCACAAATATTGAAAATAAGTCAATTGAATAGATGTGAGAATTCATCACAGAATCTGGGATGCCAAAAAACATCTACTACTGTGATCTGTTAAATTGACGGAATGATCCGTGAATCACAAAACATCGATTGAAAAGGGTCAGGAATCCATCAGAATGTCACAGATATCGAAAATAAGTCAATTGAATAGATGTGAGAATTTATAACAGAATCTGGGATGCCAAAAAACATCTACTACTTTGATCTGTTGAATTGATGGAATGTTCTGTGAATTACAAAACATCGATTGAATACGTTCAAGAAATCGTCAGAATATCACAGATATCTATAATGGGTCATTTGAGTAATTGTGAGAATTCATCACAGAATCTGGGATGCCAAAAAATATCTACTACTGTGAACTGTTAAATTGATGGAATATTCCGTGAATCACAAAACATCGATTGAATAGTGTCGGGAAACCATCAGAATATCACATATGTCGAAAATAAGTCAATTGAATAGATGTGAGAATTCATCACAGAATCTGGGATGCCAAAAAACATCTACTATTGTGGTCCGTTGAATTGATGGAATATTCCGTGAATCACAAAACATCGATTGAATAGGGTCTGAAGGCCATCAGAATATCACAGATATCGAAAATAAGTCAATTGAATAGATGTGAGAATTCATCACAGAATCTGGGATCCCAAAAAACATCTACTACTGTGATCTGTTAAATTGACGGAATGATCCGTGAATCACAAAACATCGATTGAAAAGGGTCAGGAATCCATCAGAATGGCACAAATATTGAAAATAAGTCAATTGAATAGATGTGAGAATTCATCACAGAATCTGGGATGCCAAAAAACATCTACTATTGTGGTCTGTTGAATTGATGGAATATTCCGTGAATCACAAAACATCGATTGAATAGGGTGGGAAGGCCATCAGAATATCACAGATATGGAAAAAAAGTCAATTGAATAGATGTGAGAATTCATCACAGAATCTGGGATGCCAAAAAACATCTACTACTGTGATCTGTTAAATTGACGGAATGATCCGTGAATCACAAAGCATCGATTGAAAAGGGTCAGGAATCCATCAGAATGTCACAAATATTGAAAATAAGTCAATTGAATAGATGTGAGAATTCATCACAGAATCTGGGATGCCAAAAAACATCTACTACTGTGATCTGTTAAATTGACGGAATGATCCGTGAATCACAAAACATCGATTGAATAGGGTCGGAAGGCCATCAGAATGTCACAAATATTGAAAATAAGTCAATTGAATAGATGTGAGAATTCATCACAGAATCTGGGATGCTAAAAAACTTCTACTACTGTGGTCTGTTGAATTGATGGAATATTCCGTGAATCACAAAATATCGATTTAATAGGGTCGGAAGGCCATCAGAATATCACAGATATCGAAAATAAGTCAATTGAATAGATGTGAGAATTCATCACAGAATCTGGGATGCCAAAAAACATCTACTACTGTGATCTGTTAAATTGACGGATTGGTCCGTGAATCACAAAACATCGATTCAAAAGGGTCAGGAATCCATCAGAATGTCACAAATATTGAAAATAAGTCAATTGAATAGATGTGAGAATTCATCACAGAATCTGGGATGCCAAAAAACATCCGCTACTGTGATCTGTTAAATAGATGTGAGAATTCATCACAGAATCTGGGATGCCAAAAACATCTACTACTGTGATCTGTTGAATTGATGGAATATTCCGTGAATCACAAAACATCGATTCAAAAGGGTCAGGAATCCATCAGAATGTCACAAATATTGAAAATAAGTCAATTGAATAGATGTGAGAATTCATCACAGAATCTGGGATGCCAAAAAACATCTACTATTGTGGTCTGTTGAATTGATGGAATATTCCGTGAATCACAAAACATCGATTGAATAGGGTGGGAAGGCCATCAGAATATCACAGATATGGAAAAAAAGTCAATTGAATAGATGTGAGAATTCATCACAGAATCTGGGATGCCAAAAAACATCTACTACTGTGATCTGTTAAATTGACGGAATGATCCGTGAATCACAAAGCATCGATTGAAAAGGGTCAGGAATCCATCAGAATGTCACAAATATTGAAAATAAGTCAATTGAATAGATGTGAGAATTCATCACAGAATCTGGGATGCCAAAAAACATCTACTACTGTGATCTGTTAAATTGACGGAATGATCCGTGAATCACAAAACATCGATTGAATAGGGTCGGAAGGCCATCAGAATGTCACAAATATTGAAAATAAGTCAATTGAATAGATGTGAGAATTCATCACAGAATCTGGGATGCTAAAAAACTTCTACTACTGTGGTCTGTTGAATTGATGGAATATTCCGTGAATCACAAAATATCGATTTAATAGGGTCGGAAGGCCATCAGAATATCACAGATATCGAAAATAAGTCAATTGAATAGATGTGAGAATTCATCACAGAATCTGGGATGCCAAAAAACATCTACTACTGTGATCTGTTAAATTGACGGATTGGTCCGTGAATCACAAAACATCGAATGAAAAGGGTCAGGAATCCATCAGAATGTCACAAATATTGAAAATATGTCAATTGAATAGATGTGAGAATTCATCACAGAATCTGGGATGCCAAAAAACATCTACTACTGTGATCTGTTAAATTGACGGAATGATCCGTGAATCACAAAACATCGATTGAAAAGGGTCAGGAATCCATCAGAATGTCACAGATATCGAAAATAAGTCAATTGAATAGATGTGAGAATTTATAACAGAATCTGGGATGCCAAAAAACATCTACTACTTTGATCTGTTGAATTGATGGAATGTTCTGTGAATTACAAAACATCGATTGAATACGTTCAAGAAATCGTCAGAATATCACAGATATCGAAAATGGGTCATTTGAGTAATTGTGAGAATTCATCACAGAATCTGGGATGCCAAAAAATATCTACTACTGTGAACTGTTAAATTGATGGAATATTCCGTGAATCACAAAACATCGATTGAATAGTGTCGGGAAACCATCAGAATATCACAGATGTCGAAAATAAGTCAATTGAATAGATGTGAGAATTCATCACAGAATCTGGGATGCCAAAAAACATCTACTACTGTGGTCTGTTGAATTGATGGAATATTCTGTGAATCACAAAACATCGATTGAATAGGGTGGGAAGGCCATCAGAATATCACAGATATCGAAAATAAGTCAATTAATAGATGTGAGAATTCATCACAGAATCTGGGATGCCAAAAAACATCTACTACTGTGATCTGTTAAATTGACGGAATGATCCGTGAATCACAAAACATCGATTGAAAAGGGTCAGGAATCCATCAGAATGTCCCAAATATTGAAAATAAGTCAATTGAATAGATGTGAGAATTCATCACAGAATCTGGGATGCCAAAAAACATCTACTACTGTGATCTGTTAAATTGACGGAATGATCCGTGAATCACAAAACATCGATTGAATAGGGTCAGGAATCCATCAGAATGTCACAAATATTGAAAATAAGTCAATTGAATAGATGTGAGAATTCATCACAGAATCTGGGATGCTAAAAAACTTCTACTACTGTGGTCTGTTGAATTGATGGAATGATCCGTGAATCACAAAACATCGATTGAATAGGGTCGGAAGGCCATCAGAATGTCACAAATATTGAAAATAAGTCAATTGAATAGATGTGAGAATTCATCACAGAATCTGGGATGCTAAAAAACTTCTACTACTGTGGTCTGTTGAATTGATGGAATATTCTGTGAATCACAAAACATCGATTGAATAGGGTCGGAAGGCCATCAGAATATCACAAATATCGAAAATAAGTCAATTGAATAGATGTGAGAATTCATCACAGAATCTGGGATGCCAAAAAACATCTACTACTGTGATCTGTTAAATAGATGTGAGAATTCATCACAGAATCTGGGATGCCAAAAAACATCTACTACTGTGATCTGTTGAATTGATGGAATATTCCGTGAATCACAAAACATTGATTGAATAGGGTCAGGAAGCCATCAGAATATCACAGATATCGAAAATGAGTCATTTGAATAGATGTGAGAATTCATCACAGAATCTGGGATGCCAAAAAACATCTACTACTTTGATCTGTTGAATTGATGGAATGTTCTGTGAATTACAAAACATCGATTGAATACGTTCAAGAAATCGTCAGAATATCACAGATATCGAAAATGGGTCATTTGAGTAATTGTGAGAATTCATCACAGAATCTGGGATGCCAAAAAATATCTACTACTGTGAACTGTTAAATTGATGGAATATTCCGTGAATCACAAAACATCGATTGAATAGTGTCGGGAAACCATCAGAATATCACAGATGTCGAAAATAAGTCAATTGAATAGATGTGAGAATTCATCACAGAATCTGGGATGCCAAAAAACATCTACTATTGTGGTCTGTTGAATTGATGGAATATTCCGTGAATCACAAAACATCGATTGAATAGGGTCGGAAGGCCATCAGAATATCACAGATATCGAAAATAAGTCAATTGAATAGATGTGAGATTTCATCACAGAATCTGGGATGCCAAAAAACATCTACTACTGTGATCTGTTAAATTGACGGAATGATCCGTGAATCACAAAACATCGATTGAAAAGGGTCAGGAATCCATCAGAATGTCACAAATATTGAAAATAGGTCAATTGAATAGATGTGAGAATTCATCACAGAATCTGGGATGCCAAAAACATCTACTACTGTGATCTGTTAAATTGACGGAATGATCCGTGAATCACAAAACATCGATTGAAAAGGGTCAGGAATCCATCAGAATGTTACAAATATTGAAAATAAGTCAATTGAATAGATGTGAGAATTCATCACAGAATCTGGGATGCCAAAAAACATCTACTATTGTGGTCTGTTGAATTGATGGAATATTCTGTGAATCACAAAACATCGATTGAATAGGGTCGGAAGGCCATCAGAATATCACAGATATCGAAAATAAGTCAATTGAATAGATGTGAGAATTCATCACAGAATCTGGGATGCCAAAAAACATCTACTACTGTGATCTGTTAAATTGACGGAATGATCCGTGAATCACAAAACATCGATTGAAGAGGGTCAGGAATCCATCAGAATGTCACAAATATTGAAAATAAGTCAATTGAATAGATGTGAGAATTCATCACAGAATCTGGGATGCCAAAAAACATCTACTACTGTGATCTGTTAAATTGACGGAATGATCCGTGAATCACAAAACATCGATTGAAAAGGGTCAGGAATCCATCAGAATGTCCCAAATATTGAAAATAAGTCAATTGAATAGATGTGAGAATTCATCACAGAATCTGGGATGCCAAAAAACATCTACTACTGTGATCTGTTAAATTGACGGAATGATCCGTGAATCACAAAACATCGATTGAATAGGGTCGGAAGGCCATCAGAATGTCACAAATATTGAAAATAAGTCAATTGAATAGATGTGAGAATTCATCACAGAATCTGGGATGCTAAAAAACTTCTACTACTGTGGTCTGTTGAATTGATGGAATGATCCGTGAATCACAAAACATCGATTGAATAGGGTCGGAAGGCCATCAGAATGTCACAAATATTGAAAATAAGTCAATTGAATAGATGTGAGAATTCATCACAGAATCTGGGATGCTAAAAAACTTCTACTACTGTGGTCTGTTGAATTGATGGAATATTCTGTGAATCACAAAACATCGATTGAATAGGGTCGGGAGGCCATCAGAATATCACAAATATCGAAAATAAGTCAATTGAATAGATGTGAGAATTCATCACAGAATCTGGGATGCCAAAAAACATCTACTACTGTGATCTGTTAAATTGACGGAATGATCCGTGAATCACAAAACATCGAATGAAAAGGGTCAGGAATCCATCAGAATGTCACAAATATTGAAAATAAGTCAATTGAATAGATGTGAGAATTCATCACAGAATCTGGGATGCCAAAAAACATCTACTACTGTGATCTGTTAAATTGACGGAATGATCCGTGAATCACAAAACATCGATTGAAAAGGGTCAGGAATCCATCAGAATGTCACAGATATCGAAAATAAGTCAATTGAATAGATGTGAGAATTTATAACAGAATCTGGGATGCCAAAATACATCTACTACTTTGATCTGTTGAATTGATGGAATGTTCTGTGAATTACAAAACATCGATTGAATACGTTCAAGAAATCGTCAGAATATCACAGATATCGAAAATGGGTCATTTGAGTAATTGTGAGAATTCATCACAGAATCTGGGATGCCAAAAAATATCTACTACTGTGAACTGTTAAATTGATGGAATATTCCGTGAATCACAAAACATCGATTGAATAGTGTCGGGAAACCATCAGAATATCACAGATGTCGAAAATAAGTCAATTGAATAGATGTGAGAATTCATCACAGAATCTGGGATGCCAAAAAACATCTACTATTGTGGTCTGTTGAATTGATGGAATATTCCGTGAATCACAAAACATCGATTGAATAGGGTCTGAAGGCCATCAGAATATCACAGATATCGAAAATAAGTCAATTGAATAGATGTGAGAATTCATCACAGAATCTGGGATCCCAAAAAACATCTACTACTGTGATCTGTTAAATTGACGGAATGATCCGTGAATCACAAAACATCGATTGAAAAGGGTCAGGAATCCATCAGAATGTCACAAATATTGAAAATAAGTCAATTGAATAGATGTGAGAATTCATCACAGAATCTGGGATGCCAAAAAACATCTACTACTGTGATCTGTTAAATTGACGGAATGATCCGTGAATCACAAAACATCGATTGAAAAGGGTCAGGAATCCATCAGAATGTCACAAATATTGAAAATAAGTCAATTGAATAGATGTGAGAATTCATCACAGAATCTGGGATGCCAAAAAACATCTACTATTGTGGTCTGTTGAATTGATGGAATATTCCGTGAATCACAAAACATCGATTGAATAGGGTGGGAAGGCCATCAGAATATCACAGATATGGAAAATAAGTCAATTGAATAGATGTGAGAATTCATCACAGAATCTGGGATGCCAAAAAACATCTACTACTGTGATCTGTTAAATTGACGGAATGATCCGTGAATCACAAAACATCGATTGAAAAGGGTCAGGAATCCATCAGAATGTCACAAATATTGAAAATAAGTCAATTGAATAGATGTGAGAATTCATCACAGAATCTGGGATGCCAAAAAACATCTACTATTGTGGTCTGTTGAATTGATGGAATATTCCGTGAATCACAAAACATCGATTGAATAGGGTGGGAAGGCCATCAGAATATCACAGATATGGAAAAAAAGTCAATTGAATAGATGTGAGAATTCATCACAGAATCTGGGATGCCAAAAAACATCTACTACTGTGATCTGTTAAATTGACGGAATGATCCGTGAATCACAAAGCATCGATTGAAAAGGGTCAGGAATCCATCAGAATGTCACAAATATTGAAAATAAGTCAATTGAATAGATGTGAGAATTCATCACAGAATCTGGGATGCCAAAAAACATCTACTACTGTGATCTGTTAAATTGACGGAATGATCCGTGAATCACAAAACATCGATTGAATAGGGTCGGAAGGCCATCAGAATGTCACAAATATTGAAAATAAGTCAATTGAATAGATGTGAGAATTCATCACAGAATCTGGGATGCTAAAAAACTTCTACTACTGTGGTCTGTTGAATTGATGGAATATTCCGTGAATCACAAAATATCGATTTAATAGGGTCGGAAGGCCATCAGAATATCACAGATATCGAAAATAAGTCAATTGAATAGATGTGAGAATTCATCACAGAATCTGGGATGCCAAAAAACATCTACTACTGTGATCTGTTAAATTGACGGATTGGTCCGTGAATCACAAAACATCGATTCAAAAGGGTCAGGAATCCATCAGAATGTCACAAATATTGAAAATAAGTCAATTGAATAGATGTGAGAATTCATCACAGAATCTGGGATGCCAAAAAACATCCGCTACTGTGATCTGTTAAATAGATGTGAGAATTCATCACAGAATCTGGGATGCCAAAAAACATCTACTACTGTGATCTGTTGAATTGATGGAATATTCCGTGAATCACAAAACATTGATTGAATAGGGTCAGGAAGCCATCAGAATATCACAGATATCGAAAATGAGTCATTTGAATAGATGTGAGAATTCATCACAGAATCTGGGATGCCAAAAAACATCTACTACTTTGATCTGTTGAATTGATGGAATGTTCTGTGAATTTCAAAACATCGATTGAATACGTTCAAGAAATCGTCAGAATATCACAGATATCGAAAATGGGTCATTTGAGTAATTGTGAGAATTCATCACAGAATCTGGGATGCCAAAAAATATCTACTACTGTGAACTGTTAAATTGATGGACTATTCCGTGAATCACAAAACATCGATTGAATAGTGTCGGGAAACCATCAGAATATCACAGATGTCGAAAATAAGTCAATTGAATAGATGTGAGAATTCATCACAGAATCTGGGATGCCAAAAAACATCTACTATTGTGGTCTGTTGAATTGATGGAATATTCCGTGAATCACAAAACATCGATTGAATAGGGTCGGAAGGCCATCAGAATATCACAGATATCGAAAATAAGTCAATTGAATAGATGTGAGAATTCATCACAGACTTTGGGATGCCAAAAAACATCTACTACTGTGATCTGTTAAATTGACGGAATGATCCGTGAATCACAAAACATCGATTGAAAAGGGTCAGGAATCCATCAGAATGTCACAAATATTGAAAATAAGTCAATTGAATAGATGTGAGAATTCATCACAGAATCTGGGATGCCAAAAAACATCTACTACTGTGATCTGTTAAATTGACGGAATGATCCGTGAATCACAAAACATCGATTGAAAAGGGTCAGGAATCCATCAGAATGTCACAAATATTGAAAATAAGTCAATTGAATAGATGTGAGAATTCATCACAGAATCTGGGATGCCAAAAAACATCTACTATTGTGGTCTGTTGAATTGATGGAATATTCTGTGAATCACAAAACATCGATTGAATAGGGTCGGAAGGCCATCAGAATATCACAGATATCGAAAATAAGTCAATTGAATAGATGTGAGAATTCATCACAGAATCTGGGATGCCAAAAAACATCTACTACTGTGATCTGTTAAATTGACGGAATGATCCGTGAATCACAAAATATCGATTGAAAAGGGTCAGGAATCCATCAGAATGTCACAAATATTGAAAATAAGTCAATTGAATAGATGTGAGAATTCATCACAGAATCTGGGATGCCAAAAAACATCTACTACTGTGATCTGTTAAATTGACGGAATGATCCGTGAATCACAAAACATCGATTGAATAGGGTCGGAAGGCCATCAGAATGTCACAAATATTGAAAATAAGTCAATTGAATAGATGTGAGAATTCATCACAGAATCTGGGATGCTAAAAAACTTCTACTACTGTGGTCTGTTGAATTGATGGAATTTTCCGTGAATCACAAAACATCGATTGAATAGGGTCGGAAGGCCATCAGAATATCACAGATATCAAAAATAAGTCAATTGAATAGATGTGAGAATTCATCACAGAATCTGGGATGCCAAAAAACATCTACTACTGTGATCTGTTAAATTGACGGAATGATCCGTGAATCACAAATCATCGATTGAAAAGGGTCAGGAATCCATCAGAATGTCACAAATATTGAAAATAAGTCAATTGAATAGATGTGAGAATTCATCACAGAATCTGGGATGCCAAAAAACATCTACTACTGTGATCTGTTAAATTGACGGAATGATCCGTGAATCACAAAACATCGATTGAAAAGGGTCAGGAATCCATCAGAATGTCACAGATATCGAAAATAAGTCAATTGAATAGATGTGAGAATTTATCACAGAATCTGGGATGCCAAAAAACATCTACTACTTTGATCTGTTGAATTGATGGAATGTTCTGTGAATTACAAAACATCGATTGAATACGTTCAAGAAATCGTCAGAATATCACAGATATCGAAAATGGGTCATTTGAGTAATTGTGAGAATTCATCACAGAATCTGGGATGCCAAAAAATATCTACTACTGTGAACTGTTAAATTGATGGAATATTCCGTGAATCACAAAACATCGATTGAATAGTGTCGGGAAACCATCAGAATATCACAGATGTCGAAAATAAGTCAATTGAATAGATGTGAGAATTCATCACAGAATCTGGGATGCTAAAAAACATCTACTATTGTGGTCTGTTGAATTGATGGAATATTCCGTGAATCACAAAACATCGATTGAATAGGGTCGGAAGGCCATCAGAGAGGGTCGTTTAGGGGTTCCAGGGAACAGGGGAACATGCATAATGTATCCAGGGAACAGGGGAACATGGCCAAAATTAAAAAGGAACAAGGGAACTTGGGGTCTTATCCAGGGATCAGGGAAATTGTTGGCATGGAAAGTTTTTCAAGGATTTTGGATTTTTCTTGTGCAATTTTAAAGTGAATCAAGGCCTATGTTGCTGCAGCAGCGTAAAGCGGAAGTGTATGCTTCTTTTGTGCGTACTTCCGCTTGAAACAACATTTCACCAAGACCACATGTGTCACGGAATTGCATGCTTCTTTTGTTCGCAATTCCGCTTGATACAGTTTTTCACGAGTCCACATGTGTCGAGAAAGTAAACCTTCTGATGTTTGAAAATGGATTCGACAGAATTTGCTGCAAATTTGTTTCCTTCGATCGTGCCTGTGACTGCAGCAATATACAAGAATGGTAAAGAAAAGGCTGATGTGAAGTGTAGTTTTGAAATCTCTGTCAGTCCATCTGATAGTGCGTTGGCAAATTTCAAGAAACGCTTATATGAATCTTATGGCATACGAGAAAGGTGTTTAGAATTGCAAATAGAGAATTTTGTGATAAAGTTGCAGAATATCAAGCATCAAGGTATCCCAGATGCATCGCGAGAACGGGAGAGAATGTTTTCAATCGACTCGCAAGAACAGTGGAAAGACGTCCTTGATAAACTCGTAAAGCTTGAAAGAGAGTTAGTAGGTAAGTATTTCAAATACGCGTATCTATTATGAAACTGCTTATAAGAAACTCAACTCTCAGATCGCTAAAAAATCAAGAAACTCCAGTAGTGGGAGATCATAGCTTTAGAAACTATTTATTTTGACAAACGAAATCCTACACATGGTTTCGCTTGTTTCCTGTATCGTATTACTCGTTAGGTAAACAGGTAGTTCGGTAGTGAGCACGAAGATTGTTACGAAACCTTTAGAAACTCGTAAGAAACTCCGAGTAATCCATACCTGATGATTTTTAAAACCTTTCAGTACTGTTTCAAGTTCTTTGTTTCGTGTAAGATATATTTGTATGTAAATTTGTAAATACTCTGGGAATCTTTCATTCTTTCACACCTAGCGTCTGTAGGACAGTTTCAAAATACCCCCAACCCCTCCCCATAACTAGCCATTGAAAATTAACATCATATTTCCCTTTCACAAGATTATTTGGAAACAGTTATTTTGGCAATTTTATTGAGGGTAGGCATTAGAATCATACAGTTGTGAAGTTGTCGGTTCGGCCCCTTTCCGAACAGTGGAGGAAATTAGTTCTTTATGGTCAAAAATTCTTTCTTACCAATGAAGTACTTTCCAATACTGAATAACCGCTCTTGATATGATAATTTTTGATAAATTTTCCAACCCCTTGCTTGTATTCGAACTCCCCTTTTATTGATTCTTGAAAAAGGTATAATAGTGAACAACATTTTTTTGAATGAATAAATGTAAAAAGATGTGTGTCTAACCAAGAAACGACTATTTTTCCACTATCTTTCCAGCCTCCTCCTCCCCCGATTGTTCCAGGTATTTCTTTTTATTTCTGAAAGATTATGTTTTTGCAATGTTAAAGCGTAAAGTTTTCACTGTGGTTTATCGTCAATTTTCAGTAAAGTGTTACGAAACAATACCAGTGCCTGCATTTACTAAAGTCAAGATCCAACAAGAACCGCAAACTGGAGTGAAGAGGCAAAGAATAAGTCATAAATCCAGTGATAAGCAGCTTTTTTCTGACCTTGAAAATGACCCAGATTGAAAACATGTCCAAAGAGATGATTGGCAACGATCTAAACTAGAGCGCTTTAAATCTGTCCAAGTCTCATCGAGAAATTTGATGTAAGATCTATTCTGACACTTTGTGTAGAAAATGTTTTCTCTGAAATGCGATCAGGAGGACTGGATATGCCTCTTCAGTTAGAATTTGATAGGAAATTTCCCAAAGCTGTACGGGAAAGATTGAAGCGTCAATGTCAGTGCTCCTTCAACTACTTTACGCACATTGACACATACTATCCAAAAATTACATCACTCGTTTCCTTTAAAACTTTACCAAAGCCCCCTAAATTCAAAACGGTGCAGCTAGCAAAAGAAAAGATCGAAAAGATGAAGTCATGGAGAGCAGAGCATGGGCAAAGCGTACCTCAAAAAACAGTTAGAAATCTCTCCACAAAAGATAACCCCGGGACCCTACCTGTCAACCTATATGAAAGAAAAACAACTTCTTTGAAGTCAATCGATTTAGACAACTTTCACCAGGCAAATGATGGACACCGAAAGGAGCAGCGAATACCTGTCCAATTGTCAGCTATTTATGAGGCTCAAAACGTTGTCTGCGTTAAAGCGAAGAGACTAAAGATTTGTAAACTACTAGAAAGCGTAATGCTTAACGAGTGTGGCACTCGATCACCAAAGAAGGTAAAGGTGATTAATTTCAAGAGAGAACCATTTCATTCAAACACATTTTACAGAGGAGACGAGACGACCATTCACACTGAAAATATTATCTGTCGTGTTGAGGAAACATCGTATTCAAAAGATCAATCAGGACTGACCATCGAAGAAGAGGCGTACTACAGTCTCCTAGCTCATATCTTGGAGCATACAGATCAAAGAAGTAAAGATGAATTGCAAGAGGAAGAAGAGGAACGAGACACGCAATGGATGATTAGGCGCTCATTTAGAAAACGCAAAAGAGTTTACCAGGATTTTCTATATGATGACGAGGGATCAGAATGACATGGCACATTTTGAGCGATTTGTCTCCACCTATCGGATGCGCCAAAGTAAACAATGCACTTTTGAAAGGCCACGATTAATTGTATACTGGACCGTTTTTTTAATATTCAGCTAAGATCCTCGATTAGATGCTGGTATTTTTGTATAAAAAACGTTGATCAAATTGTCTACAGACTCAACATGAATGGACAAAGGGAACACATTTTCGTAGTGATTTATCAAAACTCCATGCTTGCTTGACCTAATAACGTTGCTTCACTACTGTTTGTCTTTTAACCCCATTTGACACAGTAACCCAGTACTTTATACTTTTAACCCCATTTGACACAGTAACCCAGTACTTTATACTCGCTTCTTGCCCAATAAATAGAAGATTAGAAAATATATAATAAATACTACCATCTAATTGAGGGTCTTAGCCAAAGATAGATTATAAATCTTCGAAATCAGACAAGTATACGGTATACGACTTATCGTGGCCTGTCAAAAGTGCATAGTTTTATTTTGGCGCACCCGGTACATGATGTTTTGTAAATGCTTTGAGAAGGGCTATCTGACCTGTCATCTGATGGGAAAGTGCCATTTTGTTTCTCCTTAATCCCACAAATTTTCAAGAATTTTATGTTCACAATTCTGATGTGATGGAAATCTTGATATTCAAATTCAATTTCTTCATTTTCTTATGCCGCTTGATGTTCAAATGTGATGGAAATATTGGCCACGATTATGCGACTAACGAAACATTCCACTTCTATACATTTGCCAATCTTTCTACAGAACCAGACCCCTAATTCAGCAAAAATATCTGAACGCAATTCTTAAAAGAAAGTACCCCTAATAGTTCCCCGTACGTACTAAGAAACCCCCAAATGACTTTGGCTCCAACATTTCAATAAGTAGCTACAAATAATATGTCCACGAAACTCCAGGGAACATGGGAATTTTCTCAAGGGAACAGGGGAACAAGCGGGAATTTAACAGGGAACAAGGGAACATGTACCCCCCCTAAACGACCCTCATCAGAATATCACAGATATCGAAAATAAGTCAATTGAATAGATGTGAGAATTCATCACAGAATCTGGGATGCCAAAAAACATCTACTACTGTGATCTGTTAAATTGACAGAATGATCCGTGAATCACAAAACATCGATTGAAAAGGGTCAGGAATCCATCAGAATGTCACAAATATTGAAAATAAGTCAATTGAATAGATGTGAGAATTCATCACAGAATCTGGGATGCCAAAAAACATCTACTACTGTGATCTGTTGAATTGATGGAATATTCCGTGAATCACAAAACATCGATTGAATAGGGTCGGAAGGCCATCAGAATATCACAGATATCGAAAATAAGTCAATTGAATAGATGTGAGAATTCATCACAGAATCTGGGATGCCAAAAAACATCTACTACTGTGATCTGTTAAATTGACAGAATGATCCGTGAATCACAAAACATCGATTGAAAAGGGTCAGGAATCCATCAGAATGTCACAAATATTGAAAATAAGTCAATTGAATAGATGTGAGAATTCATCACAGAATCTGGGATGCCAAAAAACATCTACTACTGTGATCTGTTAAATTGACGGAATGATCCGTGAATCACAAAACATCGATTGAAAAGGGTCAGGAATCCATCAGAATGTCACAAATATTGAAAATAAGTCAATTGAATAGATGTGAGAATTCATCACAGAATCTGGGATGCCAAAAAACATCTACTACTGTGATCTGTTAAATTGACGGAATGATCCGTGAATCACAAAACATCGATTGAAAAGGGTCAGGAATCCATCAGAATGTCACAAATATTGAAAATAAGTCAATTGAATAGATATGAGAATTCATCACAGAATCTGGGATGCCAAAAAACATCTACTATTGTGGTCTGTTGAATTGATGGAATATTCCGTGAATCACAAAACATCGATTGAATAGGGTCGGAAGGCCATCAGAATATCACAGATATCGAAAATAAGTCAATTGAATAGATGTGAGAATTCATCACAGAATCTGGGATACCAAAAACATCTACTACTGTGATCTGTTAAATTGACGGAATGATCCGTGAATCACAAAACATCGATTGAAAAGGGTCAGGAATCCATCAGAATGTCACAAATATTGAAAATAAGTCAATTGAATAGATGTGAGAATTCATCACAGAATCTGCGATGCTAGAAAACTTCTGCTACTGTGGTGTGTTGAATTGATGGAATATTCCGTGAATCACAAAACATCGATTGAATAGGGTCGGAAGGCCATCAGAATATCACAGATATCGAAAATAAGTCAATTGAATAGATGTGAGAATTCATCACAGAATCTGGGATGCCAAAAAACATCTACTACTGTCATCTGTTAAATTGACGGAATGATCCGTGAATCACAAAACATCGATTGAAAAGGGTCAGGAATCCATCAGAATGTCACAAATATTGAAAATAAGTCAATTGAATAGATGTGAGAATTCATCACAGAATCTGGGATGCTAAAAAACTTCTACTACTGTGGTCTGTTGAATTGATGGAATATTCCGTGAATCACAAAACATTGATTGAATAGGGTCAGGGGCCATCAGAATATCACAGATATCAAAAATAAGTCAATTGAATAGATGTGAGAATTCATCACAGAATCTGGGATGCCAAAAAACATCTACTACTGTGATCTGTTAAATTGACGGAATGATCCGTGAATCACAAAACATCGATTGAAAAGGGTCAGGAATCCATCAGAATGTCACAAATATTGAAAATAAGTCAATTGAATAGATGTGAGAATTCATCACAGAATCTGGGATGCCAAAAAACATCTACTACTGTGATCTGTTAAATTGACGGAATGATCCGTGAATCACAAAACATCGATTGAAAAGGGTCAGGAATCCATCAGAATGTCACAGATATCGAAAATAAGTCAATTGAATAGATGTGAGAATTTATCACAGAATCTGGGATGCCAAAAAACATCTACTACTTTGATCTGTTGAATTGATGGAATGTTCTGTGAATTACAAAACATCGATTGAATACGTTCAAGAAATCATCAGAATATCACAGATATCGAAAATGGGTCATTTGAGTAATTGTGAGAATTCATCACAGAATCTGGGATGCCAAAAAATATCTACTACTGTGAACTGTTAAATTGATGGAATATTCCGTGAATCACAAAACATCGATTGAATAGTGTCGGGAAACCATCAGAATATCACAGATGTCGAAAATAAGTCAATTGAATAGATGTGAGAATTCATCACAGAATCTGGGATGCTAAAAAACATCTACTATTGTGGTCTGTTGAATTGATGGAATATTCCGTGAATCACAAAACATCGATTGAATAGGGTCGGAAGGCCATCAGAATATCACAGATATCGAAAATAAGTCAATTGAATAGATGTGAGAATTCATCACAGAATCTGGGATGCCAAAAAACATCTACTACTGTGATCTGTTAAATTGACAGAATGATCCGTGAATCACAAAACATCGATTGAAAAGGGTCAGGAATCCATCAGAATGTCACAAATATTGAAAATAAGTCAATTGAATAGATGTGAGAATTCATCACAGAATCTGGGATGCCAAAAAACATCTACTACTGTGATCTGTTAAATTGACGGAATGATCCGTGAATCACAAAACATCGATTGAAAAGGGTCAGGAATCCATCAGAATGTCACAAATATTGAAAATAAGTCAATTGAATAGATGTGAGAATTCATCACAGAATCTGGGATGCCAAAAAACATCTACTACTGTGATCTGTTAAATTGACGGAATGATCCGTGAATCACAAAACATCGATTGAAAAGGGTCAGGAATCCATCAGAATGTCACAAATATTGAAAATAAGTCAATTGAATAGATGTGAGAATTCATCACAGAATCTGGGATGCCAAAAAACATCTACTATTGTGGTCTGTTGAATTGATGGAATATTCCGTGAATCACAAAACATCGATTGAATAGGGTCGGAAGGCCATCAGAATATCACAGATATCGAAAATAAGTCAATTGAATAGATGTGAGAATTCATCACAGAATCTGGGATACCAAAAAACATCTACTACTGTGATCTGTTAAATTGACGGAATGATCCGTGAATCACAAAACATCGATTGAAAAGGGTCAGGAATCCATCAGAATGTCACAAATATTGAAAATAAGTCAATTGAATAGATGTGAGAATTCATCACAAAATCTGGGATGCCAAAAAACATCTACTACTGTGATCTGTTAAATTGACGGAATGATCCGTGAATCACAAAACATCGATTGAAAAGGGTCAGGAATCCATCAGAATGTCACAAATATTGAAAATAAGTCAATTGAATAGATGTGAGAATTCATCACAGAATCTGCGATGCTAAAAAACTTCTGCTACTGTGGTGTGTTGAATTGATGGAATATTCCGTGAATCACAAAACATCGATTGAATAGGGTCGGAAGGCCATCAGAATATCACAGATATCGAAAATAAGTCAATTGAATAGATGTGAGAATTCATCACAGAATCTGGGATGCCAAAAAACATCTACTACTGTGATCTGTTAAATTGACGGAATGATCCGTGAATCACAAAACATCGATTGAAAAGGGTCAGGAATCCATCAGAATGTCACAAATATTGAAAATAAGTCAATTGAATAGATGTGAGAATTCATCACAGAATCTGGGATGCTAAAAAACTTCTACTACTGTGGTCTGTTGAATTGATGGAATATTCCGTGAATCACAAAACATTGATTGAATAGGGTCAGGGGCCATCAGAATATCACAGATATCGAAAATAAGTGAATTGAATAGATGTGAGAATTCATCACAGAATCAGGGATGCCAAAAATACATGCACTACTATGACCTGTTAAACTGATGAAATATTCCATGAATCAAAGAACATCAATAGAGTAAGTTCCGGAAGCCATCAGAATATTATATTACACATATTAAAATGAACGTTCTAGTACAAAGAATGAGCGGGAGACCTCGCCTTTTGGACGTAAATACAGTAGCTGTGGCGGTTATTTTGAACTTGAAAGTTATCAGGAAGAATCAATAAAGCAATGTAACAGCGAGTCTCTTTTTATCACGATCTTACGATTACGATTCACTTCGACTCAAATTTTATTCTCATGTTATCAAACTCATTCTTGTTCGGGATTGGTGAAATGCAAGTCGTTTTCATGCACCATACATTCAGGGAATGTCTCCTACTCTGCATGCAGAGATAATGAAACGTATCTGCAGCTTAAATACGTATTCTTTGCGTTTCTCTTTCGGGCCTCATTCTCCGACCTTTTATACATCTCCTATTGTTTAACCAAGCTGAAAACAATTGTTTCACTCTGACAAACTTTATATCTTTTCATACACATTTACATTATGTTACCGTTTTTCAATTGTCAAGGAATCGAATATTTTTGTTCTTCTCGGACAATTATTACAAGGGAACCTCATTTTCTGCTTGTAATTTATGAGACGAAAAGGCAATTCATTACTTGTTATTTATTACTGCCCTCCATTCCACCACATTCCACTGTAATCTGAAAATAGGTAGTGAGCTCAATCGAAAGTTCCTAACTTTGGGCTTGGTTCTTGAACTGGGGGCGGTATGCTAAAGAATCATTCTGTGTTGACATGTAACGAAACGCTGCCTCATTAGCTCACCAAAACCTAGCTAAGAGCTAAAAAGTGAAGTGAAATGTCGAATATTTGACGTCAAGGGAGGCACGAAGTCCGTCAATAAAATTTTTTAAATGTGAAATTGTATCATTGAAGAGGTCTGGGATCGATAGAAAAAGACGTCATTTTCCATTTTAGGATGCGCAAACAAGGAAGTGGAGCCTGGGAACTAGTTTCGATTGCTGGATTTCTTAGATCGAAACTGAACAGCAATGGCGGGTGTGTGAAAGAGAAAAGAAATATCGGATAATATTTGGAAGTGATGTAATATTGTGGTCACGTTGTGATTGACTTGAAAACAATCTTAAACAAGATGAAACACGTGTGAAGTCTGCTGCACCACAAGCAACCCGATTACAATGGCTGTGTGAGAGTACTCCGTTGGCTTAGGCCCATCGCCTTTCAGCAGTAGGTGAGGAGACTTTCATGATTGAATTTGGCACCGGCGTGCGGTTTCTGACAGCGTTGCCATTCTTTGAAATGCTCTGTAGGGGATACTATGTTATCAGCATTAATTTATAGCAGATAAATAGTAGTCTTAACTCTTGAAAATCACTTGGGGATTGAATAATGCCAATGGCCTTTGAAAGTGGTTGGCCGCAGCTGCTGCGACCTGCGTCTTTTTTCTGAACTTCAAATGTTGGAGTCCAACATTCCAGGTATGGGAAAGTTGTATAATTTGATACGCTGGTCGCTGATGGTCATTATGGCAGTCATAAAGAATCACAGTTGTCTATTGGAAAAACAACTGAACGACCCAAACAATCAAATTGTCTATTTAAAGGATGATCATTCAGTTAGATACCTTTTGGTTTAAGTTTTAAACTGAGTGGACAAGTACTTCACTAAGGGTCAAAGCCTTATGTCAATTAGTTGACAGAAATTTTTTACTGAAATTCCAGATTGATAACTCTACATCTACAAAGTGCAAATGCATCGCTCCCCATTGTTTTAAAAACAATGATTCTATTGCTCTTTTTTTGTGTTATACTTGTTATATTTATCTGTTTAAGTGAGCGCGTGGCCGAGTGGTTAAGGCGTCTGACTCGTAAGCCAAAGGTTAGAACGGCTGTAGGTTCAAATCCCACGCTGGACAGTTTTGTAGCTGTCCGTAACACTAGCCTGGTAGACTGATTACATGTCGTAGTTGCGCTCCTTGATAAACTGATTATCGCTATAACTACGACTCATGATGAAGCTATTCGAAAAATCGGCCAGTTGAGGCTAATTGAGGCTAGCCTCATAATGATAATTCCGGTTCCGCGGAATACACATAAGGCGGGTGTTCATGGTCGGCAACTTATCAAGCATGCCTTTTGATCTGTGTTGTTGTTCTTTCCTTGCCATATAGCTCCCTAATCCTCCCATCTCTTCATGTCATCCTTTCTTGCATTCATTATGGGCTTGGAAAACAGAATCATTTTGTGGAATGGACTTTTCATATAGCATAGGCCGCAACGCTGATCCTCTCTCAACCAATCAGATCACAAGTAGAAGGTCCTGCGATCTGATTGGTCGCGCCATTTTTGCGGCGATTTTAGCTGGATTTTCAGTTAGTTTGATTATCAGGCCCAGATGAAGCGCAGTGGCGGCATCCAATTCAATGAATGAAGCGGAAACTGGGACTGAGGTAGTTAGTCTACTAGCCTGGGTCAACCAGAGCCATGTGAGGGAAATCTGGTAGCTGTGGCGGGTAGCTGCGGCGGACTGATAGTAAAATATCCATGGCCCCTGCTGGAAAATTCACAACATGGAAAACTGTTTGGCTGACATGAGACCTAGTCTGGTTGCATTTTATGTTGCGTCCATGAAGCGTGTTATTTTCTTCAAAGTTTTTATCAATTTATGACGCTGGTGTTATCATGCTGATTAACATACTGAAGAGTGATTTATTTCCTGTTCCTTTTCAGAGTTCGATGTGGTTTGGAGATATGGGCACTAGTCCTCCTGCGTTTGAAGGTTGGGTCAGAAGTGGGACATTGGGTAAAGGTACCTTTGGCCGTGTGACTCTCTGGAAACACCAGGTTTGTTTTTGCCTTAGAAGAGCCAAAGTCAACTTTGGTTTGTTTCACCTGTTTCAAGTCATGTGACCATCATACTTGTGGGAAGTTTTAGTGTTTTACTGCTTCTTCCATTGATAGTGCAAATTTTTATTGCTTCAAATATAGTAAAGAAATCAAAAGATGTTTCATCAAGGGATTGATCACATGACTTGAAATGGGTATAGACAAACCATAGCCAAAAAGATTCCATGATGATGATGATGATGATGATGATGATGATGATGATGATGATGATGATGATGATGATGATGATGATGCTGATGATGATTATGACAACAGGGGCAGATCCAGCCCAAAGTTGAAGGGGGGGGGGAAATTTGCAGAGTGGGTACCAAAAATATAGGATAAAGTGGGCGCGCAGAAATCTTTGGGCCCTTATTCAGAAAAATATTCTCTGGTTTTTCAATTGAATAACGCCTTTATTCATAATTATGTTTTTCCACATTCTGAATGAAACATGAAAAAGAGAGTGCATTTGGGTCAGGAGAAGGGGACCCTTCTTGCTGAAAATGGGGCACCAAGCTAAATTTTCATCATGAAGGGGGGCAGTTGCCCCCAACTGCACCCCTTAAATCTGCCATTGGATGACAATGAAGATGATGATGATTATGATGATGATGATGATGATGATGATGATGAAGTCTTTTGGACAATGATTTTGGAGGATCTAAGTCCAATTTATTCCAATTCATGTTTATTTACTCCATATTGTGAGATACAACAAAGTACCTTTCAAGGTTTATTGAAACCCTTTGCTGTAAACCCATCTCCCTAATACGGCCTTCTGTTATAAGACAGAATTTTGCATAAATCACTGTCTCCATTGAGATTCCAACTTATGCAAGCACCAGAAATTGTCAATGATATTCCATTTCATGATCTGGGGAAAACTGTCCCTGGTGAAAATTCTTATGGGATCCTACATGAATAAGATTCTGGACAAGATCCGTTTGGTCCTACTGATATAGGATCCTATACAAGATCCTTTTTACCAACAGTTAGGATCCTACAAATCCCTCCAGGATCCTAAAAATGAGGATTCATATAAGATCCTACAGGATATTATCAGGATTGTATTAGGATCTTTTGAAGGATCCTGTGTAAGATCCTGTCTCCCTTTATTTAGGATCCTGTCAAATCCCTTAACTGTATGATAGAAAGTATTATTCATATTAATGCAATTTGACATCAGATAACACATGAAGCAATTGCAATTAAAGAATGCCTTCTGCAACTGAACCCAAGAAACAAGCAAAGATGGAAAGAAGAGATAGAAATGCTAACACAAAAACAACATCCAAATTTGGTTGCTGTGAGAGAAATTCCAGCTGCACTTGTCACAGTGTTGAATAGTCCTGAACCATGTCTTGGAATGGAACTTTGTGAAGGAGGTGATCTGAGAAAGGTACAAGCTGTATCAGTGAAAAGATTTGTGCTAAGTTTAAAGCTTTGCATTTTCAAGAAGAAAATGATCTAAAATATCTCATTTGAATGTCTCCTTTAAATATCTAATTTGAAGCATACCATTTGCTATAACCAATACGTAGCCAATGCTTTATTTATGTCTTTTTGTTGTTCTATTTATAGACAGACCTGTTTACTCATTACATATGCTATCTCAACAGTTTTGATAGTTTGTGAATTTCCATGATATGCATAGTTACAAGAGCTCTTCACATCAACATGACCAGCTTTTTTAACAGTTTCAATGAATTTTTAAGAATTCGTTAGAAGCTTTTTGCATTCTTCATATATGCTGTAACAAGGGCTTCTTGGTTACGTTAAGGACCATATATAAATTGTTTAAAGAAGCATTCTCAAGAATTCTTAGGTTAGAAAGCCATATGTTGATGAGTGCAAGGCCTTTACTCTAGCAAGCGATGAAAGCTTATGGAATGAAATTAAATGCTTGTCACAAATCTTTGGACTATATCTTTTTCAAGGTGTTAACGCAACCAGCACATTGCACTGGACTAAATGAATATGCTGTTCTAAATATTCTGAAGGATGTCAGTAAGTGCTTCATTTGTCTTTGAATGTCATCTCTACTTTAATTTATCAGTAATCAACAAGGACAGCTGTGGTAACACAATAGCGTTGCTTGCAAGATGATGTTAATTGCAGATGAAAGAAATTGTCTTAGCCTATATTTCAAAACAAACAATGCTGCAAAGTTGCCCTGAAACTGTCACCTTTTGTACCTGAAGGATCACAAGTTTATAAGGAAAGAAAGAATTGTTTTAAAGATGTACATGGCAGAGTTTTTTTTATTTGATTCAGATGCCAGGTAGTAACTGTTTCATTTAAACCCAAACTATTTAAGGCTTCCAACATCTTCTACAATGAACTAAGGGATGAATTTCTTTTTCAGCAAATGCTGTTCGATTTCTGCATTCACACAAGATCATTCATAGAGATTTGAAACCTGAAAATATTTTGATTAGCTTCATTGGAGATAAGGTTTGAATCTTAACTGACTTTCAGGCTCATCATAATGTGTCCCTTGCCACACTAAATGTAAGATGTTGGCCCTTCAATTGGCTTTGTATTTGGCTGGTGTGAAACCAATATTTGCACTTGGCTTGACTGTGCCAAGCCATATTTCATGAAATTCCTGTCATGGTCAACCCTGAGTAATTTGAGAGAGGAATAAAAATGTTTTTCTGGAAATTTGCCTAATGCTAACTTATATCCCCTTGGTCTACAGCCAAGAATCAGTTTCACGTATCAATGAGATCAATGAGATTGTGAATTCCGGGACAGTCTTAACTGCAAGTAAAGAAAATTTTGCTAAATTTTTAACCAGCAACAAGGGCAGTAGATTCTTTGAAATTTCCAGTATTTTTGGGGGAAATATACTCTCCAGCTGTTATGGTATACCTGTCCAAGAAACGTTTAAATTCCTCAAGGTTTCGAGGAATTATGGTACTTCTTTATTTCACCACCTTATACGTTTTTAACATCTGGTGACATTTTTTAAATGTTCCTTGTTTAACTCCGCACAGGTTGTTTACAAAATAACTGACCTTGGTTACGCTAAACATCTTGATCAAAACAGTGTTGCTGATTCATTCGTTGGAACTATGAAATATGTGGTATGTTAGTTCATTGTTTTATAATCCCATTTCTGGTTGTGTTATTCTTGTTGGAAATATTTACGAAAATTAAGGAAAACAGCTCTGCATTAAAGAGCCATTGTCGCCCAGTGTCCTTTGCGGGCACTCTGAAATTTCGGACTGTTTGAAAATCAAAATCGGCCTAGTCGGAAACCATGGGGGACAGTAGTGAACTGTTTTTACGGCTTTTATTGTAGTTGAATCGTTTTGAGGGGATTGGGGGTTCAATTGTCCCCCCAGATTCCAATATTACAATAGTCCAACACAATCCAGTTTGTACCGAACAATATCTTTTATGCATTTTCATTCGAAAATTTCGATTGAGTGACGTTAGAGCTTCTATCACAATTGTTCACAATGCCCGAGAGGTGGGTTACATGACTTATGGATAGACAGAGATCTGCTGCCCAGTTTTCAGAAAGGTATCATCATCTAATTGTCAAAACTTGCCTTTGAACACGCTTTTTATGACGAATTTCTACGGAAAACGACCCATTTTTAACGATTTTGACGAATTTTCAGCCTAACTCACCCATCCTTATGGAAAATCTGCAGGAAAAGGATCCTTGTTTAGGGAATTTCGGGCCCAAAACCCACCCACATAAGCGGCACATACCAGTACCGTCAACATGTTATTTACCCCTCCTCCGGTCACATTGCCGAAAGATTCTAGAAAATGTACTAGATATAGTTCGATCCAGATGCTCTTTTTTGTTAACCACATTTCAGTTTTTGTTGTTCCGTTTGGGGATGCTGCGATGCAACTAAACCGAAAACGTTGCAGCAGTTGCAGAACAGTACTGCTAGAATTGCAACAGGTAGCCCTTTCGACACTTCAGCTGCTCCTCTGTCGCAGCTGCTTTGCAAGGTATCACTTGATGAACTAATCATTCGAGAAACTTGTACAGTATAGATACGAATCTTAAAGTAACTTCGCACCTGAAAACCTAGGTGGCATTTTCTCCAAATTGTCTGATGTTCATACCAGGGCTCTACGCAAAACGAAATTCAATCTTGCTTTACCAAAAATGAGAAGAGGTTATTACTAAAGATCCTTTTCGTTTCGAGGAGTCAACGCATGGAATAAACTAATGAAATGAGCCCCTTCGATCCAGTCATTCAAAACGAAACTAAGAGCCGTGAATTGAGAATATTCAACGAAAGCTGGTCTACATCGAAAGTGTTATCTCTTTTTCCTTTTTACGTTGTATAGCTGTTTACTAAAACGTTATTGTAAATAAGTTATAATCTAATTTATTTAGCCTTTATTTTCATGTAGCTTGGATCTTTTTATCTTGTAAAATATCTATAAATACTTGGTTGCTCGCTTGAAAAGTTATTCCTGATGAAGATTTTATCGAAACGTTGAAGCTCTTAACATTGTTGTGTTTTGTGTTATTTCTAATTAGTTTTATTGAATTTTGTTGGGACCATTGGAAAGCAGTTGCTTAATTACTTTTTTACCGAATTGTATCCCAGGATAAAGATGTTTAAAATGTAAATGTTACACGGATTGATGTTTTAAAACCATTCATTAATTACTTTAATTTGCCTTCTATTTTTAGGCGCCGGAAGTATTTTCATCAGAAGCTGGTTACAACGTAACGGTTTGTAAATTTTTGGAACTGAAATTTAAGGAATTTTTAATATTATCAATTTCCTTTATGATTTGCTGTTAAGGTTGCATTGTTCCATTTTCATGACTTAAAAACTGTATTATTCTTTTAGTTCCTTAGATGCGTTCCAAATCTGTTTGATATAGCATCTCTTCGTCAGAAAATTTATCCATTCTAAGCCACAACAATTATATATAACAACAACAACAACAACAACAACAACAACAACAACAACATTATGTATTTTTGCGCAGACTGGGACTTATGGACTTTCAAATAAGAAATTGAGACGGAAATGAGCAGTTTTATCTGTGTGCTCTGAAACGAGGCTAAGTTGTAGTATCAGAAGCGAGGCAAGCAACCTTCGACCGTTGGAAGTTTGCATTGCTGCGGTGAAGTTCATGGAAGCTAATTGGCCGTAAAAATGAGGAACTCTCATTTCACAGTGAAAGGTTTGTTGATTTTTGGATCAAGGAAATATTAATTTGGATTGTTGAGGCTTCTTTCATGGCTTGTGTCACTGAAAACTTGAATTTATAGGTCTTTTAGCATCGGAGGCTCGAGCCGGTAACATAGGCCCATCCACCATTGCCAGGACTTCGCACAGTGTTGCTATAGTTTCCATATCTAGTCATGCAATCCAGGGGGGGGGGGGAAACTTCGTCGTAGCTGTCACTGTGAAAGTCCATGAGTCGTAGTTTGAGCGTCCATGAGTCTATCAACATTACCGATCTCAATAAACTATGGTATTTTAAGGTTGTACCGTTTTTCCATTAATTTAGGATTCACAACAAGTTGAAATTTTGTTTAAACATATATAATCAATCATTGAAAACTAATCACATTTAGTCCAAAACTATTCAAAATTTTTCTTGCAGGCTGATTATTGGAGCTTAGGCAATGTCATATTTGAAAGCATTACAGGATATAGACCGTTCGACTTTGAAAAAAGTTTTGTTGAATGGTAAGTGATGAATTTGTAATTCGAAACTTCAAAGCTTATTTGAAAAAAGTGTTATCGGCCTATCTGTCCGTTTCCTTTGATTTAATTTGTTTATACGTTGTCTTGAACGACCATGTGCTGAAGCATGTAAATCTCTCTATCCGTTTTTGTAGCATTTGTTTTTGATTCAATAAATTACTTCATGATTTTTATGCAACAAGAGTTGCTTCTTATGTTGCTGCTCTTTGCAGGCATTCTATAGTGAAAAGCAAGGAGTCAGAAGATATTTGTGCGTGCTGTGATGCAGGTAAAATTTTACTTAATTTTTCATTTGTAGCATCATATCGAAACTTTGTAATAGAGTACCTAGTGGCTAAGCAATAGGCTACCAAAATAGGACTAGAGGTTATGTGAATTAAGTGAAGATTTTTTAACGCCAACCAAGAAGATTAGAATGTCAGTGAAAGCTGAAGGGTAAGGCAAATAGAATATGACTGATTCTATCTACTGATTCTATCTAAAGGGTCTGATCTTGGCCTACTCTACCTATATATTTCATACAACCCTTGAGCACCTTTGACTACCAATCTGACGCTTAGTGGGTAGAGTCGCCTCCTGGTGGAGTACTTGACTAGGAAAGTGACGGGGTTGTGTCAAAAATCTCTCCAAACCCTGTACGCTGTCGCATAAAAAGTTCTCCAAAAGTATACCATGTCGCATAAAAGTTTGGCCAAAAGTATACATGAACCATTGTTTCAAAGAGAACTCTTAAAAGTGTTCTTACACACGATATCCTGTCACATAATTTTCTTATCGATTGTAATACCCTGTCGCATACTTTTTGTTAGAAAAGGGCACCCCTGTCGCATAATTTTTACCGTAAAAGGACACCTTCTTGAGTGGCGCATCTCGTTAAGTCAAGTATGGGATTGCCTCCCCCCCCCCGGAGTCTCCACTCGTCGAGCCTCCTACCCAGAGTGAGTATAGTTTCCAGCTCTTTTTAATTCCAAGCAAAGGCAATCACTGTGATGGTGATACGAGAGGGGAAAGCAGAACACTTCTCGATAAGCTTCGCTTTTCATTGTCCTAAAATTACCTTTGGATGCTTGGTGGAAGTATGAATTTTTTGTTGCCTTCGATTCCTAATTACTTCTTTCAACAGGTCAAATTGAGTTCAAGACCAGTATACCATTTCCTAATAAGTTATCAAGGTAAATATGACTTTATTTCTTTCTCCCTTGAAAATCCTTCATAGACAATAGACCTTGTAGCTATTCTAAAAAAGAGTCTGGATCGAGCCATATTTTATCCTTTTTTAAGGGGGAGATTCGATTGGGTGGCGTGGGGGCTTCTATCACTATTGTGCACATTCAAAAATTCTACGAAATGTATCTGCTCGATTCATATTCTTTTTCAGAATAACAAGTAGGTCTATTGACAAGCATTTGGGGTAGACGAATAGTTTTTATAAGGGACGATGAAATCGAGCGACTTACAGCCGAAAGCTCCTTAAAAATATCAGATTTTTAGTTCTCGGAGTTGTGAGTTTCTTAAAGGTTTCATAACAAACAATCTTCATGTTTACTACCTTTGCGCTCGTGAACATTTCAAAACAAATTTTGTTCAAGGTTTTCTAGTGTTATGCATTACATTACTCAGTTACATTCTGAGTAATAAGATGCTTGTAGCAAATGAAATGAAGGAAAGTATGCCAAAAATTGCCTTTAGTTTATCGTAAAGTCGTACCGTTATGTAATTGTTGAGGAGAGTCACAACTGAAGACGAAGACTGCAGCTTGTCATACACAAACACTGAAGTCGACAACATTGTAAAAATAATGCCAATCCGAAACTTCATCTTCTCGCAACATTTGAAATACAGTACTCACATTTCCAGATGTTCCAATATTTCTATCACCAAATAATGGTGTTTGCAAAGCCAGCTCATACTTATTGCAGAGACGGTTTTCTGAAGATAGGAGAGCTATAATGCTTGACCCCGAGCAGCACAGGCAAGGAGAGAAGTCTTCGAGCTTATCCATCATCGGGTTGATTCGACTCCGTGACAACATTGACGTCAATAGGAGGATTACGCAGGCAACTTGTAGCGGGATAGACATGTCTTTTTGCATCTCATGGTATCTTCTCAGTTGGCAGCTAGTATCGTATAGTAATTTGTTAGAACTGTCGTTGGTAGTAATGTCCTGCAAATTTTTATTCAAATTTGATATAAAACGATTGTGCAATGCAGTTGAATTTCTAAAATACCGTCACGTTTTCATTACTGAGGCCCCGTCCACACGTATACGTTTACGTTTTGTAAACGCATCGAATGTTTTCCGTCCACACTGATCCACTGAGCGTTTTAGCCTGTCCACACGTAAACGCCAAAACAATGGGAAATGAATGATGAGCATGAAATCTATGACGTCATCGTTTACAAATGTATGCGTTTACGACCGTCCACATGAAAACGCAAAAACAGTGTTTAAAAAAAACTGCAAATGATTGGTGAATATGAAGTCTGTGACGTCACCGTTTACGAAAGTATGCGTTTACGACCGTCCACACGGAGACGTGAAAACATCGTTTTCAAAAGTATCCACTTTGGAAAGCGTTTTCGAATGTATGCATTTAGGATAACTTGAAACGCCGTTTACGTGTGGACGCAAGGTGTAAACGTATAAGAATGTATGCGTTTACAGACGTAAACGTATACGTGTGGACGGGACCTTATTTAAAAGAACCCGGTGAGCAAATTCAAACAAAGCGGAACTGCCTGTTAGCTGGGATTGTGCAATATTTGCAATATGTATGCCATTAGTTTGAAAATTTTTCTCGTTTATGTGAGTGAATTTTCTTTGTTTTTAGGCCTTTAGTTCCAATGTTTGAAGAATTGCTTCGACTGGTCATGGAATGGGACCCAAAAAAACGTGGAGGTGAGAAAGATGAAAAAGGAGTCAGACGATGTTACCATGTTGCCGATGAAATTCTTGATACTAAGGTTGGTAATATGTAGTGGAAATAAAATAAATTGCTGCCTTTAAGGACCTGTGTCAGAAGAAAGGCTCGTCTGATTAATCTTTATTGCCATAATCTCTCTTCTTTTAGATTTATAGGAAATACCTACTGCGGGGTGGCTGCCCCCAACCAAAGCATTGTTAAAGGGTATGTTTCAACCAGCATTCCTTGCACGTGTGGTCTCTTGGTTGGCCTTTGTTTTTCACCATTTCCATGGCCCAAGAAAAGGCCGACAACATAAGCAAACCAAGAGACTTCACGTGCACGGCATTCTAGATGAAACGGACCCTAAAAAGTGGAAAAAGAAAAAACAAAACAACAACTTAACCTACTATAGAAATCTCTAAAAACGTGCGTTGATATTCATCATGAGCTTTTTACAACGGTGGTAAAATGTGTAAGATAAAAATTGAAACTGCTCAACTGAAATGTTTCTTTAGAAGTTTATCATAAGCGCTGAAAGATCCAGTTTTCCTTACATCAATGGACAGTTCGTTGTAAAGTTTAGCACCCATCCAAGGGAAGAACTTGCGAGCGTATTCGGTCATAATTCCAAGGACTTGAAATATCTTTATTTCGAACTATAGATTATTTACTTTCGTTCTTTGCAGGTTGTTCATGTGTTTTGTGTCAACAATTGCAAGCTATTTTCATTCCAAGTGAACGAAGATGACATGTAAGTCACATGTTTTAAGTCGTTACTCCGTGAAGACTGATTTAAGGTTGCCAAAGAAAAAGTCAGTAAGTGGGCAAAAATGCTTTTCTTACCGAGCAGCTAAAATCCTTCCTTCCTGCTGAGTCAAAGACAGCTTCCTCCCTGAATGGTTTTAAGAAATCTTTAAAGGGGTAATTTCTTTGTTTATTGTATATATTGTATAATCGTAAATAGGCTTTTAGATTATGCTTTTTATATTCTAGTGATGTTTTATTTTAACTGTATATGGTATGTAAGTTTTTACCGGAGGACCCCTTGAAAAACGGCTTCGGCCGAAGGGCTGCCCTCTTAAAAAGATTCAAATATGAAATATAAGTTGGTTGAGATCGTTGAGCAAACTTAATAAGTAACTAATGTTATTGAGTCGCCCGGTTCTGGTTAAAAAACTGGAAAGTCCGTTTGAACTTTGCAGCATGTTTTGTAAAAGTTTTAGCCTCAGTCCCCGTCCACACGCATCTGGATATTTTTTGAAAGCGCATCAATATTTATCCGTTTAGGCTTAGCTTCCACACGTGGACTGAGTTTTCGGTCACCGAAAACGAAGCTTTTCGAAAACGTTCTCCAGAGTGCATCTTTTTGAAAAGCTGTTTTCCTGTTGTCGTGTGGACGGCTGAAAACGGAACTTTTCGAAAACGCTGACATGACAGCGTCGATTTAGGGCATCAAAAAATATTTTCATTCCTGCGACCAGACGAAAGATCATACTTAAATCTCTTGCAATGAAGAGGAAAGCGGCAATACTGTGTAAAAATTGCACTATTTGTAGTTTGGAGGGATGGAGTTGGAGCTCCACAAAACGAGCGATTTATGATTTCTAAGAAGCGTTAGGGAATACCAGTCCTCATTGATCTTGTATTTGCTGTGTACAAATAAATACAAAATTTACGTGCGATATATTTGAAAGCTTTTGCTTGACTTTGTAAGTCATGTTTTCTTTTGACAAATGAGAAACGGAGTGACACGAAATAGAACTCATTTTGACAAATTTCCTGTGCAGACATTATGAAATGAAAATTTCGTGGTCGCTTGGTCAGGTGGGTTTTCATGCCCTTTTACCGCCCATGAGAGCATGCTCTTGGATCTTTGGGGATCACATGAGGGCATTTTGTTTGCATATGTTGAATTTCGAACATCATAGCATTTTCAGTAGGTTTGAGACCTTGATTGAATCACTCTGACAAGTGGCTGCTGATTAATGGTACAAGAAAGGCAATGTAAATTGTTGCTTTATTTCTTTTGCATTTTGAAAATGGCTCACTATGTCGTCTTATAGATAATGTTGATCTTTAACCCTTCGAAAGGTTTGCATCTTATGCTAGCAAGATGATTCTATCAATTTATCAATCTATTTTCAGGGTTGGCCAGTTAGAAGAAAAAGTAGCAGAATTTTGTGAAGATACTGATGCTAGTACCCTCATTCTTCCAAATGGTGAAACCCCAGATTCAGTGGCAGCATTAATGCAATGTTATAATCAACCTGTAAGTTTTTTTCTATTTCCTATTGGGGGCAAGGGAAAATTTGACCAGAATTTTGTTGAGGACCCACCGAAGCTTCAAAGGCATGCCTGAGCTTCATACAAAACTTTTTCAACTTCATCCCCAGGACCTTTCGACATATTGGGACGAAGAGAAAGTCTTGGGACAAGGTTGCAACTTGTTGAATGTGTCCACCCGAGCTTCTATCATTTTTTGAAAAATGGTCACTTGCTCTTCATACCAAAGTCCCGAAAATGGTTCAGTCCTTTGTGCGAAAATGATGATCATTGATTCAGAATCATGACACTATATCCTTGCTCCTTCCCGATGGCATGTCCCCTTTACACCAAAAGTCGTTGTATTTCTCATTCATATAAGTGTGTCACGGAAGAAGCCGAAGTTATGATCCTGAAAATGACGTAAGTTGATTGATTTTATTTCAAAGGAAAAGTCCGGGGTTTATGTAATTATTGATTGTTCAAGAGATTACACTTTTTTGAATGGTGTGTAGTACTTTTTTAATTTTGTTCTCTTTTAATCTGCGAAACTACATATTTCAATCTGCTAACAAGTCCGAAATGACGTCATTTTCTATAACGTCACTTCACGTTGACCTGAACGAGCCTGTCAAATGTGTTGATTCGTGTGACCTTTTACATTGCTAGCCTCCTTATCGCGCCTTCGCACACTAGTACAAAATGCAAAATGGCGACGATATTTGGCCTAACTTACGAAGATTCATTAACCAATTTATGAAAGTTGTAGGCATCAAAACTTGGAAAGAACTCACGACTGGTGCTCAGCAGTTGGTAAGGTTGCTTTTTAACAATAATTCTATCAACCCCGAACTTTTGAGTTTCATTAAGTTGATCGATTCACTCTGTTTGCAACCCTGTTTGCCCGAGTAGGGAAAGAACTCCTTATATAAATACGTACGTCCACCTTGATAAAAGATAACTTTACTTTTTAGGGTGATAATGAATGGATGATTTATGCAATGAATTCAAGTAGACTAAGTCAAAGAAGGGGATCCAGGCCTACATCTGGATGTCGAAATGTTTATGAAGATATGCCAAGTAAAGTACGAAACATGGGTAAGTGAATAACCTTCGAAAGTTTGTTTTAGAAAATACTGATCAAAGTTTTTTGCCACTTGTCTTGAAATCTGTCCGTACAGTTTTGGCTTTGCGCACTTAAGCATAGTTTTCTTGCCTAAGAGTTGTTAGGATTTTATGAAGAATTAATGTTTAGAATTTTGCAGTCTTTCATATGGCACCAGAATTCTTATCATGATGTCGAGGTTTCTTCAAAGCGAGGTTAGAGATACAGAAGAGACGTGAAGGATGATGTAAATATCCGAATGGATGAAAATTCTTTTTTACAGGTGAAAACATCTCTTTGTAACTGAATGTAAATTTAGGGCTTTTCATTGTGTAAAATTCCGCTCGCTTTGGAGATTTCGTAGACTGGAAATTAGCCTTCAAACAGGAGCTATCTTGCCTTTAGATAAAAGTGCTTTTTCTCACAGGACCATCGAGAGATATGTCGGGCCCCATTGCTTGACGGGTGTGGTAGGGGCCTGCGCTGGAAACGTTTTGAGCCACGCATTTTTTCTCTCGGATCACGCCCTCCTATGCACGGTAAAACGATGGCTTCAGATGGGAGCGGCCTCCTGGACACCTTGAATTACATAATTTTCATATGGAAAATATGCTTATCTCGTGTGTAAAGGCTAAGCTGAGAATGCTAGTGGGCCCGCGGGCCTGGAAACATTTGTGGAGGAAAACTGAAAACAAACAAAGATATATCAGGGATTATATTTTCCAGGCCGCTAAACCTGGCTACCCCCTTTCTCGATGGCCCTACTTGCGTAACAATATGAGTTCAAGCTGTTTACTTTCTGACGTTAAAGAAGCCTCTTTCTGAGTGCTAGTTTTGTGTGCAAGTCTCGGAAAACCAAAAATTGGAAGCATCTTTCCTATATTTTATTTGTTTCGTATATTTCACATAGACTGATTGCATATTCGTAGTTATCACTATTGAAAGAGAGATGGATGCTCAAGCTACGACTCATGGACATTCACATTGAATACTGAAACGGAGCTGTCCCCTATCGATTTTATAAAACCATAGCAACGCTGAACGAGCTCCTAGCATGGCGGATGTGCCTAAGTTGAGGGCTCGAGCCTCCAATGCTAAAACGCCTCAAAGTTCAACTTACAGTGACATTAGCCATGAGCAAAAGCCGCAAGTATCCAGATGAATGTTTCCTTGATCCAAGAATCAACACCTCTTTCACTGTGTTCCTCATCTTTAAGGCCAATTAGCATCTACTAACTGCAACGCGATGAGAATTTCCAACTGTCGAGGGTGGCTTGCTTTGTTTCTGAGACTACACCAAAATAGATCTATTCCTTTCCGTCTCAAATTTTTATATGAAAGTCCATAAGTCCCAGTTTTGGGCAAATATATAAAATGTTGTGGTTGTCGTCGTTGTTGTTGTTGTTGTTGCGATAATTTTGTCGATGTCGTGAGTAAATATTTCATATATATTTCATATCATAAATACTTATGTATCGTCATTTGGTGTATGACCAAAGTCACCAAGTCATTGTTAAACCAAGTCATTGGCAAGACCAAAAGTCATTTTTAAATATTTTGTGAAAATTTACCTAGAATTTTTGCCGCATTGTTCGGGTTTATACATTACCCACAACATGTGTGACTTTCAATTTTCAGAATCACTCATATTAGACTATATTTGCATTATTTGATAAAATTTGATTCCAGAGCACCGTTCGTGCGCATTTGGCCGAAAGGCTTTGAACGGACTTGACTTTGAACTTTGACCTCAAAATTCATCCCTAGACTTGATAATTTGCATTTTGCTTCAGACTTTCAGTTTCGAAACCTCCTTAGTCCATAAAGAGGCTATATGTACGCATTGTTCTCTCAAGCCTTTGAAACAACAGCTTTTGAACTTGGTTTTCAATATCAAGACCATCTTGGACCTTGTTGCGTTGTTTGTGCAGCAAATTTGGAGGTCTTCGCTGAATGTCGCTGATTATTGTAGATGTTGCAATCTTGGCGTACGCTTACAGAATTGCAAGTATGGCGGTTTTGAGTTACTAATTTATTCCTTTTGTTTTATTTTTGCAGCTGCAGGCATTTTCTTCTTTCTATCAGGAGCTGGGGAATGTTTTCGGTTACTGGTGTTTTGAGCCACTGATTTCTGCATTTCAAATGCCTGGGGTTTTGTTACGATTAATTGTTAGTACTTTTAATATGGATTTTAAGGACCAGTGTGGAATTGCCAGCTTGGAAATGATTGACTTGCAAGTAAGATTTTGTGGTTGGCTGGAAATTATTTTTGCATAAGGGGAACCAAAATGCTCCTTTGTAGCTATTCTGTTTCTTTTCCTCTTGAAAGGCATTTCAGCACTGCTTTTACAAGCAGATGTGTAGGATGTAATGGGGCTGAGAGGGCTGCAGCCCCCAAAGTAGGAAATCGTATCGCGCTTCAGGCTCCATTTGTGCAGTTTTTGTCTAAATGTCATCATTATCTTAGGGCAAGATCCCTAACGTTGTGCAGCCCCTACACCCCTGTTTACGAGAGGAGAGGAGAGAAATTTACTACAATTCATTAAAGGGAGTGTGCAATCTCTATAAATAGAACGAAGAAAATGCGCACACACAGCATTGTTTCTTTAGCTATGGATTATTGACAACACGTGTGGGCCATCATTTTCACTAAAATATTTTTAGATTTTTGTGCTCCGTGCAAGTGCAGGCTTTTAGCCTTGCACAAACCCTGTAAGGGGCAGTAAAGTCAAAATAAGTGGTAAATGAACATCCGCGATAGGATGGAATATGTTGTACAAGGAGATTGCCAGGGGTTGACCAGGAGGACCAGGGGTTGACCAGGAGGGCCAGGGCTTGACCAGGAGGGCCAGGGGTTCACCAGGATCAGGATGGAAGTATCCACTCCAATTTTCTCAAGGTAATATTTATTCAGTGAGCAGAACTGGTGTAAAAAGGGCTTGATATACCTTTCAAAACTTTCAAAGTGTCATGCAATTTCCACTCCCCCTTTTTAGGGCTGGTGATGCCCTGGATGTACCTCCTTTATTCCTATCCTATGAATGTCAAACTCTGCAAAAGTAGCTCTCAAACTTCCCTTCCGCATATCCAATAAAATTTTCTTTGTGTGACTTTTCTTGGCCATTTTGGCTCTTATTTTAATTTGGTTCATGTCTGGATTAGCTCATTTTTTGCCATCAAAGTTTGCAGATAGTTCCATGTGGTGTTTCATGTCATTTCATTTTCCCTTCACTGTCATGAATTTGACAATTTGACAACTTGCTTCCTGCTTCAGTCTCTGTATTTCTCCAATTTCTTTGCAGGCTATTGCAAGATCTTTAAACTACACAAATTGTAATGACAATGAATGTAAATACCGAGGATTTATGCAATTTTGTAAGAACAGTAATCAAAATCAAGAAACATCTCGAGAAGCTCTGAGCTCTAATACGGAATCACTATAAGCTGACCTATATTGGGCCCACTTTTTCATAGTAATGTTTTGAGTCCCCATTGTCCAAGTTATATCAGCAGATCAAAGAACGCAGGGAAACAAGGGACGAAAAGGCAGCAGTCTAACTCCGCTCTATTAAGCATCTTCTCCTTTTAGGTCGTCTCTCTGAAGTTACGAAATTAAATCAGCTACACGGTGGCTTAATCTTCCTCCTCCCCCATAACACCGTAGATAGCACTGAATTTTTGTTTCCTCTTCAGTTGAAAACACTGAATTTTTGCTTCCTCTTCAGTTGAGAATCCTGACAAACCAAGTTCTTTCACGGAGCTGAAAAGGCTTTGGGGACAAGCATTATATTTCTGTAGTGAATTGGCAAAAAGTTATCGAAGGCTTTTGCAAGCTCAACGAGCAGTCATGTAAGTACTGAATGATTTTATTTTTATGTTGTGAAAATGAATATTTGTTAGAAATGAAAAGTGATACCCTTGTCATTACAAAACGCGTTAGAAATGTGCTCAAAACGAGGGTAGCCTGAGATCAGACAAAAAAGGCATGTTAACATGCTAAAACGAGGGTAGATCCTGTTGAGGGTTCGGTGTAAACCCCGGGGGAGGTATATAACATATTGAGCGTACGGTATGTGCCCCCCATATGGGTGGGCTTTTTGGCCCAAAATTCTCCAGACAAGAGTCATTGCTCGGCAGATTTTTCTTTCCTAAGTATAGATAGGCGTAGGTTTGGCTGAAATTTGCAATAGATAGTTAAAAATGGGCAGTCAGTTTTCCACCAAAATTTATCATAAAAATGGGTACGAAGATAAGTCTTGGTAATTGAAAGTGAGTAACTATCTTAAAATTGTGGGGCAGACCCTGACCATCCACATGTCATCTATCCCTTTCCCCTTGGGGGTATGAATGTGCCTCTGAGAATCCGTAGAGGGACCTATAACAAGGGCATCATTTTTAGACATATAACCCGATTACGAAAGGCATCATCTTGATGACATGCCCGAAAACCTGCACTAGAACTTTTCACAATAAAAGTTGCAAGAAAATGCTACCGACAGCAAGGGACAAATGTTGTAAACGAAAGATTCAGGTTTCCCAACAGACAAAGGAATTTGCCTTTCTGAAGAACATATTTCACACGTTTTGAGTGCACTCAGTCATCTCAAACAGAGAAAGCAAAACATGATTGTCGGCTGCATTGAAGGTGTGAGGTCTGTGTCCTTTGTTTCAAAGAAAAACCGTTTCTGCGACGTACCATTAGCAGAGCTAAGCTCCTTTTTGCAAGGGAGATCATCGCAAGGATAAAAGAACTTATACGGAGAGCGAAATGAGTCGCCAACTCTCAGCACTTCCAGGTGTAAGGAATCAGCACTGCTTCGATAGGCTCTGCATGTCAGCAGGGTTGCCGAGAGGGTGGCAAGGGGACAATTTGCATGAGGTTCTCGGCGTCTAAAGGGCCTCTTAAAATGAGAGCACGATTTTTATTCATAGTCCCTCTTCGCTCTCAGGGGGTCTCATTTCGCAGTTTTGTCCTTGTCTTCAAAACTTCTCGGCGGCCCTGCAATTCAATGCCCTTGAAACCAACTTCAAATGCTATGCAGGCATAAATAAAACAAAGCCATCCTTTGACCAAATAATGATTCAGTTTTAATCGGATTTATGATCCATAAACGGTCGGTAGCCCTGAGTGGGTAAAAGTTGCGTCTAATTTCACCTTTGTTCTTCCGATGCGAAAGTGAAAAGACTGGGTCATATGCCTGTAAGCTCTAAGCTAGTTATCAACTTTACCGCAGCATCTGCATGCTGTTTGATAATCTTCCAACAAACCTTTTAGCCATTCTGAAAAGATTAGAATCGAATGATATTTCGTTGCATTTTGTAGAATTTGTCGAATGTGCCCAATAGTGATAGAATCTTTAACGCCACTCGATCGAACCTCGCGTATAAAAATGTATCAAAATAACGCTCGATCCAGGCTCTTTTGTAGGTTAGCTAAAAGGTCTATTCCTTATGGGTGGTCTGTTTTGAGGACTAGCAGCAAATTACATTAAATACAACAAAATTCTGACGCGCATTTTTTAAGACATATCAAACGCTGGAGAATTTTCATGTCTGAAGTTTTCTTGTAGCTCGAAATATTTACTGTCCAAAATTTTTGCAGTGCAGATAGATAACACAAAAGTATATAGGAATAGATTTCACGTCTTGTGCGCTGCCAACTATGATGCTTTGCTTTCTCTATTTATTTTGATTCGATAAGGTGCACTCAGAGGTGTGAAATCTATTCTTCAGAAAGACAAATTGCTTTGTGTTTTCGGAGAACTGAGTCGTTTGTTTTGCAAAACTCACCCATGCTTCTCTGTAAAATAGTTTGTTTTTGAGTGAGTCATTGTGAACTATGAAGCAGACCAGCGCTATTGATTCAATTGCGAATGATAAAAAGATTTGGTTAATTAAGAATACCCGTTCTCTTGTGAATCTTGATATTGATGGTTTGAATTTTTGCGCGACAGGATCACATTAATGAACTGCAACTCAAGTCTGATGCAAGAAAAAGAGGCAATGATTGCGGAGGCGCATAAGCTCAGTGCAAATATTGAAATGTTTATTGAAAGGTAAGATCAGCTATAAGGTATGACTGTCCTTCCTTTGGCTGTAGGGCTTCAAAATATGATCACTCTGAATGTGTGTAATGAGAAGGGGAAGCGTGAATATTTGAAAGTTCAAATCAAGTCTTTTCTTTTAATCGCTTTTCACTTTGTACATTTATGTGGAGGACATTTGGAAAAGATTACTTACGATAGCTTATAGAAACTGGATGAAGCTCAAAGTTAGTGTTTCACCATTATATGGACTTTTAAAGACCAAGTTTCCTGCTATAAAAGTTGATCCTAAGTGTTCTCTAACCTTTGTATGTTTTGGAGGTAACTGACGGTGAAATAAGAAAAAGCACACGCCTATCTAATGTTTTTATTTTGAGTGTAGACAAGCACCTTCAATTACCGTAACAGTGGAACTTCCATATAACGGGAGACCTGTGGGACCAATGTGGTTCTCGATCATGGAGAGATGTTCACTGTATGGAGGTGTCATTTTTTTCCGTATTGTATTTTGGGACAAAATATTTGTCCGTTGGTAGGACGTTTCCGTTGTATTGAGATGTTTGTTAACGGAGGTTTCACTGTAATGTGAAATAGGAAAGCTCTGGCCCCTGGCTTTAGCCATTTTTAACTCCGCCAATTACCTTCGCGCTGGCATATCAGATAAACAATTATGGATTTAGTGTTAAAGTAAATCAACGGGGTTAGAAGCAACTTAATCTGAATATAACCTATTGTATTTGATGTTTTCGATCTATGAAACGAAAGGAAGATAAGTGGCCCCCGCGTTTCTTTTGTGCTATTTTTAGATTATGTCGCTATATCTCCGTTCATTTACTTTAACGTGAAACTGAAAATAATTTTTTTTTGCAGCTGCAAGGATGACTTGCAACATTTTCACCAAATTGGATTTCATAGAATCTCAGGTATGTCATGTGGTAGCTTCTAGATATTGTTGGTTTTTTATCTTGCCGGTTGAGTTACAAAAATTCCCCTGCCGCTTGAATGGATTGGTTTTTACTCATCCCGTATTTTAATTTAGGTTTATAGGTAGGCCAATAGCATTAGAGTCACTGCCATAAACAATAGACCTTTTAGCTATCCTAAAAAAGAATCTCAATCGAACGATACTTTGCTACATTTTGTAGAATTTTCGAATGTGCACAATAGTGATAGAAGCTCTAACGCCACTCGATCGAATCTTGTGTAATAAAATGTATAAAAGTAACACTCGATCCAGGCTCTTTTGCTGAATAGCTAAACAGTCTATCATGACCCACACGCATGCGTTGTCTCTTAGGATTTTGCGAAGCTTCACACAGTTCCTGAAGTCTGGATTTTGTCGCGATAATTTTTTTCTACTTAAGCAGGGGCTCAGGTAGAAACACTTGACATCGCATTTAACGAAGATGTTGCATGTGGGAGGGGGGAGGATTCTATCAGGCTTTCAGAGGTTATAGTTGTGAGTTTTTGAGTTCTGTTTATTAGCAAAAAGTTCTTGTCAACAACCGTATGATTTTAGCTTCTTTTTAAGGTTGAATCTGTTCTTTTTCAGCAAATAAACCATATGTAGATGAAATAAACAAGATGATCGAAGAAGCAGAAACATATCAAGAGGTTTCAAGTTCTCCTTTTTAATGTTCTCATAATGTCCTATAAATCAATCTGGGGTCCACCTTGAAATTTGATCAAAGGCTATTTATACCCACATAATACCTAGACATTGCAATAGTCGTACACTAAAACTGCCATATAAAGAGCGGCGTTCTTAACCTTGCCTACAGTGACGTAAACGAAATGAAGCTTTTATTCATCATTCGCTTGCAAACAAGCAAACAGCATAGACAATATTCCTTGAAGTTGACATTCCAAACTGTCAATAGGGGGTCAGTGCCCGTTTTAAGAGAATTTATGTTTTGGTTTCAGAACTTAGTTGAAGACATTGGACGACAAATAACGAAAGCTCAGAGAGAACTTATCGATCTGAAAAACAGCCCTCTCGTCACGAATCCAAATACGGAATTAGACAAAATGTAAGTATCATTGGTTTTTAGGGCATGAAAAAATATTTCCCTTCCTGCGACCAAACAGAAGTAATGCATAAAGTTCCTGCAAGGACACAATAGTGAAAATATCGAGCACTCTTGAAGGGATCATGTTCCAACAACTTACAATATGTGAAGGTGAAGGTGAAGTTGCGGTTTTCAGCGCCAAGCGCTGGGATCGCAGAAATAGCTAAGCGCTAATCAAGTCCGCGACCCCTTGTCATGACGCTGAAAGGTGCTGGTGGGATTTGAACCCCGTCCGCCTGACTGTTCTGGCTGCAGAGTCATTGGATTACAACATGGCGCCACAACACCTTCTTGAATACAATGAATTTGGAGAATGTTTGGATTTGCGTTAGTATTGCACTGTTTTATTTAAGTATAGTTATAAGCAAAGGAAGGCAACTTATTTCCAAACAGATCAGCAAAAACTGTTTTCTTTTCACCCGCGTTGCATCTATATTTGGCCAAACATGCAAAACAACACATCAAAATGTTGCTAATTTATCAGGTAATATTCTTAGATATCTTTCTGTTTGAACGTTTAGCCAAAACTCAACAAATTTCGCAGCTAAAGCTCATGAAGTCGGCCTTATTTATCTTTCTCAGTAGGCTCTGTAGCTTCCCTTAAGCCCAATATTCGAAATTTGAACTCGACAGTACTTGCTGAATTCGACGAAATTTATCAGAATCAACCCCCATTTATCTGCGCAATCAAGCTCGCTAACGGGGGTTGATTCGGAGATCCGTGATAAATTCTATCGAATTCAGCCTATTGTTATGCTAACTATTCAACATTATCTTCTTAGAGCACAATGTGCAAAAACAGAATACGAAAAATTGGAGAAACTAGAAAAAGGTGAGCATTGTATCACTTTGGATAGATAGCTTTAGCAGCTTCTGGAATAGACCCTGCTGCCCTTTGTTAAGTTGCATCGTTAAATGTTCAAACTTTAAGCCATGCATTTGGGGACCAGCACCTCACGTTTTGTAGATGAATTTATTCGGTCGAGAATGGAATCAGGTAATTAGGTGCAAATAGCTACGGTTAGGTCATGCTGGCTGTAAGTTTTGGATGTTTCTGTAGTCGCAAATTAGGCAAGTTTGATTAATTCGTGAAATTTGTTATCATGTTCTTTTTGTAGTTTCAAATATTTTCTCGTTTTAGCTTCTCAAGATCCACCTAACAGTCAATACATGGCAAATTTAATTCTTCGAGTTTTAACCGTGTGGGAAAGATTAGAGTCGAATTTTTATGCCCAGTTAGGGTAAGCATTGTGCAGATCTTTTTTGAACCCGTTAGAAATCCCTTTAGTCATGACAATTTCGTAATTTTATCAATTACATAAGACAAACTATCATGATCCTAAGTTATAGCGTAGTTTCTGTAGATGGCAGTCCATGAGAAGTATCCACTTAAGTTATTTTGCTAATTCTATCTTGTAGTGTGGTCTGAAGCTTGAGCCTTTGAGATTTTGCTACATTTAGCATCTTATTTCGGGTGAGCCAGAAAAAGTTCGCACGTTAAAAATTCACAGCACCTGGAATAGCCTACTTCACATATTCAAATTTCTGTTAAAGCCAACAGATCGAAGTATATATTTGATTTTTCTCGCTGTCTTTCCTGCCCTAGAAGTATCGGTAAACGTAACTTTTAAGCATAAAAATTTCATGCTTGCAAAATGACTGTAACAGGGCCTAAAACATGGATCAAATTGTAAGGACTTTCCCTACACAGAACAAGACACAATGGGTGCGTCATCACTCTCTAGAGTTATACGACATGCAAATACTAAAGATTTTCAGTCCTATGGCAATAGATATGCAGAAGATATCTCTCACCCGTGAACAATTGTAATTTCTTTATTGATCTTTGATTTATGATTTGGATCAATGTTGTTAGGCCATTTTTTAGTCATTTTGCAAGTATGAAATTTTTGCAAATTTGAATTCTTCTATCTTTCTAGCGCTTGTCAGACAGCGAGAAAAATCACAAAAATACTTCGATATTTAGGCTTTTAACTAGGATTTGAGTCATTCAAATCTGTGAAGTACACTTGGTGCTATGAATTTTCAAAACTGGGGACCTTTGTCTGGCTCAACGAGCACTTCAGTCCAGATGACAGAAAACAGCCTCAATCTGCTTTTATTGTTTTATGCCCATACTTGCTTGGCTAAAACGCCATCTATTGCAATTCTATTTCTGTATCAGTTTCTTTATCACAAGACAATGAGTCGTTACCTGCCTCCTTACAATTACCTCTTTCGATTTTGATTTTTATATTTTAGGAAGGTGATGATATGCAAATCAAATATGGAAGAACTTCTCCCCGAAGTGCAAGGTATCATAAGAAAGCTGAAAGAAAACAGAGAAAATCTTAAAACGGTAAATCAAAGCCGAAATTTCTACAAAGATGTGTTGAGTGGTAATTCTAAACCTTCCAAGTTCTGGAATTAGAAGACTTTGTAGAGACGGAAAAACATTTTTGAATCAATTAAAATGTCTCCTGAAATGGTAATTTTCTTCTACTTACCATGGTGGCTAAATCTCTCTTTGGAGAAGGTTTGGGGGTCCTTCCAAGCCAACAAAACGAGCCTACCTTTTTTAGAATTCCGGGGTTTTTCAAACGCAGTTTCCGACTTTACCAAATCCACGCCTTTCAGAATTTGTACCAATCAAACCCCCACCCCTCCACTCGCCCTGATGATCGTATTTGACCAATTCTGGTTACCATAGATTATTTTGTTATCTTGACCCGGGTCAGCTTTTACTATGTCGATTCCCCAACACTGTCTTGTTTCACTGCACTCTAGTTTCAAATTGCTTTGAAGGGTCTGTTTCATCCAGCATGCATTGCACGTGTTGTCTCTTGGTTTACTTTAGTTGTCGCCATTTTTTTTGACCAATGAAAATAGCGGCAACAAAGGCCAACCTAGAGACGGCACGTGCAAGGCATACTGGATAAAACAAAGCCTTTAAACAATAAGATATTTCAGCTTTGTCATTCCAGCCATGTTTATTTCTATCCATCATATTTCAGATGATGAAACGGAAACAAGAGATGACTTGGAAAACACTAACAATAGGATCGGTAAGGATTTTCTTCTTTGCATTTGCTGCTTCAGGAGAAATATTTCGAGGACAAATATGTTTTGAAATTTCTTGTTTTGTAAGATTTAATCATAAATAAAGAACACTTAGTTCTTTAGAAAATATCTACCCTTGTCGTCTTATGCTAACTTTGGAGCTAAATTGGAAAGTTCACAAGTTTAGAAAGTTCAAACTCCTTTTTTCGAATGGACAGTTGAATTAATATAGACCTTTTTCTTTTGCGAGATTTGATGTCTTTAACAAGCTGCTCAATCTTGTAAAAGTTCTTAAGTCGAAATCTAAAGCTTACAGCTCTTGGAATTGGCAAAAAGTCGAGAGATTTTTGATATCTTTTCGATTTAGTTGTAAATGCACTAATTTCGTCATTTGCTTCGTTACCAGACTCCTGAAACGTCATTGTCGTCATCTGGCTATGATTCTATGGCGTATGCATTGACGTCAATACTGCAAGAAGTAATGAAAGAGTAAGTTGAAACGGCGTGGATGTAATTGGCTTTGCCCACAAAATTAACTACATCAAGAAATGTTAAATAGTAAAACTTCGACAAGACAAAATTCATCTACTAAGATATGAAGTTAGCCAAAATTTGTCACGCCAAACAGTTTTAGAAGTGCTATTATTATTTGGCAGTTTTTAGAGCGCCTTTTGCTTATAGCTTTTGAATTGGAATGCGGTTCGGATAGTTATTCGTAAGCAGCGCCAAAAATGTCTTTATGTGTTGACTGACATTGTTTGAAATGTGCGAAATAATATTCTTACGTATAAAAAATGTTTCTATATAACGAAGAAACTGCAGCAAGATTCTGTTATCTTATTGAACTTTTTATTCACACTGCGATTTTCCACTCCTCTTAGGCCAACGGATCCTGTGTCGATCGTCGATGAAAATAAAACTAACTTAGACAGGTAAGTCATGAATTTGATTATCAACAAAAAGTCATCATGTGCTCCAAAATTAGGTCTCCTCTTAGCGAATTTTTGCTTTGATAAAGGCCAGATTAGAGAAAGCACAGAGGTAGAAGCTTATTTACTTTCATGTAAATGCATCCCTACCTTTTAAATTTATTACTTAATCTCTTTGTAGACTTGGTGAAGTGGTTCAAAGTTTGAAAGCTGTTTCCTCATTGGAGAATAATTCACTAATGGTATGAAGAACCTTAAATTTTATGACAGACATTGGCTCTAAAATTTCACTCTCATAGAACTTTGTTTACGAGGTCTCTTCAAATTTTCCACGTCTAGTCTGTTGTAAAGAAGAGCTGCCAAATTTAGAACTTTGAAAATCTTTTCCTTGACTATATCTCAAATCGTAAGGCCCAATTAACGACATAAGCAACTTTTTAATACCATCGAAACATATCAGACAAGATTTAAGTCGTTTATTTCCTAAATATGTCACGAGTCAGCTTTTAATAAAGTAATCATTTAAGCTTTCTATAACGTATTCGATCACTGGTGCAATAGACCTTTTAGCTATTCTACAAAAGAGCCTGGATCGAGCGATATTTTTATACATTTTTATACATGAGGTTCGATTGAGTGGCGTTAGAGCTTCGATCGCAACTGTGCACATTCGAAAATTCTACAAAATGTAATGGAATATCGTTCGATCCACATTCTTTTCTAGAATAGCTAAAAGGTTTATTCTACAAAAGCACAATTTCAAAATGAATTTTATTTAATTCTCGAGTTGTTTTTACTTCCTTAATGGCGATACCTGATGAGTGAAAAAGAACGATCCCTAGTTAAAGGTCTGTTTTCCCTAGATAACAAGTTGCTAATTTTGGCAAAGTATTGATGGTGGACTTGCACAAATCCATTCTAAAATTCGATTGTGATTTTAAACCCCTTTTGAGGGTTCCTTGAAGGAGCTTTCTTGAGAAATTTCTTTCTAATTTCAGAACGGAGTGGAGTACCCGACATTAGTCAAGTAAACTTTAAAATGTATTTGAACATGTCCACCACCAAATAATGCATCAGACTTATGACGATGAGTCCCTTGTATCCCTGCGGTAAACCTTGCTCAAAAGGGACTCATAATGAAACAGTGAAAAACCGGGCCCTGTTTACTTCAATCAACAATGGAATTATGATGGAATCACGGCTTCGAATCTCATTCCCGTGGGAGTTTTTTCAATTCTTCAATCGAATCGAAAATTATATCACATTTACATTATAACAATAGTAATTCATAAATCTCGCAATCTGATTGGTACTGTAGGAATTGCGAAGTTTGGGCCTAAATAGGGCCCGGTTTTTCAGAGTAATATTATGAGTCTCTGTTGACTGAAGCGCTATCATCAATTCAAAGAGCACAAGGAAACAAGAGACTCATCGTCATAATTCTAACAATGCATTGCCGATATCATCGTCTTTATATCTAGGGAGCATTGCTCAGTTGCATGGGGTTCAAATCTTTAAAAAGCCGGGTGTAAAATTATATGATCTATTTCTGTGAACTGAATGACTTCAAAGAAACCATAGCTATTTTACAGTAAATCTACCTTGAACCCTTCTGAAATCTTCAATATTTCGAGAGTTAGCTGCAGTGTTTTTCTTCTTTTTTAAGATTTCAAGAAAATATTTTGAAAAAACTTGAAAGCATCGTGATTTCTAAGCCTGTCGACGAAAACCATAGTTTATGGATGCCAACAATGTGGCATCAAGCAAAATTCTTTCACTCTTCTGGTTTGTTATTTAGAACTTTGATGACATCATATCATAAAATAGCCTGAAATAAGAAATAGGCTGTAATTTCGACAAATATTGAAGATTTCTGAAAAGTCCAGCGATAGAATCATAGAAAAGTGTCTAAAGCCCCCAGTTTACAGCTCAGCGCCAAGATCTCCTTGGTCAAGTCTCGGATGTCGGATATGATGTTGCTAGCATGAACTCAAAGGATCTTTGTCATTTGTTGTTATATGGGAACCCAAATGAAAGTACCTTTGCAAACAGAATCATTCTAGAAGCAACTATTTCTTTTATTAAGACTTCTGGACGTTTCAATTAAACTTTCTGGAAAAACAGCAGCCTAAACCTTTTTCTTGACTGGGGTGCTCCCGATATTTTCGTGGGCAGTCTCTGCTCATCGGACTGCTGCTGCGGGGGGCGTTGGCTGGGGGAGTCTAGGATTAGTTGGAAGTTTTTTAGTTTCTTTTCTTTTCTCCACGGAGTTGATCTCTGTACCGTAGATTCCATTCTCCCTGCCGGTGCTCTCGTGCTTGTGGTTTGGTGGGGGGTGGGCTGTTTGTGCGGGTTTTGGGGGTACTTCAGTTTCGATTTAGCTTTTGTTTCCTGTTCTTGTTTTGCTTGTTTTGTTGTTGTTGTTTTTTTTGTTGCTTCCTTTTCTACTATTAATAAGGTGGTTGCAGGAGAAAAGCTCTAACTTATTTGATAATCTTTAAATTCCGAAAGTTTTTTTCTCCTGCAACCACCTTAAGCTACCGTTAATATTTTGTAGAAAATTGTAAGTGGCATTTGTAGTGAGGACCCGGTGACCTTGTGTCTTTCCTCGCTACAAATGTCACAGTAGTTGTATTGAATTGTTGTTTTTAAAATTTTAGATTGATAAATAAAAAAAAAAGTTACTTTCAAGTCATTCAGTTTAAAGAAATAGGTAATAGAAATAGGTTAAAAGATTTGGAACCTATGCTGGGAGCGGTGTCCTTTCAAGCATTGATTGTTTTAACCCATACCCAGTGTTGCCTCTGTCTTCATAAAAGTGTTTTTGTTTCTCCTAGGATGCAGAATTTTCAGGCCCAAGGCGACGGAGTGCTAACGCAAGTTTACAAACTGTTAATGAAGAAAGTCCATTTAACTTTGAAAAGGCCACGAAACGGAGGACGATTAGTGATCCACAGTGGAGGAGGACATCAAAATGAATGTAGCCATTGTAAGTAAAATCGTCAATAATATGAAATTTTATAGATGTAGAGTGTCTTTTAGGAAGGAGGCAACTAGATTACTCCCAAACTTTATGAAGGCTAAGTTTTTATGATTTCGATTTTTGACTTTAGAGTATACCAAGTGGCAGCAATGTTGCTGTCATGCTGGTACTACACACTATGTTGATAAGAAACAAAGAAATTGAACCCAGGAGGAGTACTTGACCAGATTTTGAACGGGGACGTGCCATCGAAGCTTCAAAAACATTCCCGTTCCTTATACCAATTTTTCCAAAATGTAGACCAGACTTTATACCAATTTTCCGAAAATATAATCCCAACCTTATACCAATTTTCCGACAATGCATCACTACCGTTCCTTATACCAAAATCATGAAATTCAATAGCGTTCCTTTTATCGAAATTGCAAAAATCGATACCGCTCCTTATACCAAAATCGTGAAAATCGATACCCTTCCCGATGGCACGTCCCCGTACCCAAAATATGTATAGTACCCCCCCCCCCACCCCCGGGGAATTTGAGCCAGTACTGAAATTTTCTCAAAATCATCAAATACAATTGTCGGAGTTTCTTGCGAGTTTCAAGGTTCTATAACAATCTTTATGCTTACCACTTGTGCCATCGTGAGCATTTCAAAAGGAAGTTTTGAAGTCTTTTAATGCTTAGATATTACTCAAGTGCCTTACCAGGAGCACAATACAGGAAAGAAATAAACATAGTGTAAAAGATGAAATAACTGGTTCATTTGGTTATCTTTGGTCGATACTAGAGTTTCTTAATTTGTTGGCGATCTGAGAATATGGGTTTCTGGGAAGCAGTCTCTTGTTAAGACAGTGCCTTTGTTTAACTTTTGGTTTATGAAATGTTTATATACATTATTGCCTTCATGAAGTTTGAGAGCACTTTAAAATGTATATTCGTGGTATTTCTAATTCGTGGTAGCTTTTAGGCTTACAGCGAATATGTGTGCTATTCAAATTTCCAAAGTATTTCCAATTATGTGGTCCTTTTGAGCGACACGGAAAACCCAAAGTCTCTTCGCAAGAGGTAGTTTTCTTTTGTATCTGAATTAGAATTGGTCCATTTTCTAAAATTGAAATAGATGCGCTCAACGTGTATGCCCCCAGGGGTGTACTCCGGTATGATAACGGTGCTCAGGTTTGGGTATAAAACATCAACCCAGAAAATAACTTCTGTAATAGAAATAGGCCCGAAAAATAGTTTTTCTTGCCCTAAATGCCCAAGAATTATGCATTCAGTATCTTGAATCGTTGGAAAAGTGCCCTAACTGATAGATCTCACGTAGTATGTTCAGAAATTTCAGTATCTTGATTTTTATAATGTTTCTTGATTCTAATTTTGTTTGTAAATCATGCTTTTCTCATATTTGAGACCAAAAACCAGATGATTGATCCATAACAAGAGCTTTTGCCCAGATTTTAGACCCAAAACTGTAACATGAGCACCCCTTAATACACCAGGGTACGCCCTACAGGGTATGTCCGTGAGGCTCATATAGGCCAGCACATCAGTATTGAATGCTTGAAATGACGCTTGCCTTTCCGTAGATCATAATTACTGGTGGATCAAAAGGGCTTTGAAAAATTCGTAGAGAAGAGAATGCTAAACTTACTTCAAGTGTATTTCCTTGCTCCGTATGACTGTCCCATTTTCGGCTGTTTCTGGATCCGCTGACCCTATTTTTTTGATCGATTGTGATTCAGCTTTGTTGAGGGCGAATCAACAGTGGGACTGACACTGTCATGCGCAACTTTGCTATTGTTTTCTTCTCCTGTTCTCAACGGTCAAGCTAATTTGCATATTACGTACTACAGATTTTCTTTTGGCTTAGCGGTTTTAAAAACCATTCTTGTGCGAAGGCGCTATAAGACACAGAAATACAAGGGAGCTCTATTCGAGCAACTTGAGAGCGGTTAGGCCTAACCACGCTCAGTTGAAGACGAAACAGAACAGAAAACAAGACAACAAAACAAGACACAAGGATCAAAACAAGGTAAATAAATAATCAATCAAAATATCCGTTTCCTAACACCCTTGCCAAGAGGAACGAAATGCTGTTGAGTGATGAGACTGCTTCATGACTTTGATCGAGTTCCCAGAGCGTTTTTCACACATTGCGAAGTTACGGATTTGTCAACTGAACTTTAACTTTATTTCCAAAGCTGAGAAGAATAGAGAGAGAGCCACTAAAGTTTTCAGCCATTTGGCTATCAACGCAACTTTGATTCAGTCCAACAGATCATTCTTTATGAGGAAAATTTTTAAAAAGTTGAAGTTCTTTTGCTCTCTGTAGTGTTGATAATCGTTATGTAATGGCAGTAACATTTTTTAATTCATTCAAAATTACATCCAGTTGAGTAGCAACTTTTATACTTGTTTCATACATTCATTGAATAAACTCTTTCCATCATTTATGAAACTGTGGTAGAGTAGAGAACAGACTACAACCTGTTTTATGTATTTTGGAAGGGGGATTTGTGGATGTGAACGCATAACTGGGCTTTTAAATGTGCTCTTAAATCCAGGTAGCTACCTCGCTCATTGTTCATGCTAGAGTGGCTTTGAAGAGCAAAGATTACCATACATTGAAGGATAAACGATCGGCCTAGATATATGCTGTGGGCATTTAATTTATCCAGTTCAAAAGCTGACTGCTTGGTGATTCAACTTTCTCATTTTAGGTGTCTTCACCTCTGAACCGAATGAGAACTGTGACTACTTATCAGCATAGAACATCGTTGAAACATATCCCCATTTCTTGACATACAGCAGCTCGTTGAAACCTCTTAAGCTTCATGTGTGATGTGAATAGAAAATCCAAATATTAGGGTATTTGAAACCGATATTCAATTCCTTAAATTATGTTTCTTATTACAGAAGTTGATATTTTCAATTAAGTTGCTACGCTGGCCGGCAAAGATCGCAAATGAATCTTTTTGTAATGGAATGAGTTTCCAAACCGTTGGTAAGTTTGGGAAATTTATTTTAGTTATGTCTCATATTTTCTTTGCTGAATAACTGTTGGTTTTGATGCGGAAAATTTAGTATTCTGATTAACTACGAGTTTTCAAGCGTATTGACGGCCCGATGGCTAGAGCTCAGTTCTGCTGAGTAAATTCGCTTGCTGTTCGTTGTTTGCATTAGGCGGGCTCTACTTGAGGGCCACCTCAAGTTATAATCATAGCTAAGTGTCAGATGTAAATTGATGAAGACTTTGCCAGCAGTTCAAGCTTTCCTGGAGTATACGTGTGTAGTTTCCTCTGCAAGGCTAGAAAGAAAGGACCTTTCTTTCTCTTCTCTCCCTCCGCAAAATGTCGGATTACGGAACTGTGGAACTAATAATGAAAATCGAAAGAAACCGCGGAGGAGAGAAGTACAAGTACATAATTTTTGTATTCTACTTTGAAGATTGATTGGCCGATTTCTTGTTCAAGTACCTCGATATTGACTATAAAGGTTAACTGGTCTTTGCATCTGTTTCAGCGCATACAAGTAGAGGTGGAAAGAAGGGGAAATGCAGTTCAGTAAGTAAGCTCATCCGTTTGATTTGAAAGATTCGTAGCCTGTGTGCGGACTTTGCGTTATGCTGGCCAAACAATCCGAAGCATTCACCAAATACAAGAAAATATGAACATTACACGTTTTTTCTTTTATAAGAAACTTGGATTAGCCTGTATTACTAGAGGTTTCTTAAGTTGACATGAAAATTTCAGCTTTTTACTACTAAAAGTTTCTTAATCAGTTTCTCGTTTCATGGATGGAGGAGGTTTTTAGCACTGCCAGGTGTTTGTTTCTCGACATGAAGCACAATTTTTATCAAGAACACAAATTCTCTGGGCTCAAAAGCATAGAATTGTTAAGCGTCAAAAACAATTTTCCAACATATTTATTTGATCTAACTTTTACAATTTTTTCTTAGCACTTCTCGAACATAGCACTAGGGTTTCTTAAATTTTTCGCCATCCTAGTACTAGTTTCTTATGAGCCAGTTTCTTATAAAATGAATAACGTGTAGTATAGTGTTACTCCTTTGGTGTCTAAATTCGGCTGAAAATGGACTCAAAATTGACCCCTCTTCTGGAAGCTTTCATTAAAAGATCAACGCCCTAAGCAGTGTCATTTTTGCACACGAAAAGACGTTTATCGAAACGATATGCTAAATTTTATTAGCAGAACTCTAAACTGCATTTAGTCATACTCTGACATGAATTTGTGTACAGTTTAGTTTTTATGTAATATTTCTTGTCAGATTGTTAAGCATTGATAATTGAAATGAAATTAAAAAATCAAACTGACCCAACAACAGTTAATTACATTTTATTAGCAGAATGCAAAAATTTCATAGAGTCATTTTCTGACATGAACTTGTGTACAGTTATTTCTTAATGTGATATTTTTCTTTTCATTACAACTTGTTAAACGAAGTTACGTGCTTAAGGCGGGTAAACTTAATAAACTTTTACAGTAGGCCAAATAACCCACAGATAAGCACTAACAATGGATTTGGAAATTTGATTTGATTTCTTGAACTTTATGACACTTGATTTTCTATATGACCTGGATTTACCGTTACTGATTCCATGAGTCTCAATTTATTTCTAGTTCTCTCCAAGGGTTATGGACTTGCCAAAAGTCCCTTCCGTGTCAAAATACAAAATAATGACTTCTGCGAAGGCTCTCCAGATGGTCTGGAGCTTTTTCACGGCCCCCATTCTTGTCGAAAAATTTTCATGCGGAGTTTCTTATATTTTTATACACTGAGCTTTATGCTTATCAAACTTCATCGAGGAATGGTTTATGAGCCAGAATATTTACAAGAAAGAACCAATGCAAAGACAAGAATCTTGTCACACTGTTTAGTTCTTTCTATTTGGCTTGGTGAAATATGCTCTGTTTGATAAAGATTTTGCAAACGATTCTAAATTTTGAAGTGACATCCGATCGTAAAAGAGTTTCTTATCTTCGGGAAGAGGCTCCTACAGTTTTTCGTAGATGATTTCTCGTAGAAAAAAAATGAGTGTATTATATGATGTCCCAAAAATGTCAGAATTGCCAAATTTCATCCTCGACTTGGAATTTTTGCCGAACAAGTTTATTCTTCAAATTTGCTATTTGCCTGCATTCACATGAAATTCTTCTTGGTACCTGATTCAAATGAGATGCAAAGAGCCGTTGGCTCTTGGAGTTGTGAATTGCTTAAGGCTGCATTTACATTGCGCAATCTTTTGAAAGCGCGTCAACGCTCGTGCAGAAATCCGCCATACTTACCCTTTACAGTGTTCAGATTGCAAAATATGCAGCCTTAGTATGGAGGATTTCTGCACGATCGTTTGCGTGCTTTCAAAAGATTGTGCAATGTGAATGCAGCCTGAAACATGCTTTAAAAATATCAAGGAGTGACATGAGATTTTTATTGGTACCATTTCAAATTTATGCCACCAGGGAAAAGTTGAAGAAGCTCGTTACTCAAAAGGAAAACAAACGAATTTCGTCACAAAAGGCAGAGAAATATGCAGCCTACGTACCAACTTCATTGTTGGAAACAATACAAACAATTTATGGCAATATTCGTTTGAAACAAGTTCCTTGTTGTGTGTTCTCGGAGACGGAAATCGATTTTCATAATGTTCGCAATCTGGAGAAAGGAACTGGGGAGACCTGCAATATCTTTTGAACATTCTGCCAAAACGCAAATCACTTTTCAGAATTCCAGATTCATGACCTATATCTTTGAATGACGTCGTAAGCTGAAAGAAATCGCAAAATTCCATCAAAAGACCCGAACCAAAACTCCTCCAAAAGCATTAGGGAGTTATCTTGTTCTGACGTCGTTTATTACGTACGAGGAAGGATGTTTCGCGTAAAAGGTTATCTTGGCCAGTTGTGGTTCTCTTGTCTTATCATGGAACGTAGGAAACGAAGTGGTAGTTTAAAATGTAAACGCAAACATACCTGTGTTTCTTTATCGTGGCTTCTTCTGCCTTTCTTGGCTTTCCTTTGCTTCCCTGCCTCAGCTCAATTTATTGCTTCAAGTTCGTACTGGCCTAACTTAGCTTCTCTGCAAAAGCGAGGCTGCCCTCGTTTGCGGTTTTGCACAAAATCATCTCCTTTCCTTGGTGATGGTCTGGAACACAGGCTACCAACGATAATGCTTTGGCCTTCTCTGTTTATTTTAATTTGATTGAATTGCGTTGCTTTTGCTTAGGACAGATCAGCACCGGGTTGTTTGGGTGGGTCGTTAAGGTCGTGCAGACAAAGACGAAGGACTCAAGGACCCTAAAGACAAGGACTCAAGCTCCAAGTCTTTGTCTTTTGGATCTATTTGAACAACCCTAACGACCTAATGTGAACTAGCCTAAATATTTAGAAGGAGACGAACTGGAAGGTGATTAGAGAACGGAGAATCTTTCAAAGTAGGCTCTTGCGTAGCAGGGGCTACTAGGCTCTATTAAATGCACAACAAATTTGCAAGTCAATGCTTGCACTTGAGGATTTATCATTCTTTGCAGAGGAAGCGCCGGACCCTTTTCCTTTCCTCCTTCGTATAGGGTCTATTTTGGAGCTTTTGCCGTGGAGACTCGGGCTGGGAGTTTTCTCCCAATTTTTTGGCTTTGTAACCTGGGGTTAGCAGCTTTCATGGGGTTAAGTGACGCTTTTGTGAGAATCAGTAACCTTCCTAGACACACCATTTTGTACTATCTCTCGAAATTCCCCACAACTTTTACAAGCTGTGTAGGGTCTCATTTTGCTCCTACAGAATCAAGTTGACACCAATTCTGATAAGCTGCATTTCTCAGATAAAACGAATTTTAAAAGAATGAGTCTTTTTACAGTGTCATCCATGGGAAGCTGATACTTTTGTTTGCTAGGTAAAACTAGCGTCGAGGGCAATTATGGAAAAATGAAAGTTACGTGAGGATCAACCGTAGTGTGCCTTATCACATGTTTGTCACAAAGTGAATATGTTTACAGTTTGATCATCAAAGAGCAAACTTTACACAATCAAAGGACCCGTGAGTGACTCACGGATGACGACAAATTTATAACACAAGTGAGTCACTTTCAGCGTGTAAAGGAATGAATTTAGGATACATCTGATGAAGGGCTAAAATTTGAAAAGGAAGGAAAGAAAGGGAAAGAAAAGAAGCCTTTGGACAAGTTATTGACGAGTGTTTGCAAAGACTACCTCAGGACCTCAGATAGGGTGACAGAGCAGAAACTGCGCACGCATGCGCAAAATCTTGTAAGTTTGAGTCCCTTGGTTCCCTGCAACAGATCCCGAAATTAGGCAACACTTGATATTTTCTTCCTTGAGCCCGGAACTCTTGATTTATCATTTCGAAAACCTAATGAATCCGAACACTTCCTTATCTCAGATTGCTCGATGACGCCATTTTATGCAGTTTCTACTTTGTCAGGTCAAGTTAGTTTACTTATGTTAAAAATACAGAAAGAAGAGATCACCAGAGATGTTTACATCTTTGCAATATCAAAGAAGAAGAGCTTGCCAGGGGCATAGATTTCTCACGGCTCTAAATGTTCTGAACACAGTAGAGCAAGATAATAAATAGCCCATCATTTTTCAGTCTATCCTATATTTTCAGGAATTACCCCTGCTTGGTTGTGTGTCCAGTGGCCTGATAAAGTCTCTCAGTGAAATCTGAAAACAGTGGAACCAAAATTTTGTGTGCATAACTTTTTAGCGTAGGCGTGAAGTGAAGTATCAATAGAACCATTTGTTGGTGAAATTTGCTTTAAACGTAAATCACTTTTGTTGTCTTAGAATTTTCATAAAACCCAGATTATTATTGCGAAAATGATGTATTATTTCAGTGAAAGTTATGGAATGGAACGGTTAAAAGCAGATATCTTGATATTGGCTTGGTAGAATCATTGTCCGACAAAAAAGTGTATTTCACATATTTGTGCACTCTCAGCTCTGGCCTGTAAACAAGATAGCGGTGAAGAAGAGTAGGCATCGGAAAACATGGTTTTGGTAAGCTATATGAAATTCTTATGCTCTCTGCTTCCTTCATATTTCCAACTGTCAATCATTTTGATAAGAAGATCGTTCTTTTTTCTCAGGTAATTTTACCAACTCGTGCGTGAAAAGACCACCCTCCATGTCTAACAATGCTCGGCGGGAGCGAACTTAAGAAATCTCAGGTTTGATAGTTTCAAACTGTTTATTGTTCCCCATGACACTTGTGCCAAAAATATTTTAAGGTACTGAAACGAAATCATGCTTGTACGCGAACCAAATTTGAACCAAATGGTGGTGTGGCTGAGTTGTTAAGGCGCAGTGTTCCGTATCCTGTGGGGCCTACCCACGTGAGTTCGAATCCTGTTGCTGACACTACAAACAACAAGCTAGCAGCTAGCTCAGCTGTCCATCCTTCCGAGGTCGGTAAATTAGTGCTCAGTGGCAACTCTGAGGGCACCAGCCGTAGTGCTGCAAGCACACATATCAGCTGTATGGCTGCCCCTTTATTCTGTGCCTATACCTAGCCACTGTCAGTGATACCTAGCCTGCGTAAACAAACAATTGCTTGCTTGCTTCATATCGCCACACCATAGACTAGGAGACTACAGCCCCTCCGTCTGCAGAATCTAGCCCCCCTCCCCCGTTGGAGTATATTCTTGCTTATTTTCAGTTTAAACCGCCTGTCGGAAGATTTCTAGCGCGACCGAACTAACCCTCAACGCCCCGCCTCCCCTGCGAGAGGAAATGTTATCTCCTGGAGGAACGGATGGAATATTTTGATAAAACATATTCAGACTTTATTTATAGAAGATTCCACACTCATAGTTTGTGTTTGTTCTTCAGAAAAAATATTTGAAAGCTTTTAGATTTTTAATAGCAGGAAATTATCCGAGATTAGGCTAATAAGATCCTGAATGTAGGCGGCCATAATAGGAAGGTGGAGCAAAAAGAAGCAAATGATGTTGGCCGATGTTTGTGCAGTTAAGTTACTGCATTTGGTCGCATTTGGTTACTGTTTGCTTTGAATCATATTTGCAAACTGATACATGTAGCCATTTGTTAGAGCCTCTTATCATGTGGATATTTAACCACCTTAAGTGTAGATCCACCTTAACCGTAAACCTCCATAGAGTTGTGGATCTGCGCTTTTGACGCTTGAGGTGTCTGCTTCTGAAGAGTTTTTAATCCACGCGGACAAGCGACAAGGTGGCTGCTCACTACCAAGCAAGTTCAAGACTCATGTACAGCAATGCGTTAAGGTGGCTCGCCACTAACAGAAAATTTCACATTTACACTCACTTTTTGATATGAAGAACAAATTGAGGACAGTGAAACCCTCTATTACCGTAGACTTGCCCCAAGTCTACTTCATCAGGCAGACTTATTACAGATGACGAAATAGACTTGGGGCAAGTCTACTATTACCGAGAATATGCCTGTATACGTGTTATTTTATTATTTAAAACAATGTTTTTGGTGAGGAAGAAACCAAGACATTTTTCATCATTTGCATAAAGCGTCTGTCAAACTGGAGGCCGGCCTGCAACCCGTAACATAATGCTTTCTGTAATGGTTCCTTTGCATTTACTAAAAGTACTGATCAGTGGCTCACGTGTGATGTTCACGTTGTTCTCAAATGTCTTTTGTTTTGTTCCGCATAAAACAGCCGGGTTATGTCATTTATCTGTTCTTCGCATGAACTAAACTGAAGAGTGTGCTACGAAATGCGTGTTTGGTGTAATGATTTAGTATACTAATAACGTTGTTGGTAGGTGATTTCTTGATTTGCTAACAGTTTTCTCTTGATTATTGTTCTTGCAGGAGTTGATAGTGTTTGCCTACAGGTTACAAGTTTATTGTACGTCCACTGGTTTTTCTGATGAGTCCGCTATTTAAGGCTATTTTAAAATTTTGTGACACAAATTATTTGTTTAAAAGTACCAAGGCAACAGAGATTTGCAGCCTGCTTCTGTTTGAACGAATTTGAAAAGCTGCATCCCAGAGAACAGTTTATAAAATAGAAGCTGTCTGCAAGTATCAGGACAAATACGGCTAATTTGATTGAGGGTTAATCGGTGGCCAGAAGTGTATGGGAAAAGATCTATGTAGGCAATCTAAGAGCATTTCTTTTGTGAGCACCACAGTCGAGGTGTATTTACTTTGACATGGAAGATCCACACCAGTGTGAATAACAATGGTCAGTGAAGGTCATTCATTCAACTCGTAAGTTGCCCCTTTTAGTCGGTTTTGTCTTCCAGAAGCGGGATCATTGATAAAAATCTAACAAAATGTATCTCTTTCTATTTGTGTCTTTTAATCTTTGAAATCCCATTTTGATCTTGACCTGTCTCTCAAACCAATTATATGTTTTGTTAAATTCTTAGGACTTATTTATGAGGTTCGCAAATCGTTAGAGTAGAGTGACATGATCAGTAATTGGCCATTTTGCAGCCAGACAGCTCAGTGAAACTTTGCAAACAAGCTATGCTTTCGCTTTGATACATGAGTAGTTGGAAACTGTTGTGTTTTTTGGCCTAAAATATGGTAGGGTTGCCTGCTAAAATCACCTCACCTTCCTACTCCTACTACCAAGATATCATAACCCCTTTTCAGTCTGACGGAACTTCTACGTCCTGCCAGGTTTAACTCTGTGCAGAATGTTTAATTTACATGACGAACCTCTATTTGGTATGATTTTATACGAAGCAGTGTCTAACGCTGCACTTGGAACCTTTATTTGGCCTCCTGGGCGTAACATGACGAAGAAGGTTTTCAAGGTTTCAAAGCCGGCCACTTTTGGTTGGGACAAGAATCTTGGGGTGAGTAGAAAACTGACATATCTAATTTCTTCACAAGTAGACATTTTATAACGGGAAAGTAAGTGATTTTATTGCAGCATTTCGTCTCTGCTTTCGTTAGGCCATAAATCAAATCATCGGGGATGCATGACAATGTTCAGGAGGCATTCTCTGTCTTTGGATTGGAAGTAAAATCGGTAAAAATCTCCCAAGGCCCGCAGGTAAATTCTTTCAATTGTTTTATCTTATTCAAGCCTCTGGGCCTTTAAAATCAAACTTTGAGTGACCTTTGATGAGCCTTTGATGAAAGTGTTGAGTGCTTGTCGGGGTTGAAAAGAATGATAATTGATACCACAGAGGTATGCATAGAAGGGTGGCAGGGTGATTTTTGCAGGCCCTGTACGACATGTTTAGGCCAACACTGCAATCTCATAAACAAGCACGCTCGATAATGCTGAGCCCTTTTCGCCTTGTGTACCTTAGGAGGTACCTTCAAGACACCCTGCAATTTGAGATTTCTGAAATCAAATTTGGCACAAATGGAAAGGTGGACCCACACTAGGTGACAATGGCCCTTGAAACAATTGATGTTGACAAATTATTACAGGCAGTTGCCATAGAAGCATATAAGCTCTAGTCACTGGTGAAACCACCGCAACTTTTCGAATCAAATCAACTTAATAGAGGGTTACGCTAAAGATGGCGGCGAGGAACTTTTACCAAGATACATTGCCTTCTTTTATCGAATTCCTATAGAATTGTTAAAGATTCGTGATTTGAATGCAGTGCATCATGGTAAAAAGTTCCTTGCCACCAGCTTTAACGTAATCGTCTATTGCTTCCGACCTAGTGCCCAGGTCTCCGATCTCTCCCAATGATATGAATTCGACCACGACCACGGGAATGTTTTAGGCCCTAACCTTTGCAGATTTATTGCCGCTTGTTGAAAATAAGGCATCTTCCCCCATCGAACATTTTAACCTCTTTCATCACATTCTGGCTCGGCCCAGACTCTTTTGCAGATAGCTGAATGGGTGGGTCCATGCTGTTTCTGAGAGCAGTGCATTTGGTCAATGGCTCTTGTCAGTTGCCCTAGAACCAAACTGACATGGAAATGACCGACTAAGACATGATTTTCGAACGAAAGACATTCAAATGAATTCGAATGAGCCGTGACGTGATTTTGTCGTGGACCTTTCAAGCAAATTTCCAAAACGTAAATAGACCGTTTGTTCGTGTTGCAACTTCAAGTTCAAATTTCGTTTGACAGTGTCATGGTCTTAGTAAAGTAAACCAAACTTAACCAAATCATTATGGTCGGATGTTTTTAATCGAAATTACTAACTTAGGATTTTAGTGGTCAAATTTGACTCATTAGCTGTATAATCTCATTTATCATTTTTAGTTTCTTTTCAGAAAATGATACCCTCATCATTAAATTCAATTTAACTTGAAGAGATTTATCAGTAACCTTCTCTCCACAAATCTCTGTCGACTGCCTTATCTTGTCTGAACTATCAAAAAACAAACTTTGTTCGATCTTAATTGCGACGGCCGTTCATCTTTGCTTTACTAAGCTATCTTTAAATGATTTAGCTTAGGAAATGGTCTTTCAGTGTTTTATTGGTTTAGCTTTAAACTTATGAACTTATAAATTTAAGATGATAAGGCAAGGTTCTGCAGAAGATTTTGGATAGGCTACATTATTTGGGAATGGGGTTGAAAAGAAACCGTAGGTGGCTGGTGCCTCCAAGATTTTGCAATGATATTATTACTAAGGTACCTTTTTGTTTGAGGAATTTCCCCTTTGCATGATGAAAATGGAAGTTTCGTGCCCCAAAGATGCTTCACTTGATTTGTTTGAAAATCCGCCATTTGCCAGAAAATTTTCGCTCGTTCCAGATCCCTTTGATACAAAGGTAAACAATAGATTGTCGAAGAATGGTAACAAGAGGTCTTGCCCACAAATCTGGAAAGTAAATTTCTCCGTATTTCAATATTTATCGAGTCATGCTCACTCGTGCAGTTCGTGATAACTACAGGAGGGCTTTACCCAAGGTTTTCAGTGACTCCACACCTCCTATATTTGTCGTGTATCATGACAAAGTGGGTGGAGGTGGGAGCAAACAGAAACAAACAATTTGTTTATCATGAACTTGACATCATTTCTAATCCTTTCCTGGTCAAGTTGTTGGTCACCATGTGTTATGTTAATCTCGTTTGACTAGTATCGTAAACTCGAAGACCATTACAATTCTTGGCGGAATAGCAATGCAGCTAAACGCGAGGAAATTATCGTTGTCTCTGTTCTCTGGAAAAATGTGGCCTACCTCTTTCTGAGAGGCAAATCATTCTTCCTGAAAGAAGACAAGATTTTATGGGAGAAAAAGGTGTTTAGAAATTATAGGCTTCCCTTGCGAAAAGAAAAGGTTCGTCAGGAAATGTCAAGGTCTGCGGAATTGTTCTCAACATGAACTTGCAGCTGTTGCCGTTTAGGCCTATTCGTTTAGGCCTGTTAATCTCGTTTGACTAATATCGTAAATTTGAAGACCATTATAATTCTTAGCGGAATAGCAATGCAGCTAAACGCGAGGAAACTATCGTTGTCTCCGTTCTCTAGAAAAATGTCGCCTTCCTCTTTCTGAGAGGCAAATCATACTTCCAGAAAGAAGACAAGATTTTATGGGAGAAAAAGATGTTTAGAAATTATAGGCATCGCCTGCGAAAAGAAAAGGTTCGTCTGGAAATGTCAAGATCTGCGGAATTGTTCTCAACATGAACTTGCAGCTGTTGCCGTTTAGGCCTATTCTCGGCATATCCAGAGACGGACCATTTTGAGCAAATAGCTCGGTTCGCTCTTGAACAAAACTGAAGGACAAAGTGTCAAAATGTTATTTTGACTTTGAGAAAGGAGAATGACAACATTTGCATTTTTCTATTCCACGTCTGGCGCTGACCAAAGAGATGCTCATAGCAAGTTTAGAAAAAAAACCTCAGCACGGAAAATATAGTGATCTTTTCTTCTGTAGCAGCGGGCAACCTCCGCAAACAAATTCTTGATGTTTTGTATGCTGTCTGGAACTTCTTTCAAATTAAAATCCTATCAAACATTTAAGCCAAATCGAAGCAGATTCCACTCACCATACAAGTCATGGAGGAAGAAAATTCGGCACCAATCGAATTAATTTCTACTTTAGAGAGTTTGCCTTCCCATGCTGTTTTCACTGAGCCAATTACATTAGACCAAGGGAGTTGGCCCCGAGCGGGCGTGTCAGCTCTACGTAAGGTGCCTACAACAATCATGTGCAGATAACGTAGACTTGCCTAAGTGGAGTTGAAATAACAGAAAGGAAAGAAGGAGAAATGCGGCCTTTCTTTTGCAATGTTTTGATTGCAAGGTGTAACCTTGAGTTGCAGCAACGGAGCCTTGGCATGATATCTTGACGCACTCGCGAAAACCAGGAACCAACTGAGAATGTCTCCACCTCATGGATGATGCAATCCAGTCGAAACCAGGAACTTGAAAACACCTCCAGTCATGTAATGATGCCCAAGCAGGCCGCACTTCATAAGGCGCCTCAAGTTAAGTTCATCCATTGACTGTTCATCTCATTGAGTTGAATTGCTGCTGTTGTTGTCGCCTCACTTTCGCGTTATCAGTTCAAGAAATGTAATCGAGTGAAGTGATGCGATACCCATGCACACATGATGATGAAATAATTTTAACGCGGGAGTTTCGTTAGCGTCAGAAAGTTGAAACGTTCGTTTTATATCAGAGCAATTTTACCTCGATTGAAGTTGCAGATCTTAAAATTGAATTTGCTTGTATTTACGTGGTTTATCAACGTTTGAATAAAAACATTTCACCATGTGGCGGAACGAGGAACGAGAAATTATTTCATGTTACAGCACTCCTTGATTCAATTCCACAATTTTATTCCGGCTTTCGGTGTTCCATGTTTTAGGTATGTTTCTTGGATGTGTCCTTGCCCGCATTGGGATACAATACGAAATTGGAGCCAACATTTCTAGGCATCGGTGATGAAAATATGGGCATTTTGGATGGTAAAACGATATAAATGATGATATTTCTGAGGGATTAAAAGCTAAAAACATTTCAACCCAATCGTAAAACAGAGGATCAATTTGGATTTACCTCGATCCACTTATGCAAAGCATTTCGGCAATATACTGAGGATCTGTTTTTCAATCTTCAAGCTTGGGTAGTGAGACACAGCAGCTGTGCTTCCAACATATATGCTACTTGGGAGGAAATTGGCATCTTGCTGCGGAGGAAGTTTCGAAATGCTAGCTCCTCCGCAGTAGTAAGGACTTCCTTTGCCAAAGGACAAAGCGGTAGCCTTTGTTCCAGATAATTTGAAAAGAAAAACTTTAGTCTACAAAGCGGTGGCTATGAACCACTGGCATCTAACAACCACTCATGTTTCAAGGCTGCCTGAAATGACCTCGCATAAACAGCGAAGTATTGCGGGTGCCGTGCGGGTGAGAGAAATGAAACACTGGTTTGCAAAAGATCTTGGGGGTCTAATGCTTGCTAATGCGTTCAAATGAATGCTAATGCTGTAGCCAAGCCTGAGGTCTTGCCTGCATTCCATATTTAGGAGAGGAAAATTGCCATCGTCTGAAGTGAAAATTGTCTGAAGAGTGAAGATGGTCCAAGCGGCCTAAGTGGAGTTTCCGTTTAGTGCAAATTTGACTTCAGACGGGCTTCGGACGGACTGGACTGAAACCATTGAACTACATAAATTCAATGACTGAAACTGGAGCGTGGCCGCAAAGGATCCTGGGTGGCCAGATTTCCATGTCCTCCCTTGTTCTTGAGATGTGACGTCAGTATCAGCTATCTGTCACGTGACGCATAAACCGCTTATTCAAATGCTGTCGCCACAAATTGCACAGCCACAGGTCAAATTGAAAGGAGTTGAAAGCATGAGCCTTTTTGAAATGATCATTGTTAGCTGATTGTGTTTTTTCAAATTAGATGGGAATCAAGATTTTATCTTCACTTGCAGATTTCTTTGGCACAAACAACATAACAGGCGTTGAAAGAGACACGAAAATTGCGCGAAGAAACTGAACTCGAAATTTCATAAATTTTCAAGCCCAAGAGGTAAGTAAGATTTCTGTGATTTTCGACATCTCTTCGAGGAGCAAATCTCCCCCATCTTTCCCACTCTCTTTGGCAAAAATCTTGCTTTTTTTAATCTTTGAAAGTCCATCAAAATCTCTAAACAGAGATTTCCAATTCTGGAGCTTGCAGAGACAGCAACATCCGTCAGTGAACATTTCCCCTTCTCTTCTCTTTTGCCAACAGTTTTTCATCACCATCCCGTTGCCGTCAACTTTTTGTAAATCTCGCTCAGTTCTTCATTCTTCATTCTCAAAAGAAATATCAATATCTTTTTAGTGATTTGCTCTTCGCAATTTTTAGCTTAAGCAGATATTTCCATTTTGTAAATCTGCACATTTCTTGCAGATTTATAGAGCAACCTTTGCCCATTTTCGATTACATTCCCTGTTCCAAACAGTCCCACTCCAATGTTATTTCCTTGTCAGTATACATTTATGTCTTCTTGGTATTCATTGTACATACGCACACGACGAAAAGGCGAGATGACCCTAAATATTGGTTCTTAGCAAAGTTAAAAAGAGTCAAAGCTGAATTTTCGACACATGAGGTGTGAAAGATCCGGGGATCTTTGGGGATTCAATTTTCTTTACAAAAGAACATGTTTGAGACCTTTGAGCAGTGATTAAGCCACCACCAACAAACCGAAGGTGGTTTTATTCTCGCTTTTCAAATGCTCTTGTGTTGCGTTAATGCAAAACTTATCTCCAAAACGTTTGTATCGTTTTGAAGAGAGAAACAGGAAATCGCCGAACATGGCATGTTTCTCCGTTTATTCTTCCAATGCTAGTCCCAAACAACAGATAGTTTCATCCGGTTTTGGCTAGTTTCGGCTAGTTTTTAGTCAACTGAAATCACTCATTCCTATTACTGTATTCTCGTCACCTGAAACTTGAAAGAGGAGAAGCAAAATTTGTTTGTATTCGTTGAAGTTGATCTGCCGATTTTTTTAGCTCCACACAGCGCGTAGTGCTTTTCTTTGGGGGGGGGGGCGCATGGAGGAAACTTTCCTCAGAACTTACCATAGACTCCATAATCTCCACCTTTGCATATCAAATTTTGAGAACTTTTAGGGTAGCTGCCGATGCTGCCCTGTCCCCCGTGCTATGCATTGCATAATAGTACGAGGCGGGGGGGCTGAGGGGGTTGTAGCCCCTGAACTTTGCAAAAAATTATCGAAAACCAGCCCACTCCGGGAAAAATTTTGCCTTCAGTCGGAAAAATGTTAGTAAACAATGGGCTATGTGTCGGGTAACCCCCTAGATTGTACCTTCCCGTCCGCTTATGGGGTATTCGACGTTGTGAAGGTGTTCGACGTTGTGAAAGGCGAAAGGCATCAAGGACTTGAAAATACAATGTTCAACTTGAATTAGAGCGAATTATCACCCCATTGATCACCCCTCACCCCTCACCCAGGGATCGAGCGACAACAGTCACACAAATGATTTCACTTTTTTCCACTTCATAGGAGGCAAATCTCAAAGGAATGGTTTCACTTCCATCATCTGTCATTTTTCTTCGTCATTTGCAATTTAGTTGCTCCAAAATTCCAATTATTTCACGGCTTGCATGCAGCTGTTTACGTCATTAAAGGAATCATGATGAGAAAGGATCAAAATCCATACAACATTGATTTACTCAAGATGGTTGGTAAACTGAGACAACAAATTTTTTGCTAGACTTGTTTGTTTAGCGAAGTCTCACTTTCTGTCATCTGTCGATTGAGCCATGAAAACTGAAAAGGAGAAGGTCCTTGCGGTCCTTGCTAGGGAATCCCACGAATTGGACAACCATAATGATTTTGTACAGGGCCGCTGGGAGGGAGCAGTAGGAGCAATTTGCCCTAAGGGTCTAAGGTGCTTCATTATTGAAGATTTTTAACATCTTGACTGCAGAAATTGCTCTGAAATACATTTCAGCCAATCTAAAAGGCCTGATCGAAAACATTTTCTGCCCACTTCGCTCGCAGGGGCTCATTTCCCAGTTTTGTCCCTGGGCCTATAAGAGCTCTCGGCGGCCCTGATTTTGTAACGTTGTTCCCCCGTACACCCGCGCTGACCATCTGACGCTCCCGAAATTGCTACATAAAACATGGAAGAGAATAGTTTCTTTGCCGTTATAGAAGCGAGTATTCAAGTGTAAAAACGTTAAGAATTTGAGGGCATAGAGTTTGTAACATCAGAACTGCGAAAGGATAGATGCAGAAAAACGACGAAGCAGAATTGAAATTAGTTTTTATCATCAGACGCCATTGATGTCATTTAATGATGAAAATATTTGTTTTTCTTAACAAAGTTACCTTCAGTTAGTGCTGGTGCAGTACAGAGTTCATTTTATGTCTTGCCCAAAACCAAAATATAACTTGAAAGATTCTTAAGTCTAAAGAGTTTCGAGGTGGCGGTATTTTGGTTATGGTAGTCAAGATGGCAATACAGTTTAATTTTTGTCATATATCTACAAGCAAAACATCTAAACTTGCCTTGTTTTTATACCATTCAGAAAGCCCTAAATTTGATTATTACAAGCATGGTATAAATTTGATTAGAATTCGGTATTCTTTGTTTTTTTGCATTTTGACATCAAAATACAGCAAATTTTCTCCCGAATATGGCCGATTTTTGTACAGGCTTTTTAACGTTGGGGGGGCTGTATCCCCTTCTTTATTGGAGAAGCCACCCAAAGAAATAATGTTCGGTAACATTCGAAAATTTCCCAGTTGTGGGGAGGGTAAAAAGGCATACCCAGACATTCCTATTTCATATTTCAGTTAGAATTTTGTTTTGGAGAGTCTGTCGACACGAAGGTCCCGATTTCGATCCCGGGCAGGAGCACATTTTAATTCTCAGATTGTGGTAGGCCCACTCGTGATAAATTATTACTACCTCCATCTGAGATATGGTAGCATAACATGAAGCCAAGAAAGCAAAGAGAAACAGTTATTATGCCAGGGGCAAGCAGCAAGACCTTTAGACATGTTTTGAACTACCTGCTACAATACATTGCTATGCTAAAGTTATTCAATGCGTTCAATGCAATTTTAAAGTAGACAACATTCAAAGCTAGTTTTGGCATTCTTTTAGTTTAGGTTAGATTCAGTCAATTTTTTCTTAAGATGGTATTCGTAATGTGAATCCTATAAAGGCATTATGGGCACGTTATTCCTAAATAACTTTTAGCAACTAAAATCGTGGTGACGATTTTATAGAAATTATTAGCTCGAAAAATTCTGCATATTTTCGGTTCATATTCTCTAGGTTTGGAGGTTGCAAGGTTGGATTGCAAATGATTCAAATTTTAGTTATTTACGGAATACCTCAGCTTTTTATTCCTTAATTTAACGTGTGTTTTACAACTTGTGTTGGCACTGTTGTTTTAGCTGATTTTGCCGCCGGAGATTTTTTTCTTGCCCCAGTTGCCCCTAAGAGTTCTTGGCTGGCATCGGTCCTTATTGCTACCGTAGGTTCCACTGGGGGTTCCACTGGGGGTTCTCCACTGGGGGTTCCACTGGGGGTTCCACTGGGGTGAAATGAATAGGGTGAAAAGTTGAATAAATTTTGCCAAAACCTTTGTCCATTGTTTCGCTATAGCTATAGCCGCTTAAACTACCCTCGTTGACATTAAGAATGTTTTTTTATCCGTCCTGGGTCTGCTGTTGTCCGGCAGTCAACACTACCATTTTACCCTAATCTGCCCATGTGACAACACTATACCTCACTTAAAGTTTTGGTAACACTCGGATCGTATTTTCCAGAGATAAGATTTCCAATTTTTTTCTTATTCCTTCTAGGCGCAGCAATATTCTTGTGAAATCGATACTTTTCCTTTGCAACTTCTCATTGGATCAACTGGACAGAGTGGGAACGCTGCATTTGCCCAGGCAAGGTATTGGAAGTATGTTTTGATGTTTACTTGTCACAGTGACAATTAGAGGGTTTTAGGAGGATCATTTTTATCGGCATTTTCAAGGTGCAACGTAAACTGTCTTCACTGTGTTGCAACTGGATTTTTGGAGCTGTGCAAGTGCATCGTCAAGGTAGCATTACCTTGCTATTCGAGCCTAAATCTTTATTTTGATGAGGTGACATTTAGACTTCGAGGATATAAACGAGTCATTTTAGAATCTCAACGAGAGATCTGAAAGCTAGCAAAATTTCGACATTGCAGAGTGTTTTTGTGTTGATTTCGGAAAGCTGTTCGATGAAGTTTGGTGATTTTCGCCATTCAACAATTCTGAAGTGAAGAAACAAGTCCAAACACCAAGTAGGGACATAATTGGAAAAAAGAAATGCCTCTGTGAAAACATTTTGTCTCAGTTAGAATAACTGAGGACGAGCACAAACTCAGCGTCAGTTTTCAGAAAACGAACACCTACAGTTTGTTTTATGTTTGAGGAAGAGAAGCTGTCAAACAAGTCCTCCTTCCCGGCAAAGTATTGTAACAAAGAAAACTTTGTGACGCCAGAAATAAAGAGAATTTCGAGACCCAGTACATGATCACATCCTATAACCAACAGAACTTATTGTGAAGCACCTTTGAAGCAGCTCTGGCAAAAGTAACCCACTATCCAAGAGATCCACATTGGCCAATGTAGAATTAATATACACAGCCGACGGGTTCTACATAGCATCCCTTTAAGAAAAGAAGTGCTTGATTGCCAAATGTCAGTTTGACGAGGGTTCAACTGGACGTTAACAAGATTAATTATAAGACAGCCTTCATTTTGCAAGAAGCGGTCAGTTCAGAAGTCATACTTTCAAATTAGCTATGTCCGTGACAATAACGAATGCAACGGGCCTGCTCTCCGTTATTCCTTCAATATCAGATATTCTGTCACTAAATACAACCAACGTCACGAGTAAACAGGGTTTTAACGTATTCCCCACGAAAGCAGCTTCTCTGGATGGTGGAAATTCACAAAAACGCAACAATCATACTTTTAAGATCATCCTTTTCACACTCTTAGGCATCGTGTCATTCATCGGAATTTTAGGCAATGTTTGCGTGTGTTACATCATTAAGCGTGGAAAGAAAATGTACACGGTAGCGAACGTGTTTTTACTGAACCTGGCCGTTGCAGACATTTTCGTCTTATCGTTTGTTTACATTATAATGATAATTCGATCGGAAGCAAGCTGGCCTTTTGGGGAAGTCTTTTGCAAGATCAGTGTTTCGCTGTCCGATAGTTTCTTCGGTGTGTCCATGGGGTGTATAACAGCTATAGCGATCTATCGATACCGAATGATCCTCCATCCTATGACAACTCATGTGTCTTTTACGCATGCTCGCATTATCATCATTATCATATGGGTAATTGCCTTATGTGTCATCTCTGTGCCGCTCTGTTTTATCGTCCAGTTACATGTACCTCCTTGTAAGCCAGAGGCAATGAATTCAAGCGATGTTAACGCATCAACCACATTGAGCCCGTTGTTGCGGAACAGTTCTTCTGACATGCTGCTTCATTCGACATTGCCTCACTGGATGCACGGAAGCGGCAGCTCAATGCACACCAACAACTACAGCTACGTCACATCAATGCCGTTGCAGTCAAACAAGCCCAATGCAAGCATACCTTCAGGTTCCTCTGCTAGCAAGAATTGCAAACGCAGCCTCGCTCAAGTGAAGTGCATTTCCAATTGGTTAAGTGTTCCTGTCAGTTACCGAAAGGCTTATCAGATTGTTCAACTGTCATGGTATGTCCTTCCATTGTTTGTCATCCTCTTCACGTATCTTCGTATACGCACGCATCTTCAAAAAACCCTCAAATACGAATGGGCAACAGCTAACGGAAACAATGTTGCGCAAAGTGGACTTCAGAGCCGGGTCGTTGGAATCAAGCGAGCCTTGACGCTCCTAGCGCCAGTTGTTATAGTATTCGCTCTGCTTCTTTTCCCCTTTAACCTGATACGGTTCCTTTCTCTCGTTATGAACATATCAGCTATCAAGCATATTTACACTTATATTGACATTGCCGGAGCTCTTATGATCGCCAATTCGTGTAGTAACCCTTTTATCTACTACGTTATGTCAAAGGACTTTCGCGATCAATTCCGTAAACAATTTCGCAAACTTATGCGGTGTAAAAGATGGAGAGGAGACGAAGGTTTTCTCCTGACACGTAATAGCACCAGATCAGCGTCATTCAAAAGTCCAACAAACGTTGAAACGCTCCCCGCTTGCCACAAAGATAATGATATCAATAATCACAACGTGTTGAATTATACTTGGGAGAAGTATGCCGTGCGGGAGAGTGAATCACCGCTTACGAAGAAATCACCGAAGCTCGCGGTCACATTTTCAAGTGACTTGATGGTTGCAAACGACTCAGAACTACTCATTGAACCCATTCCTGATCCTGACAGAGAAACAATTATATAGAATTCAGAATTCAATTTGAAAATGACACGGCTACAGCGGGTAACCTCCTCCCCCCTAAATTAGACAGACGGCGGTAGTTCATTGTGAAATACTATCATTGTACGCCCGAGGGGAAAACAGACTAGCAAGGGTCTCAGGTTCAGAACTAGTGCTCAAATACTGCAGGGCGAACTGGGATGCTTCTTTTATCTTATTTTATTTACTGTAGGGCCAACTAGGCTTTCGATGAATCAAGAATTTCGACAAACGATCCGTGAGTCGAGTTATCAGTTGTGAGGAAGTTCCTCAAAATGTCTGCAACGAAATCTATGGACAGCAGAGCTTCACAACGGTGGGGAAACATTGAGAGACATTGGAAAGATCATTGGAAATATTGAACCTATTGTATAGCATACCAGTGGTAGCATAGCATTTTTTATTTCCTTCAGAAGCGCTTAGCTTGCGAGTTTGGATGGAGTGACAGACAAGTTCGCATAGCATCCACATACAGGCATCAGTCGATACGAGCTCTTTAGTAGAATAGGTCTTCTTCTTCATGTGCCTTGTCTGGAACAAACATTGGCGATCATGTCTCTCCAATCACATCTGTTCTCTGTCTGTCTCAGAAGGTCGCACTTGCTGCCTGTCTTTGACAATCACGAGTTTAGACTTCCAACAAATGTTATCCTTTGCCGACCCCTGCTACGTTTTCCTTCTATCTTTCCAGTAAGGGCCAGATGTTGTAAGCCTTTGTCACGATATATGTGTCCTAGGAATTCCAATTGCCATTTTCTTATAGTCTTAATTAGTGATCTTTCTGTATTAATTTCTTTAAGAATTGATTCGTTTGACCTTTTCTCTGTCCATGATATTCTCATCATTCTTCTGATAAACCACATCTCTGCTGCCTCTAGTTTCTTTTCTATTTCTTTGTTAATTGTCCAACACTCACATCCGTATAGAAGAATTGACCACACATATGTCTTTAAAACTCTTATTTTTGTGGTGATTTTGATATTTCTGTTGGTTAGTATTGTTCTCATTTTTTGAAAAGTGCTTTTAGCCATTGCAATTCTTTTACCTATTTCAGTTGTGCATCTACCATCTGAGGTTATCATATAACCTAGTAGAATAGGTAAAAGATTTATTGATTGCTTATTTTGTTACGTCGTGGGTGAGCAAGAAAAAGGTTCCCACTTTTGAAAATTCATTGCACCAAGAGTACTTCACATATTTGAATGATTCAAATTCTGGTTAAAAGCTGAAAGATCAAAGTATTTTCATACTTTTTCTCGCTGTCTTTGTAGCACCAGAAATATATATAATGGTAGCGACATTACCGAAAAAGGCCTAAAGCATTGATGAAATTTTCAAAATTGTAAAGAATCTCCTTACACATTCCTTGCACAAAATAATAAGCAATGGGCGTTTCACCGTTTTCAAATGTTATAAGACATCAGCCCCTTGCAATAAATGTGTAGTGGTTATCTATCACTCATGAACGATTGCATTTTCTTTATTGATCTGTATAAGGAGTCCCTTTTGATTGATCTATGTTTTAGGCCCCTTTACAGTCAATTTACAACCATGAAGTTTTTGCAAAGTTGAATTTACTCGTACTTCTAGTGCTGGCAAGAAAGCGAGAAAGGCAAAAAAATACTTTGATCTTTTCGCCTTTAAGTAGAATTAGAATCATTCAAATCTGTGAAGTACTCTTGATGCTAAGAATTTTCAAAAGTGGGAACTTTTCTGGCTCACCAAGACTTGCCCCAAGTCTATTTCGTCAATAAAAAAATTGGGAAAGGGAAAATTAGCAAAGGGAAATGCGAATTAATGTTTCGTCGCTCACTGTTTCAGGCAGACTTATTACAGATGACGACGAAATAGACTTGGGGCAAGTCTGTCTCACCCAGTATATTCATTCAGAACTAAAGTACAATGATGTTTTCCTTCAATGACCTTGTAACAGACATCCCCCATTGTGAATGAATAATTACCAATTTTGAAAACGGTAGATTTGGTAGACTCAAATTTATGTTTCATTACGTCCGAGATTCTCAAAACGAATGGTAGGTTTTAAAGACCTTTGCTCCAAAAGGCAAAGGTTGGCAGATATTGGAGCGTTTCTGGTTAGCAAACCCTGAATGTGAATCCGAAAGCTACGTTCCAAGATCCATGATGGTATGATGTTGATAGGGACTATGTTTATATTTCTGTGCAGTGTACAGTTTTCAGAACTTGGTAAGTTTGGAATTACCATTCAAACATTCCCTTAAAATGGAGGCATGAAAATAATGGATGACTTTACAAAGCTACTTGTTTCTCGACGATTTTAAGGAAGCGTTATTATCGTAGACATTTAGCTCTAGTTCTCCTCCATTCTTTCAAGCAATAAATGTACCAGGAACACGTTTTCGAACGCAAGAGTGCCTTTCACAGAGCGATCAACATTGTTTTGACGAAAAATTTCAAGCATTTAGAAGAAAGTTGATTAAAGCGGTGGAGAGTATTCCGAAATACGTTAAGCCTAACTTTACTCAGAATGATTACAACGCAAATTTCAGGTATTTTACCTCATGTTCTGTTTGAAATTCGATAAGCAAATATTTCCAGAATTACAGTTTATGATTTGATGATTCGGAATAACACGTAACACACTGAGAACATAGTTATGCTGAGAATTATTAATTCTAGAAATTTTTGGAGTTTTCAGGTGATTTTGAAATTTGTGAGATCATTAATGATCTTGTCAGAGACAACGAAGCAAGAGATATAAAATCATTTGAGCCCCGATATTTCATCATTTCATCGCCCCTTCTACAAGTGTGATCCTTTTAAGGCTCTGGTACCCAGGGTGTGCAACCCTTAGATGAGGAAGAACAAAAACGATTCTTTCAGTGGTGGCACCAGGGGAGGGCTAGAGGAGCCCCCAGTTGGAAGCATCTAGCCCCCCACCGTCGTTTGAAATCCTCTAGCCCCTTTTACTCAATTAGACTGTGTCAACCATCCGAAGAGGCCTACTGTAAATATTCATATATTCTCATGCAATATATTTGTTGCAGCATCGCCGTAGTTTGTAGCATTTTAGATCAATTCATATAGACAACTGTTTTGGATAGAGACAATTTAATTTTCTTGTCGTTGATAGATACAGAATTTTTCGATTATTCATGGCAATTGTCATAGAAGCTTTTCCAACATTTTTGCATCGTTGTGTTCTAACATCGCTTTGTTATTGCGTTTTTACTGTTGTGGATCGCTCGATTGCTTTGTTCTTAAGTTGTGACATTCTGTCATATTGTGTTCTTACTTTCGTTGCATCGCTAGCTTCTAAGCGTTTTCACGTTCTGATGCCTTTAGGCTCTTGCGTCATTGCTATCTAGGGTTGTTTCGTTGTTACATTTAGCATCGTTTCGTTCTTGCGTTTTTATTTTCGTAAGTCGTTATTTTCTTGTGTTGTTGCATTCTGAGCTGATATACTTCTGATGTGGTTTTGATAAAAGAAGCTGTATTTTTTAATATTTCAATAGCTCAAGTGATTGCGTCACTTCCTGTTTCATGATTTTGGAAGACACACACAGACAAGCAGCACTCAGACTTATGCCCTTTCGTCTCTTGTTTCCCCGCGTTCTTTGACCATGTGATGTCAGCAAATCAAAGAACGCAGGGAAACAAGGGACGAAAAAGCATTCTGAATATGAATGCTACGATGAACTGCAATCATTATTAATTTGCATGATTAAAGGGGCAGGGTCACCTAACCGTAAACAAACCTGTTATCTCTATCATCTATATGACTACCCACACGTGGCGATTGTGTTCTGCAGAGACTTTGGTAGATAGATGGGGTGAATCCACAATAATGTTACTCCTTAAAATCCACCAAAATCTCTGCAATCGTACAACATTTGAGTGTTTCGTTTGTTTCTTGACGAAGTTCAAAAGTCCATCTTTAAAGGGACATTCCGCGAAAATTAAATGCATGCAAAGGTTTATATCATTATCCCGATCGAAAAGCAGATTTTGTTAGCCCTCAGAAATCGTTTTCCTTTCCTCGATCGCACTTCTCAAAGGCAAGATATGGAGAAAAACATCTGGACCGATTTCAATTTTAATACCCTACTATTTTTGTGCTTCGTTGTTGGCGAACAAAGGTTGCAAATTTTCGTTATTGTCCGCCGGTTAGTCGCCGACGAGCATTGATGGATTTGTTGCGTGTCGCTCTTGCAATTGAGTTGGAAAATCCTGTTGTATTGGTTCATTCATGTGTCCACGATCGACTACGACCAAGAGAAATGATCGGCTTTAACGACAATTCTCGGTATCTGTCTCGGATTCAAATGCGAGGTTATTGCTGAGTTCTCGGTCTGTCGTTTGTGACCGGTTTGAGCTTTATTTAAGGTGGAGAAATATCGGGAAATGTTGATAATTATATGAATGTTCGTTTTATATGCAAACGACGCAGTTCGCCGATATCCAGTTTTTCCCGCGGAATGCCCCTTTAAAATAACAAATTCATTTTGGGGAAAAAAGTGGAAAATCTCTGTCATATGGCCAATCAAAAATACAGCAAAATCGTCGTTTCGAAAGAAGTTTGTTTACATTACGTAACCCAGCCCCTTTAACAATTTTCTCATTATCAACATCTTTACAATAAGTTTTTAATTATTCACGTTGCTCATGTCTACATCAATCAGAAACAGCTGGCGCGAGTTTGATAAGATCTAGCGACAAAATAAGCAAATCTAGTAACAACGTTATGTGTCATTTAAAGATGTTTATCTCTCACCGAATTTGAAAACATCAGACGATTTGAAGAGCCATCGTTGAGAAAATAGTATCTGCTGAAGGTTCAACTTTGAATTTTGTTTCCAGAGTTAATTTGCAAATGAACACAACTATTAATATTTTATCACTGACCTTGTATCAACCTCTCGTGTGTGTTTGAAATACATAATATTCGTTGAATGCTGTCTAACTGATATAACAAAGAAAATGTCAGCTTTTGTCACCGAAAGATGTCAGTGGCTGGAAGTTGTTTGTCTAAGGATGTCACGTGTGCAGATGTAAATAAAGAAGACAACTATTTTGCACAGTCGAAATTAACACGCTACTAAAAGCCAGATGTCGTGCAAGAGCCTTCATTGAGATTTGAAGTTAAATCCATCAGGCTCTGTTCCTTAGCTCTTTTCCTTCATGCGAGAAGCTGGAAGTGCCATGTACTCGAGATTCAGCGAGGAGTTTCGTTGGTCAAAGCAGCTTATTCTCGTCAAGTTGGACGCTTTTTGGTGAGCTTTCCATGTTAGGGAAGCTTCAGATCCAGTCATCCGCTGCTATCAACCAAGATATTAAGGATTTAAAGTGTTGTTGTTGTTTTTGGCAAAGGTATAGCTTGCGTATCAGTGTCACGAGTTCTTTCTGCACAGATCAAGGTCCTAAAAACAATCTTCTGTGGACTACACCTTGAGGGCAAGTAAGGGCAGAAAGCAACGAGTTTAGAAACAGCCTTTCTATAATCAATTTCAGTAGAGCACTTACCGAAGTCTCGTGGTCCCTTAAGTTTTTCTGCAGATGTTGAAGGAGGCATCATTGCCACAGCAGCAAAAAAACACATTTTGAAGTTCCTTTTGGGATCTGTGGTATACTGACCGGTAAAGACCACTGACGAACTCAATGAATTGCACAGGAACATTCGCAGCAAATAGTTCTAGTAGCAAGGTACTGTAATGGAGTAAAAAGAACCTCAGGAGAGACATTCTTCCGATGTTGACAATAACAGAAAATATCTGAGAAGAAGCAATAAAATTCATATTTTCAAGAAGTTTTTGAGGGTTTACTTCTAAAAGGGAAATTGGACAGAAGGAGGTAAAAAGAAGTATCGGCAGGAATTCCTAAGCTCTAAAATGCAGCTGAGAGATTCATTCTTGCGGTGATTGCAAACATCTATGCATGAGCAGCAAGCCAACAATTCTGAAGAGTTTTGTAGATCTCAAATTCGTTGATTTGTTGTGGGAAAGATCAAACAGAACGAGTTCCAACAAAGTAGTTGCAGTTAGAACTTCACCTAGAATGCCACTGTGTAACAAACAGACACGAGAAAATCTTCTGCCCTTAAATCAGCTGATAAATCTCGTCAACTTAACTGCTAGCTGCATGAAATTAGCTGCTGAAGTCAAACTAACACAATCCACAAGAATATCGTGATTCGGCGGCGTTGATTCAAAGAAGATAAGATTCCGTCTTACAGAATTGAAGAAACAAGTTGCATCTATGTGCAGACTGGTCGATCAGGTGCTGCATTGATTGGTTAATGATGTTGCTAGCAGTGCCAAATTACTAGCAGAAGTTAGCAAACTTTGGAGTCCACAGAACACTGAATAATACAGGAAGAAACAGAATAGTGATGGTGACAGGTAGTCTGAGCAAAAGATATAATTGTTGAACACTTCTTCATGACTGCATGCAACCTGCCAATGTGAAAGAAATTGATCAGAACAGAAGATATTTAAAAGTTTACTTCAAAGAACAATTGTGAAGAGGCGGTTGATTTCAAAGAGCAGACGCGACACAGATATACCTATGACTGTCCAGGCAACTTGCAAAGAATCCTAAGAAAGGAAAGGGTGCATCTTTAAGTTTGTCTACTTCAAAGACCAAACGTGGCATAATACAAAATTTGAATTCAACAGAAGATGAATGTTACAAAGAGTTTAAAACTTACTTTTAGTTCTAAACTCGAAGACAACCTGCAAGAGATAGGGAAGCATAAGTTATAACAGAATACACAAAGAATCTGTTGCGAAAAACAAGATCAACAGCAACTAATTTCAGAAGAGTATCGACCAGCTACAAGATGCAAAGAAATATAGATTAAAGCAAGTTTATCTTCAGCTTTTTTTATCAGACATAGAAAGCAACACTATCAAAAATTTTATCTAAAGTTGGACAATTTCATCAGCGAAACAAGAATGGCATCATCTTTCATCGATAAGCTTATCGCCTTCAGCATTGCATTTGTCATATGTGGGGTCCTTGGTTTGATAGCAAACATTGCACAATCAGTCCTTCTGTATCGCAAGAGAAAGAACAAGAGTCTTTTTGATTTATCACTCTCAAGTTTATGTGTTGCTGATATTATTGTTTCTTTAGGCTTCGTTGCTTTTGGTCTTGCAAATATCTTGATTCTGTCGAAACCTCTCACTTCAGAGAGTGTTAAAATATACAAAATTGTTTCTGTTATCTTTTCTGGCGCGATAAATTATTCTCTATTTTGTTCGTTGTTTCATGTTGTTTTCATCGCCCTTCAACGCCTTATGGTCGTCTTCTTTCCACTCAAGTTCAAAGTCATGGCCACGAAAGCGAAATGTATCATATCCTTGGCTGTCGTTTGGATTGTTTCAGGTGGATTCATGTCGTTAGGCCATCTGAAAAAATCTCGTGTGATCAGTCGATTCTATGGTTACTTCATCATTGCATTGGGTGGCTTGCTTGTCGTTGTTTACATCGCTATCTGCTATCGTGTTTTCAAGAGCGCTAAAGTTCGCCTTGCCCCGAAGCAAGGTGAAACATCGAGCCAACGCCTTGCCGTTCATGCTGTCGCCGTCACCACTATATTCATCGTCTGCAATTTCCCATACGCATCATTGCAACTAAGAGGCATCGTTCCATTCACGTATTCCTGGTCGCTCAGAGTTCTCATCGCTCTAAACCCTCTCCTTGATTCAGTTGTTTATTTCTTTGCTGTTTATTGCCGAAACAAAAGAAGCATGGATGCAGCGCCAAGTTCCAATACAAGACAGACCAACCAACATTCTCCATTTGCAAGAAGATGCTCCCCTCAACCAAACATCGAGAATAAGCAATCTGATTCCTCAAGATTGATGAGTAGTGATCAAAACGAAGCTTCTTCAACGGCTCAAAGCACATTTTGACTTTACGTGGACACGCATGAGTCTGATTGAGGACCAGAACAAACTTGATCAATGCTAAATGTTATTTATTGATGACAGTGCTTAATTGTCAAACTTTTGTTCAGGGGCAGTGACACCAGTGCCTGCCTGCAATGTTTCTAAATGTATCGAAAACTACATAGGGCAAGAGACAGAAACTAAAACTGCTTATTGACAAGTCTATGTGTCTTCATTCTATAATTCTAAGCTATTCTAAAGAGCTGCGAAAACAATTACAATGAAGTTTCAATGGTGCTTAAGCATTGGCATTGTAGCCTAAGCATTGTAGGTGCTTAAAGCAGTTTATATATAGTAGAAAAGTACGATGTTTCACAATGTATCAAATCAAAACAGATTTAATCTAAGACCACACACAGCTCATTCTGTGCCCTTCTTTATTTCTTTCAACTTTCTGTGATAAATTAGCTCTGGCTTTCCTTCACAATTTGATGCAAATCTCGCTGCAGTGAATAAAAAGTCGCTCAATCTGTTGACATATTTGTACACATCATTTGGTATATCTCCTCGTTCTAAAACTGGTACCATCGATCGCTCTAACCGCCTACACATTGATCTTGCAACGTGAAGGGAGGCACTACTTTTTCCACCTGATGGTAAGATAAAGTTTCGAAGTGGGGGTAACTGTTGGGTATAAGAGTCAATCCATTGTTCCAACTCTTCCACACTGCCCGTGAATTCTGTCCTGCTTTTATGTTTTTCACTTGCCGTTGAAGATGGAGTCGCTATGCTTGAACCAATATCTTGAAGAATACATTGAATATCTTCAATCTTTTTTACAATATCTTTTGACTCAGTTTCCAAGCAGAATTCTCGAGCAAGTCCCAAAGCTGAATTGAGTTCATCTGTTGCTCCGAGTGCTTCGAAAACACTGTCATTTTTAGGCCGTCGTTCACCAGTGAATAGGCTTGTTGTTCCTTGATCACCAGTGCGTGTGTAGATTTTAGGTTCTTTTGCTTGGCTTGCTGAAGAAGTTGAGAAGCACTTTCGTTCAAATCGTGGAGCTAATGATGCGATCGTAGATCTAAAGTAAGGGAGAAGTGTTGGCACTCTGTAAAGTTGTGAGGTAGCCATTTTGATTTTCGCGCAAATTTCACGTCGCGTGGCGCTTTGATAACGAGGTTTTCTGAGTAGCCATTATGTTGTGACCTCGTTCGTGCTTCCCGCCAAATTCGTTGTTCCTTCGAATTATGCAAGTTCCAGTAAAGTGTGAAGAAGGCAGAAGTGGAAGGAAGAATATTCTTTGGCACAAAATGAGGGTATTAAGAGGCACCACCGCACCAAGCAAGAGGAAATTAGATGCAACTGATGAAACAAGTCTTGGAAAATCGGCAAAGAAACTTCGAAGCAAGATCGAACAAGATGAGGTATGATAAGGTGCAATCTTTTTGTCATCAGGCGTGTGCTTTGGGCCTCTCAGGGAACTAGGAGAATTGCACACCTCCATAATATAAGTTTGTGGCATGATTTTGGTAGGGTTTCAGTAAAGATTAGTTTGGTGTGACAGGTGTGTGATTCTAGGATAGTGCCTGCCTTCGTGCAAGTGCCATTCTTTCTATACAGAACAAGTTCTTCCAGATTGGAAAGTTTGAAAACTGTGCGCAGGGTATTCTAAAGCAGGGCCACAAATGGCGCAGATAGTCTGCCAATTTGAACTGAAAATGTGCTTTTCAGCATAGCACAACTTACATATTATACAGGGAAATATACAGTTCTGATACCAAATTATGCAAATGCGTGGATGGCTGCACATAAAAGTGTGGGGGTTAATCCCTAGTGCATGTCAAACTTTCCAATGTGGGGTAAGCTAGGGAGAACTAGAGACTGCTTGACCAGTTTTTTTCCTTGATTTGTTTGGGAGTAGCAGCCATCTTGTGCGTTTTGCTAAAGAACAAACTTATCACCAGATTCTTACTTATAAAACAAACATCATAAGATCATCATAGCTCACAACCTTTCCATGATAGAAAGCAAAACAAGCTGTCCTAAAAAGAGAAGAAGATGAGAATGAAATTGCAGATGATGATGATGGTGATGCATGTAGCAGTGAATCCTCAGATGAAAGTGAAAATGAAGATGTTGGAATATCTGCATACGAGCAAGAAAGATTGAAAAATATCCAGCAAAATGAATTATTCTTCAAAGAATTGAAAATAGATCAGGTATTTATACATGACAAATATTATTGTAGAGTATAACAATATCTTTTCATCACAGGACTTGGAAGATACTTGGTTTGAGAAAAAGGTGCTTTTTACATCATTGAAAATTTACCAATTTTTAATGAGATGTTTGTGGATTGGTTGTGGAACTAGTACCATGTTGAATAAAGTGTGTGTATAGCCTAGAGCTTGAAATACTAAGTTTCAGGCTTGATCCTTCATCAGTAGTTATGTATTCATTGATCATTGATTATTATAGCCGCACATACGAACAAACACTTTATATCTGATGCTAGTACCACATTGATTTGGGTTTGTTCCCTACGGGTTCCTTTTTTTGTAAATTTGTCATGGGGAATAGATTCATTTACCATTCTGCAGGTGAATGTGAAGATGCTGTTCACGGTGCATTTTATAATATCATGGGGGTTGGGTTTCTAGACTTGATTTGAATTTTGAAATCTCCACTTGATACCAAGATGCAATGTGAACATCATCTTTACTTTTAACTCTGGATTGGTCTATTGTCCAAGGAATATACCACATGATGTAAATGCTAGTTACCATCTTCATGTACCGGGTGAGTCAGAAAAAACGCCCAGCATTTTAAAGGCTACTGCTCCCTGAATGTATATGCAACGATATTTTGCAATATTTGATTAAATAGCTAACATGTTCAATTATTTTTAGAAATTTTCCTACCTAAAATCGGTCACTCCGTTCAGATTCTGTAGGCAATTTCCTAAAATGAGTCCCTTTGAGAAACCTTAAAAATGTGCTAAAATTACAAGCAAAAGTCCGTAATGTGTTTACCTCACAGCGATGACCTTTCAGCACGTGCTTACCTTTTGGCTGGTTGCAAAATCTCCCCCCCCCCTAGTGTGAATAACTTATTCAGGGGGATTCCATTCTCCCATGAGGACAAAATACATGAGCACATCCAAGAGTCATTATTGCTAGGAAGGAGAACGAAGGGAAATTTTGCTTGCTGTTTTCACTCGTTTTTGCAGGTTTTCGAAAGGGGCTTTCTGCAGAAAATCTCCTATTTCGATGGGAAGGAATGATTGATTTAAAGCTGGGCAAATTATTGAACCTAATTTGACATATCAGGGATAAAACAAGACAGTTTTCAACATCATTGCGTTAATATTGAGGGATCAGGAATTTTTCAAACGCCGGGCGTTTTTATTGACTCACCTGGTACAATAAAGACTTTGCACATGTACTGCAGTTTTATGCCTGATGATTCTTGTGAATGTTTTATGATTTTTAGGAATTCTCATTTGATAGATATTTCTCTCTGAAGACACGCTAATTTCTCTGGCTAACTCACTTGTACTTTGCCACTTGGATTGTTGTTCCCCTCTGCTGCACAATCTGTTAAAAAGTCAGCTTGAATCGCTACTAAAATTACAAAAACAATGTGCTCGTGTTATATTATCACAAACAAGAAGATCAAGAAGCAAACCTCTCTTCATCAGACTAAACTGGCTTCCTATTCATCAACGTATTGAGCTTAACACCTGCATCCTGATGTTTAAAATTGAGAACAATTTAGCTCCTGATTATCTCAATCACATGTTCCAGAAACAGCCAGTTATTCATGATCATCATACTCGTTCTTCTGCAAGTGGTTGTCTGCATACCACAAGAGGCACTGGGGCAACTCATCTCAAATCTTTTCAGTACTACGGAGCTAAAGTCTGGAACTCGCTGCCCAAGTCTTTTAGGGACATTAAATCTTTAGATGTTTTTAAATTAAAATGTAAATTATATTTTATGGACATTTTTGAGGCTGACTCTTTTGTTAACTACGATTTTAGTGTTTAATGTGTAAGTTTTCTTTTCGTTTTACGTAAACCAGGTTGAAAACAAGCTCTGTATGCTTAATCCTGTTATTTACGATAAAGATATTTTACATACATACATACATAGATCTTTACAGTCCTTTATGCCACTCAAAAATTCTTGTCAGAGTATGCACAATTTTAAAAATTCTTGAGAGTCCTGTCATATTTGTATCTGCAAGGCCTGAGCCAGTCCTGAACTGCAGATCATGGAGCTGGTTCAGATTTATATATTTATAAAGTTTTATCTGTTATAATAAACTATAGTAAGCAATGTTTTGATTTATAATCAACAGGCCAAGACTGACTTTGCATTGTCAGTTGGGAAACAGCCAAAGTCAGAAAAATATGGTCTTAGAAAGAAAAGGTATGGAATGATTGTGGCATGATCTATTAGATTTTATCAAAAATTGTGTTTTTGACTTGGTAGATTATTGTTAATTTCTTAAATTTATCAACAAAACAAAGCTTGAGTTTCTGGCATAGTTACTGTGTAGTACTTTGCATTTGAGAATAGCAGGTCCAAAAAATTTTGTACCAAAAACTTTCTAAATTTGATGGCCCATATCACACTCTTTGAGATAAATCATAGTCTTCTTTCTATTGATGTTATAGATATGATAAAGAATTTCAAAAACATAGAATGCTCATATGACATTTCGCTTTCACTTCATCAGAAATCTTGCTCTTTAAGGATATTCAAACCAAAAGAAGTCCTGCCTCCAAGGCAATTATCACTGAGGATAAGAAAGTTAGATCCAACTGGTGTTCCATTGCCAGATGTACAAGAAAAGGAACAACAGCAGAGTTTATCAGATCAGGTTTGTGACTTAAATATTGATTACGTGGCATTTTGGTACCAGTTGTTCCAGAAAGTCCCCTATTGAAAAATTCATGAAAGCTCCAGTTTAAGGCTGTGAAGTGTGAATGGTGAAGTTATTGTTTTAGTGCCAAAAACTCTTGGATAGGGAGGAAATAGGCAGGACTTGATCAAGTCCACAACCCCCTGTCAAGCTCAGTCTATAATGTCCTGCAAGAGCTGGTATATGATTGATGTTTGTAGATTTTTGTCAATGATCCAGCAGATGAATTCAGCTTACATTGTTTTGTTTATACCCACTTCAGATAAAGTGATGGTAGTACCCATTAGTAAACCATCTCTTCATCTTACCTGCACCATTCTTTTCCCAATACAAAGTTCTTTTTATCAGAAAGTTTTCTCAAGTGACATAGTGAGAGAAAGCGATGTTATAAATTTGTCTATATCTGTGAATATGATAAAATGCTTGTTCTCATGAGGGTTATAAAGTTTTGAAAGCGCACATGTCTTTGTGACATCAAACTCTATCATGGTATATTAATCTCTTTCAATTGATTTGTTCAGTTCAAGAGAGTTCATCGCTACATTAAAGGAAACACCCAAAGAGTTGGATTGCATAGCTTCAATAGCACTTATAAAGACCCAGAAAGAAGGGTAAGTCTGATTATATCTAAAATCCTTAATTAAGCTCTCACCTTTGAATAAGGTCCCTTTGATGAACCCTCACCTCAGAAGTAATCTTAACGGTAAACCCCCTCGTTGAATTTGCTCCCATGCCCATAAAGTCTTGAATGAAGTGAAATTTAGCTGCTGCAACCTAGATCCAGATCCTGCTGTATCCAGATCCATGTCTTTTTTATTACAAAATTCACCTTTTGCTTCTGGATTGTCGATTTGCTGTAATATGGATTGTTGTTGAAGAAAGGTATTTTTCCTGCCTCTCCAACAAATCTATCTTCATGAGGGTTGCTGTTGGAGTGGTAGATTATTGGATGGTATTGACATAACTGTCCAGCAATGGCAGAGTTATCTGTGTTTTAATGATTTCCGTGCTGTTTCAGGGAAGAAAGAGTGAAGCTCCCATTGAAATGCTGTCATGTAATGATATTGAAGAAGATGTCTGCAAGGGTGTTGTTACCGAATGGTGTGACCACAGTGCAAAGGTACATAAGCCCTCCCATTCAATTTTGTGTTACTCTTTTGATCAATATCAAAGATTGATGTGCTGCAAGATCTGCTCACCCAGTATGAAATAATTACAAAGAAACTAACTGCTCCATGACCCTCTCCATAAGAAATGTGTCTGCCCCGTATCGATGAACTACAGACGTTGAACAAAATCATGAATCTTTGTTAAAGAAAGAATTAACTTTGAAGATGAAGAGATATCAGCAAAGAATCATTCTTGCTAGCAACTGATAAGAAACTTTTACACCATCTTATGTAGAATCCTTCAAAGCCTTTCTCACCTTGAATGATTTGCGATTTTGGCCTCAATATGAACAATTTTATATTTTGAACTTCACTGAGCTAATTAAATGTTACTGCTACATATGTATTTGCTTTGTAAACAGTGTTCACCCAGTGTTCAGCGCAAGGGCAACAAAGTAGTTGCCCCATTACGTCTTGCACCAATGTCCGCGAAGTCCGCGAGGTCCACAGTTTTCACTTGGCCGTTTTGCACCTGCCATGTTATAAGTTTTGCACTGCTCTGCATTTTCCAAGAATTGGCAAAGGTCTGATAGTAATATTAATTGTGTGCCATTTCACTCAGAAGGAACATTGTAGGTTTCACATAAAATCTGAATTTACATGTTTTGTTGAAATTTTTTTCAGTTCTCAGTGCAGGAAATGGAAGTAACACCTTTGTGGAAGCAATGATCCAAACCAAATGGCAGTGAACAAGATGCATTAGAGCCTAAATAATCATAAAAACTTTTGCAAAATCTCTACCTAAAAAGACACTTAAAACTTTTATTAATGTCATTAGTCAGTGGTGAACATAGACTTGCTCCAAGTCTATTCCGTGGTATATCAGCACCAAGGAACATAGTTACTTCTGCGAGGGCGTAAACTACGAAACGGGCGCTGCGAAGGAAAAGTGAAGGAGGAGGAAATGGAATATTCCTTCTCCTACGCTTTTCCTTCGCAGCGTCCTTTTCATAGTTTACGCCCCCGCAGAATTAACTATGTTCCTTAGTGCTGACATACCACAGAATAGACTTGGAGCAAGTCTATGGTGAACATGACTACTGATGAAGTGTACAGCCTGATATATTTAGTTGTTACATTTTGTAGTGTTGTGAGTATATCTAGATAGAGATTTGGAAGTAATTGATCCACAGATCAAGTGTATTTACGGCAGGTGAATATTGATTCATTCTCTTTCAGTGTTCAACAAAGACAGAAGTAAAGCTTGAAGAATCAAATTTTGACTTGAAGGAGTAAGTATGATTGAAACAGACGCATTTGCCTTCCTTTTTAAGCCGATTTCCACTAGATGATTTTCTGGACAATCGTCATAGAAATTCGCGACAATGCATGTGTAGTAGAACATTTCGGATCACTGCATTGCAGAATTTGGCTGGATGAAAAATAGAAGTGATTTCTAATTTCATCAGACTTTTTGTTCCATGTGTGTTTGACCAATGGAATTGCAGGATACTCCAACACCATTTGATTTCTCTTTCACGCATTCAGAATGAAGGAAATCCAATTTGGAGGTCAACTTAGTTTTGTGCTGCGAATTTTTGTACGATCATCAGAAATATCTTCTTGTTGAGATTAGCCTTTACTCCTACTCAGTCTTTTTATTCTTCAGACGAAAATCACAACTTGGACACAGGGATACTGAGAGTATCATTCCTTGCTCATCGCATTGACCTTGGAAGCACCGCCAATACTTTGAAGGTGTCGTAGCGCAGTGTTGTAATCCTCTGACTTTGCAGTCAGAACAGTTAGGTGGAGTGGGTTCAATACCCAGTAGGGTCCCGCACACTTAAGCGTCATGACAAGGGGTCGCGAACTCGATTAGCGCTCCGCTATTTCTGCCATTCCAGTGCTTGAAACTAAAAGCTTCACCTTCACCTAGGCTTAATATTTTACCTTATAGGCTTAATAACAAAACGTTGTTGTTAGTAATGCATTCTCAAATTTCTTTTATGCTCTGTGCGAATGGTAATTTTACACGGATTAGGATGCAAGTTCGACAGTTGGTGATATTTTTAAGTTGTTGCTTGAATTTTTAAATTTTTGAATCTATCATATTCTTATCTACTGAATGTTTTGATCTTTCTACAATGAATTCTTTGCAGGTATAAAAAGAACATAGAGAGTCTGAGGATAGCAGATAATCATGCAGCTAAGGTAGTGCCGGAAAGAATATTTTCAATCATCATGCATCCTATGGAAACTAAGATGCTTGTTTTTGTTGGAGATAAATGGGGGAAAATTGGAATTAGAGATGTGGTGAGTAGAAGCTTCACTCTTGGTCAAAACCAAGATTTTGAAAATGTTCCTTGATATGTTTGAAAAGGATTTAGAAGAACTTGTAGAATCTCAGTGTCTCTTACTTTAGTTTAAGTGAGGCTAAATGAAGCCATGAAAATACAGTACAAGGGATACATTCGTATTTTCCACCCTGAAATTAGGGAATATTTGTTCAACATTTCTATCCCTCCTTCCCACGTTCAGAAAAGGCTCTGTAACAAAACCACTGGCAATTATAGAATAGACCTTTTAGCTATTCTAAAAAAGAGCCTGGATCGAGCGATATTTTTATACAATTTTATACGCGAGGTTCGATAGATTTGCGTTAGAGCTTCGATCGCAATTGTGCACGTTCGAAACTTCTACAAATTGTAATGAAATATCGTTCGATCCACATTCGTTTTCAGAATAGCTAAAGGTCTATGAAACAAGCTATTTTACGGCAGTCTGGCTGGTTACAGTAAATTTCTCTTGTTTGCAGGATTCAACAGAGGGACATGATGGTGTTTTCCTTTTTGAGCCTCACACAAAACCAATCAACGTCCTCAGTTTTAAACCAACAGATTATACTAAAGTCTACAGTTGTTCATATGACGGAACAATTAGATGTGGGGATATGGATAAACAACAGTTTGTACAGGTTTGTCTTCAAAATGCACGTCACTGATATTCAAATCTTTGAGCAAGAAACGGTTTGGAAAAAAGTTTCGAACATTTTTATCAAAATTACAAGTATCTTTGAAGTTTGTCAATCAAATGTTATATCTGAAATGTGTAATTTGTCGATAGGAAATGCTTCAACTAATAGCATCATGAGCAAGAAACGTAGCCACAAAAATTTTCTCACACTTTGCAGCATTCTTCAAATTCGTAAATATCTCATGGCATACTTTACATTTTTACCAGCACAGTCTAAATTTTGTATCTTTTTTGTATCTCTTTTATGCTCCTTCTCTGCAAGCTGAAGAGATCCTTCTTTTCTAACTCATAAATTTTTTGTTACATTTGTAATTCTTAACATTTACTTCCAGGTATACGCCACACCCGAAGAAGATGATGTTTTACTGAATGGCTTCGCCTGGCTAGCAAAATCAGATAGTTCGATCATGGTTGCAAAGAATGATTATACTGTTGGGCTGGTCGATATAAGAACAGGGTAGGCTCAAACTTAACCTCAACTTGTTACCTGTTACCTGGATATTGCAACTACCACCGGTGGATAGCGGTCATCTCTCTCCTGTATTCTGGATCAGCAGCCCACCTAACACATTTGCCGATGTTTGGTCCCATCCTCTCCTTGATATCTGACAGCAATGTTCTGCGTGGTCTTCCACTTCATCTTCTTTTTTTTACTTCTCCCTCTGTCAGTGTTGCTCTTTTGTAATTTATCATTCCTTATCAGGTGCCTCACCAGCACATAAGAAGGCCAATAAAACATAACATTTCATGATTCTGTTCCGTTTTTCAGGGATTTCCACTCGGTCAAATTTTCCAAGCAGACTGGAAATCTTTTGTTTACGTGAGAAAATGTCGTTTTCAATTTGAACAGAGAGTTACGTGTGAAAAACATTTTATTGTATAAAATTCAGTCCATTCGGAAAATTCTACTGAGTGGAAAGGTTTGTTGTCGTTGATAGCAATTTCCTTCATCTGTTGTTCTCTGATCAAGATATTTGAATGATGTCACTTGTTCCAAGGTTCTGGTATTTACTTAAATTCTCAGCTTTTTATAGTTGATAAAATTCGTACAATTTCTGTCAGCTTGTTTGCAAACTCGGCTACAGCTTTAGAATGACAAAGACAAGTGAAATAAAATTTTGTGTATCAATTAGTCCTTCCATTTCAGCAGGGACGCCCAAAAGGTACCCGCCAGGAGACAAATAGAAAACTATTACTGATCTTCCGCTTTTATTATTTAGCAAATGCAAATTAGTTACAAATTCACAAATTTAACTTCCCTCGCTTTGGTAGTAGATTTTGTTTTTTACCTATATGATAAAGGTAAGACTTTTCAGGTGATAGTCTTCTTGAATATTGGAAACAGAAGTGAAATCATATCATTAATTCCCAGGAATGAAGAGAGGAACTTTGTGGCTCATGGAAAGTCAGTGAGATGGGTTGATTGTCACCCTTTGAATGAAAATTACCTCGTTTCAGCCTCCCAAGATGGGTAAGTACAATGTAGTTCTCAGTCATGCAATTCTCCGTCAGTGCACCTTCAAAAGACGGGATTTTGAAACTAGTACCAAAGAAAACCACTATTAGATTTTGAGATATCATTGTAACAATTCCCCATTTTTCTTCTGTGCTCTTTATTTGGCATAAAACCTAGAGAATAACATGCGACAATACTTCAGCAAATAAACACAAATTTCCGCAATGGTTGAACGAAATAAAAGCTAGGATCGGCCAAAACTCTTCATCAATAGTCCTCACAAATAGCTAGTGAATGGCTATGCCCGATACGTTTGGTGTATTTTGTTCTGATTTCAGCTTTTTAGTTTACTCATTACATACAGAAATTTATATTTCTTCATTGTTGTATCGGAAGTTTCACTCTCCAAAGTAGATAACACCTATTGCTTAATTTATCATCATTCGTTCTGTAATTTCGAATGACTGTAAGCGGACATATTCAAGAAAATCCTCCTCACTGTTGCGATAAACTTGCCAATTTAAGCCAGGTCTCTTTAAGTAAGTCAATGGGGTTAAAAGCAAACGTAGATAACGGGACTGGTTAATCTAAATGTAACCTATTGTATTTGATGTTTTCGATCTATGAAACAAAAGGAAGATAAGTGGCACCTGTGGTTCTCTCGTGCTATGTTTAGATTATGTCGCTATATCTCCGTTCATTTACTTTAAGTCCTATTTCAACATGTCCCCTAATCCATACAGCATCCGCCAATATGATTTTTATGATTTCCAAGAAACGGTGGTGGCAGTTGAAACGGGTTTATTGTTTTCTCACCCTGCAAATCTCGTTGCTGTTTTTTTAGGTCAGTGGCTACGTGGGATCTTCGAAACATAAAGAACATTAAGTCGAAAATCAGTGAAATTAGATGTAGTCGTGTTGTTTCATCATCATTTTATTCGCCACAAACTGGAAACAAAATCCTTGTCACTTCACTTGATGATACCATACGGTAATTCATCTTTTTGTAGTTCGATTTGTATTCATGCCTTTTGGTTATTAGTTGTTTTCGTTGATTCAGATATACTGTCCCGTTACTACTGTCTTTGTTGGGGAGACGAGATATGGTTTTGTCCGTGGAAACTTATCTGTCACCCCGTGCAGTAGGTTATAGCTCATGCGCAGTAGCGTTTTTGGGTTGAAGCTCTGACGGGTGCATGAGCTTTGACCCACTGCACGGAGGGACACATTCGTTTCCTCGGATAAAACGTACCTCGTCTCCCCAACAAGTATGAGTAAGATTTCAAGCGAATTATTTAAAATGTCAGCAAAATTTGCTTTCCTATAGCAACGGGAACGGTCTATACACATGTAGTTATCTGAATCAATTTGCGAAGAGACCATGATGTCAAGCAAGCAGGAAGTTTTGTTGAGTTTATGGGGCGGGAAATGGCTTGGTATGGCACTCCATTGCAACTACCACAGAATTTTGCAACTGGCCAGTCGTTGAACAAACGCTTGTGCACAATATTACACCAATCAATTTCTTAATCCTCAAATCATCACGACTTTGTCCATTCTTGCAGTGTCTTAAGAAATTTGATCAAGATTTTTGATCGTTTGTACTGTTCAAAAACGAAAAGTTAAAGAAACTCACTCCTAACTCTGAAAACAGAAAGCAAAACAGCTGCAAAAAATCCTAGGAAATACATTGAAATTGAAAACTTTCAGACGGCAAAGTTTCGGAAGTCAACTTTGGACGAAAAAACTGTTTGGCGCTTTTGAGAGAATTTCGGACAGAACATTTCCAGACAAACACAATACCAAAATGAAAACACCGACTGAACACGGAGGGCAAGCACAACGACAAACAAAATCATAGTTGTGGTGTTCTCAGCATGTCACTTTTCTGTTTCTCTATTTTCCCATTTTCAAAGATTTGACAGTAATATATTTAAAGACAAGTTCATATGATCAAGAGTATAAAGTTAAACGACTGAACAATGGTAAAACTAGCTGTAAACGAAATTAAGAAAGTGCTGCCATGTGTGAAATTTTCGAAGGAAACTCTTAAAGGGACCAAAATTTCAGATCACAAAGTTCAAGGAACTTGAGCACTACTGGCGAATTAAAGATTATTTGAAATTTCTGCTACATTCTTTTGTGCCTTTATATTTTCAGCAAATTTAAAGCTTATCCATAAAACTTCTTAACATTACAAGATGTCGGAAAATAAAACTTTGAGACAAAATTTTGTCTGGAAGTTTGATCATCCAAATGTTTTTGATGGTTAATGTAACTTAATTCAGGCTTTTTGCTAAAGTTTACGTTATAAATCTTTGACATTTATTAAGTGTACGATTTATCATAGTCTGCCAAAAGTGGATTGTTTATTTTAGCACACCTGGTATCACAATGGTGTAAAAATAGATTTGTTTTATTTGCCCCAGGGTGTATGATGTCAATGCAAAGGGTGGCATGGAAATTCCTCCAAAATGCGTAATCAAGTAAGTTAACAGTCACAAAACAAACCTTAAATCTACTTTGTTTACATCTTAAATAAGGTGTGACCACCCTGGAGTGACTACCGTTTTAACAGTATTCAGTTTTATTGCATTAATAGACCCATAAGCTATTCTACAAAGGATTCTGGGTCAAGTGATATTTTCTGCAATTTTATGCAAAATGGTGGCTTTTTTGCATGTTTGATGATTCCATAAGTCCAGCATATCCAACATCATAAACATCGAACAATCCAGAACAGTTGGAATTTGATCAAAAGTGTTAGGGTTTCTACCTTAATGACCCTTGGGATAGTCATGGGTTCTTGCTTCCCGGGTTAGTGTTCTTGTTATGTAGTTTAGTAGTTTGCAGTCCAGTAGTCGTAAGTACCTTGTTTTGTAAATTTTTATATTGAACGAAAAAAATCATCTCATTCAGGTTCTTTTATAGAATAAGTAGAAAATCTATTGTAGAATTAGGACTGTAAATCTGCATGAGACAGACCTTGTTTTGAACTATTTTATCATTGAAATAAGATAAAAGCTGATTTGAAAACTTTTATAAAAACATCCTGCAATTGTAGCAGGCTCCTCCTTCTTCTAAACTTGATAGTCTTATTATAAAGCTCATTAAAAATGATGAGGTTGTTTATTTCAATCCTATTTTCCCAGACACAACAACCAAACTGGACGCTGGCTGACAAAATTTCGAGCAGCTTGGGACCCAAAGACAGACAATTGTTTTGTTGTTGGAAATATGTATAGACCAAGAGCTGTAAGTTCTAGTAATGTTTGAGTTTGATTGGAGATTCTTTCAGGGTTTCATCCTCTTCAATTCCAATAGTTCAATGCCTTTCTTGTTCTCAGCTACAAAACAGATAGGAAATTTGCTGATGGCAAATCCTTACTAAAAATGAGGAGAAATGAACAGTTGTTCAAAATAACAAAGTATGAGAAATAACAGCACTCAAGCATGTAGATGTGAAATTCATCAATCAAAAGTTTAGCTATTCATGTGGGTTTTAACAATTCATGTTAATTTCAGGTTGATTTCTACACATCTGATGGCAAAGGAAGTCTCATCACACAGATGTCGCATGAAAATTTATCTTCAATTACTTCATTGAACGTTTTTCATCCAACCCTCCATGTCATTGCAGGAGGAAATTCAAGTGGTAAAGTATTTCTTTGGAAGTAACTTCTTTGGCAAAAGGTAATATCAAAATACTATGTAAATACATTATGGCTGTACATACTTTGTCTTATGAACAATGAAATTATATACTTGTTTTGTTGACTTTTATAATACATATTATTGGCTAAGCGAACCTTATTGTGCAGATGAGCTGTTTCAAATGAGCAGTCTAAAATGTTTGCTAACTTTTTCAAAAGGTTAGCAGTGTTGTCTTTTCACAAGGGAGCACTTTCTGGCTTTTAAACAAGTAGTAACAACTTTGATACAATACCAGATCCCTTTCTTTGAAAATGTACTAAAGTTTTTCATAGCTGGAGAACAATATGGCAGTGCTGTTAAGCAACCACTTCTTTTGCCTTTGGTCTGCCATAAATTAGCAACCACTTGTCATATTGACTCAAACAAGGTCTCAAACTCTAATCTTAAGCCTGAACTATGCAACTGTGTAAAAACTGAGATAATTAAATCTGCAGCTCCTCCACAGCAGCCTCACAGACATTTTTCTAAGACACCTGTAGAATTATAGTTTGTGCCTGTGAGCAGTGCCTGTATGCATTTAATGTGGCCTGAAAATGAATGACTCAACAGCACAATAGCATTGAAATTGTTTATGGCTTAAAATCAAAAACTTTCTATGATTAGGAAAAACAGCCAAATTCATTTTAGAATTTTTAACTCCCCCATGAAAAATGGCATCTTCATGTTCCTGAAGTAGTTTGCTCTCAATTACCTACGAAAAAGGAGAGCATATTTAGTTTTTGAAATTTGAAGTCACACTCTGATATGATAGTAGCCTTGAAAGGCCTCAATGAGCCAGAAATTTGTCTGCTTCCTTGTGGTCACCTCCTTCACAGCATATAATTCAATAGCAGCACTTAGTACCAAGTTATTTTTTAATATGTAGTTGTCATTTTGCAGGCATTTTAAAGTTGTGTATTTGATATACAGTAATCAGGAGGTGATAATTTCAGTTTTGTTATGAAAAATCACAATTTCATATTTTATACTGTAGCTATTTTAAAAAGATAACATTGTTCTGTTGGTGGTTTTGAAATAATAATGAAACATTATTTATTCCATGAGCAAATGTATTTTAATTTTATAAACACTTGCTTTAAAATCATCAAGGCCCCTTTTTATTGCTCACAGTACAGTATTTGTGTGCTCTAGCACTCTTGTCTTGCCTAACAACTCTTGAGAAAATATTTGATTAAGAACTCTGGAAAAAATTGCTATATACTGTTCCACATCTCATATGAATATTTATCCCAACATTCTTGCAAATTTTTCTTGCCAAGACCGTTATACTCAGCATATTTTCAAACCAGCGATGTATAATTTTTTCCTAAAACCATATGATGGATACAATACACAGATACAGTACATATTGCACATACAGTAGATGTAGTGTGAATAAACTAGTCACACGGTAATAGTTGTAGAAAGTCTCCTGTGCCATTGTCTGCATTTCGTTGATGAAATCAATCCTTTAGAATCTTGTTCATTTGAGAATTATTTAAATTTTCATTTACATATTTCAAGACATAGCTGCATGATGGCATTACTTTCATGTTGTTCCCAAAAGCATAGTCAAGGCCAGCCTGAAAAATCAAACAAATCTAAATCAAGCTTGGGGAATTAATTATGGAACATTTTGGTGCTAATTTCTTACTTCTGCTCTAGGATCTTGTCATGACTAATTTGTCTTGTAAATGGAAATTTTTGTGGAATTGTTCCCATTATTTTTCTTTTGTGAAACTTAAAATGTATTAGGTACTGACATTTCTTAACAGCAGAGGGTTGCCTGGGCCAAAGAAAACTGACAGGCAAGGATTCAGAATGGAACTTTTCTACAGCTTCAAAGTTCAAAGATTTTAGTCACTGGAACTGGAAAAAAGTCAACCGGGGCTGGGAGGTGCTTTGTCAGAAATTTTGCTCTCTTGTTGGATTTTTTGTGATTTACTGTAAATGTCTACTTTTGGAGGATTTGAGGAGAAATAATACATAAGAGCATGAATTTATTTGTGTTAAAAATAAATTCCAACAGGAATTATTGAATTTATGGCATGTTTCTGACTGATAGTCACTTATTGTATTGACTGCGGGCTTGGACTGCAAAATATGGCTAAATTTTAGTTACTGAGGAGTTCGCTCTGTCATACAATACATAGATTCACCTTGTGTTCCTACAACTAATTTTGTTGCTGTTGTTGTTAATGGTCTATGGTTTTTTCCCCCTACGCAGTCATGGCTAGTAAGGAAGCCCTGTTATGGAAGCTCTTGAAATGATCTGGTTAATTTCTAACTAGACTCAAATGAATAACAATCTTTGCTTAAAAATATCACCTCAACTAAGTGCTTTGCAATGCCTTGCCCTCTGTGAGTGGTAGGAACACCAGTGTGATAAAAATCCATGACATTAGCTGATGTTTTTTCATATTCCAAAACTGCTTTCCCTTCAGATAAAGAGAAAAATAAATCAAGTTTCCATGATATGATTTTAATGGGCTGTAAGGACTCTAAAACTACCAAATGTCTGCCTATAATTCTACCATTAATGGTATTGGTTGAAGAATGTCACATAAACTTAGTCATACTCTTTAGACCCTTGTTACAACTATGCCATCATGACTGTAGAAGACAGGGGCACAGGAGGGGCCACAGCCCCCAACATTGGAAAAATTACTTAAAAATTTGCAATTAAGTCAGCCATAATCAGCCCCCTTAAATTTTGTCTCCCCCTTCACTCATGTTTGCCATGGGCTAAAAGCTTGGCTGGTGTCATTTACATTAATTTACACCAAGGTAAGATTAACATCTTTACACTTGGATAAATGTGTTTTTACAGTTTAAGATGGCTTCTCTCAAATATTTCATTCTAACATTAATTAGTTAGTTTCCACCAGAATAAATTCTTTGTGGGTGAACAATCCTCTATGCTTCTATAATTCCATTCGAATGAATTTTATGAGAATTCTCATAAAAATCTTCTGTTCTGCCCATGGGGAGGATGACCAACAATTTAGTGCATCACAAACATAAGTCAGGTAAGAAAACACCTCACTGTAATTTGGTGTATCTGTACCTCCATCATTTGTCAGTTCCACATAAAACATTTTATTTTGTTCATCGTGTATTACGCTGCCATTCATTTTGGTGCAGAACACTCTTTGTTCAGTCGCTGCTGTATTTTCAATTGTGTTTTGCAGAACTTCCCTCCGATTTCTGCTCACCGCAACTAAGCTCTGTCTTGCAATCCACGTTGCCTTAGTCCACCTCAGGCCTTGTAACATGTCTTCCAAGACGAAACAGTGCAATGTCCCTTTTCTTCGCTTTTATCACGGACTTCAGTGTTTTGCTTAGGCCATAACATGTGAACTTTGACAAACGATGCAGGGCCTCTTTTCGAAACCGAGGACAGTTCAACATCCTACCAGGGGGCTCGCAGGGGCTCGAAGAGTGAACGAGGCCATTTTCCCTCCTCCCCACCATCTCATCCTACATGTATATGACGTCTTGTGACTTGAAGAGTCACATTGTCACCCATGTTCGCTTGTAGACATGTTGAAATTTCAGATTGTCAAAGTATCAAATTTGGCCAACGTTTGGCCAAATTTGTGCATTATTCCTACTACAAAATCCATCAAAACTGGTCTTCCTGTCAGTCTACAAAAATCCGACAAGATAGCAAAAGCTTCGGACAATTGGCCTCCTAGGAGACGCTCTGCCCCCGCCCCCCGATTGCTTCGGCTCTTCCAAATTTGAATCGCTCAACTTCCGAAGATGGAGTAGACGCCTTGTTCTTTTTTATAAGATTATAAATAATTTGACTCCAGACTACACAAGGAGTCCTGTACCTCAGCTTCAGGAATCTGACTACAGTCTTCGCAGAAGAGCTGCAGTAGGGCAAATACGTGCGAGAACGGAGAGATTCAAATCAAGTTTCTATCCTAACTGTTTGTCGGAATGGGAAAAGCTTGACCCTGAGATTAGACAATCCTGCTCAGTTAATGTTTTCAAGAAACGACTATTAGCAATGATCCGTCCACCTTCAAAAAAGATCTATAACATTCACGACCCAAAAGGTTTATCAATTTTAACACAACTTCGCGTTGGACTCAGCAGGCTGAATTTTCACAAATTCAAACATAACTTCAGCGATACTTTAAATCCTTTGTGCCCGATAAACGATGGTATTGAGGATACGGAACACTTTTTGCTGCTCTGCCATGCTTATGACCAAGAAAGACGTGATCTTCTCAACAGTGTGAATGCGATACTGCGCCCCCACGGATTAACAAACCTCACAAATGAAACCTTACTTCAAATCCTCCTGTATGGCCACGAAAAGTTATCCTTTGATTTGAACGCAAAAATTCTTGAGGCAACGTTAAACTACATTCACGCCTCAGAACGGTTTCAATGAGTTCGTAAGTTTGCTGTCTCCTCTCTCTTGTAACTTGTACTTTGTTTTTTCGTACATTTATTTTTTTTGTGAATTTTTTTTTTGTCGGAATCATCTGTAATTGTTGTTTTCCTATTTGCCTTTTGTAATATGTTATTTGTAATATTTATATGTAATATCAATTTGAATATCTATGTTAAATGTTATGGTCACAGGGTTGCTATGTATTTCCATGCTCCTCGTGGCATCGTCTTGTAACCTTTGTTTGTTTACTGTAAAATTTTATTGGAATATAAAAAAAAAAAAAAAAAAATTTGATTTTCAGACATCTGAATTTGCAGCGTGCAACAACAAGAACATGCATTTACAGCATGACACGGCACATGGACAAGATTTCATTTGTCCAGGGCGGTGTCGTACAACTCCTTTTATGATATCCCAAAGGATTCCTCTTCGTGATTATTTCTGCTGAATATGATTGAAATCCTGGAAACTTTCACATTGACGTGAGTCAAATGTTTGATCAAGCCGTTCTATTCAATTACTGCATCGTCATGCTTAGGCCAATGGCGTCATGCTTCGTTCAATCGCATCTTGCCCACTTTTCTTATCGTTGCTATGGTTATACGTCGTAATTAATTTATGAGAAATTCGCGTGCATAACGTCAGTTGTATTTTGTTGATCAGGATGAAATAAATATAAACATTTTTATCAGTTATTTAGTTACGTGACGAAATAGAAAGAGGAAAGTGTTGTGACTTGGTTTTGGAGGTAGAAAAGTCAGAGTTGTAGATTGTATTGCATTGTCAAGAAGTTTAATCGACGCATATCAAGATTAAGTGATTTTTAAGTGCTCAGGAAAGTTAAGTTGTTGAGCTCAACTTGCGCAGAGTCATTTTCAAGTGCAAGTTTTAAAAGGGATCAGATTTCAGTTAAAAATCTACGAATTTAGCTTAGAAATTTCTGACAGAACGTCTCTTTATCGAAACAATGGTATCCAGCAAAAGCTGTTCGAGTGCCACAATGTTATCGTTCTTACTTCTAATAACACTGTCTGCGCAATCAGCATCGGCTCAAAATGTCTTGCAATGGGAAAGTATTAATATGGCCGGATCATCACCTGAAGCTCGTATGGATAGCGCGATCGGATTCGATTCATTGAGAAACCGTATCGTTGTTGTTGGTGGTAGATCATCTTCAGAAGTTTTCTCCGATACTTGGATTTTGGACATTTCTGCACGACGGTGGATGAAAGTTAACGATACCCTTGTGAACACACTGCCCATTCCAGGACCAAGGTATGGCACAACTTTTGGTACTCACAAAGATCGGCTGATAGTCGCATTTGGAAAAGGAACGACAAACTCTGCAGTCTCTAATGAAGTCTACAGTTTCGACTACAATACGACAACTTGGAGTCTCGTAGCTACGATTAATACCAGCCCTGGTAAACGGCATTTCGCTGCTGGTGGCGTAACTGGCGGTTATCTCTTCGCAACTCATGGTTACGCTGTATCGAGTCTCCAATCTGATTTACATAAACTTGATTTGAGTAATTCTAGATGGGAAAAATTGCACGATGACGTTAATCAGTACAGCCCAGTTCTACCACATGCAAGGTACTTGCACGGAGGAGCAGCGTTGCCTGGTAACAAGCTGCTAATTTTTGGTGGCTGCCTTAGGTATCTATTTAAAACTCATTGCTCTACTATCATACTACTGTACATCACTACTAGGGCAAGATCACAGGGAAGAAGCTGTCCACCCCTGAAAAGGATTTCGCTTAAAATTTTGTGTTTGGTGAGCTGATTTACCAGCCATTGGAGAGGGTATTGATTTCTTGAGTTGACGTTTTTCTACCATTCGCTCTTTTAATCTTATCTTTTCCAGTGCTGGCAAATCTTCCGGGCCATGTCCATCGAGCGACACCTGGTTGTTCAAAGCAGACACAAAGAAATGGCAACATTTAGAAAGTTGTTCCAGTGCACGTGTTTCTTCTGCAATGGCAGTGTTACCAAACAGTACTGCTAATTCTGCCGTTGCTGTTTTGTATGGTGGAAAGCTAACTGGAAAGCAGATTATTACGGTAAGATGTCTTTTCGATTATGTTATGTTTTGTCACAAGTCCTTTGCACTCCGTAAAGATATCAATTTTTCCCTGCAAGTCCAGGATTTTTGCGCCTTACCATTTATTCTGCTCTAATTTTTAGGTTCGCACTGAAGCAAGAGCTGACGAAGTATTTACCTTTGATACTCTGGATGATAAATGGAAACGTAGAGCAGTTCTCAAGGTAACCTTTTTGCTCAACATAGATCATATTTTAACGTAAGTTCCAACTACTGTTGCCTTTATCGTTTACTGATCAGAATTGCTCATATTCAGTTCCATCTGTAACACAACTTTGAACATGTAATTTTGCTGAAATCCGTTCCATACTTTTATGACCGTATCACTTCTTAAAATGTCTCTAAATGGCAATGAAGCATTGGCTAAATATGTCTCGTCTGGCGCTGCCCATACCCAATTCTCTGCTAAGACTTTTTATCTATTTCATATTTTCGCCAGGCGCTAGCTCGGACCATTAATGATGCATTATGTCCAAAGGCAGATACAGCACCTGTTGCTTTATCCAACAATTAAAGTTAAAGATTTTGTTAATCTTCATTTTCTGATTAAAACTAAACTTTTTTGCTGCACTGTTGTCCTCTCATTTCCCTCACATCTGTTTTTCATCACTTCAGGATTCTACACATGGCTTGCCTGAGCTTCGTTCTGGACATGCTATGGCATCAACAAATCAAGGTCTTGTCATGTTTGGTGGCATCTCCTCAAGGTATCCCATAATTTCTTTTGCATAATGAAGTTTATATGAAGGATTGATTCAAGATCTGTAAATGAAATATGTAGTCTTCAGACCAATGGACAGTCAGTGGTTTGTTTGTGTATTTTTTAAACTTAGAAGCTGTGAATAGGATTTATTCAAGATTAAAATGTTTCAAATCGCCAGATCATGTTTATACGCGTAAATCATGCAAGCCGTTATTCCTTTATCGTAACTGAGACGAGCAGATCAAACATAGACGTAGGAACCTAGGAGCACTGGGGGCACGTGCGCCCAAATTTTGCAAAGAAAACAAAGAAGTGCCCTTTTTATGTTCAGAAAGTGCCACTTTTTCTTTATAAAAAACACCCTTGAAGTGTTGTGCCCGCAAGTTTGAGATGCTTCCTACAGTCCTGAGATCAATTAGAGGCAGTTTAGGGGAAGATAGAGTAACTTCGAATCCAGTTCTCAGAATCGTTTCAGGTGAATCATGAGGCGTAATCAGATAAAAAAAGACCAAATGTAATATATTTGTAATGGTCTTCTTTTACAGTAATGGAAATCTTCTGAACGATGTTTGGATCTTGAAGGGTGATGTTCATGCTGCTAGGAATTCACCGAATCCTGGAAAATGCGATGGAACAAGTTTGAACTTCATAGCTCTTCATTCATTGTTTATGATTGTATCGTGGGGTATCATAATTCAAATTGGTGCATTTGTGGCAAGATATTTCAAACATAAAGGAAAGATTTGGTATAATACACATCGAATTCTTGCAGTAAGTATTTTTGGCACCCTCGGCTGTCACAAATCGTACCATTTGTCCAAAATCGCGAACATTTTTGAACACTGTTGCTGGAATGCGGCAACACTTTTGCTGGAATGCGGCAGTATATGCCAGTTGTGGCAAAAATATATCAAGCTGCAAGCTGACTCTACATTGGTAGTGCGAAGGAAAGCTTTCTTCTCATTTTCACTCCTCCGCAGTGACTGTGGAGTCTGTACGTAGGCTAATATATCTGGCCCATCTGTAACACCATATTGCCTTTAGTGCAAAGTGGACAAAGAGCCTGGGTCACGTAAGGTTAAACAACCCTGTTGTCGCTTCAATCTGCATTGTTGCTCACTCATGGCCATTGTGTTCTGCACAGATTTTGATGAATGGGGTGAATCCACAATAAAGTTAATTCCAAGAATCCACGAACATCCCTGCAGTCGGACAATAGATGAGTGGTTTGTTTGTTTGTTTTGCTACGAAATTGAAGAGTCCATCTTCAAACTAACACCTTCATTTTGAGAACACTATTGGAAAGTCTCTGTGATATGGCTTATCAAAAATACTGCAAAATCGTCGCTTCGAAAGAAATGTTCCTTACATTACATCACTCAGCCCCTTTAATAAACTGAGATATCTAGACCGAACTGAATTATTGTAAACCAGAGTGCGCCAAAAACTTTGCTGTGACCGTCTACGATAAATCGTGCACTTGACCAGTTGGGTCATACTCAAATCTGGCCACAGGGTACACACATCCTTGTGCTCCCTGCGGTATCGTTTTGGTAATGTAGGAAAGAAATTTTGAAAGCTGGTAGAGTGATTTTGTAAGTATTGCAGTTAGTAATGTGTCATGTAACTGAGTATTGAGTGATTAGAAATTGGTATCTTTTAGACAAACACCACTTTTAAACCTTTAACAAATGAGAAACGATACAACGCTAGAATCCATTATTTTCGATAATTTACTCAACTTTGACTTTGCCAGAGAACAACAAAAGTGCTGTTTTTCTTGCAACCACTAATTTCACCTTTCCTCTATCGTAAATCGGCAACTACTAGCCAAATGACTTGAACAAGCTCTCAAACTCTCAGATGAAGACTGGCCGATACAGCTGTGTTAAAACAAAGACAATTTAAGCTAGAGCTCCTCCGCAGCAGCCACACAAGCATGGCACAACCATTTTTGAACACCCAGTGGACTCACGAATACTATGTTCTTACCGTTTCAGGTTCTTGGATTGGTTTTGGCTATTATTGGTTTAAGTTTGGGAATAGTATCAGTGAGAGGTAAACATTTCTCAAGTGCACATGGTGTAATTGGATTGGATGTCATGCTTGCTGGGCTGTATCAGCCACTCAATGCAATATTGTAAGTTATTTGTTAACATATCTATCAACCTAAGACATTTTGTGCATTTATATTTGTAGCGTTTTAGAAGCGATTTTGACATTTGGCATGAAAACATGAATGTTTGCAGCTTCAGATTTGGTGTCAAATCTTTAATCATTATTGTCCATATAGACATACGAACTGGAGTCCCTTGTTTTCCTGTGCTCTTTGACTTGATGATGACGCTTCAGCAGAGACTCATAATTTTACTCTGAAAAGCCTTACCATATTTAGGCCCAAACACTGACCTTCCTAGAGTACCAGTCAGATTGCGAGATTTGCGAATTGCTATGGTGATGGTAAATATGATGGATTGGACAACTGATAATATTCGGACGAGATTCGAGGCCGCGATTCCGTCGTATTTCGATTGATGAATGCAGGAAACAGAGCCAGCTTTCACATTTACATTATGAATCCCTGCTCAGTAAGGATTACTGCAGGGATACAAGGGACTCATCGTCATAAGTCCAAATAGCTATTACATTTTTCTATCGAATAAACCTTTTAGCTATTCTACAAAAGAGCCTGGAATATATAATGAATTTTATACCATTTGGTCATCAAATCTAATGTTCAATTTTTTCACGAAGCATCGTTCTCACTTTCAGTCGCCCTGCCGAACCACAAGAGGGTGAAAAGAAGAAATTATGGCGAAAGATTTGGGAAATATCGCACAAGTTCACCGGTCGAACTGCTCTGATCTTAGGCTTGATAAATATTTCACTTGGAATGTTCCTGAGCCTCGCTTCAACAGCTCTTTGGATCACGTGGTTTGCATATTTAGGGATAATCATCATAGCTTATGTGATTGCAGAAATATGGATTCGAAGGAAAGCTAAGAAGATGAAAGTTGGACATGATGATAATGTTGCGATGTAATTCTTTAATATACCGGGAGGTGAGTCAAAAGGTTGGTTTCCAAGATTATACTAGACTTCCGCCTCCTCCTTCTCTTCTTACCTTCCCCCCATCCTGCCTCGTTTTCAATTCTTGCGCCTTTGAATTTCCTCCAATAGAATTATTTCCTCTGTAATGTACTGATAAAGGAAATGGACTTGGAAGCAAAAGGTCAGATGATGCTAGAAATTGAAACGTAAATAATTAATAAATCATTTTTGCAAAATTTGTTTAAGTTTAAGACTTTATTAATAAGTGCACCAGAAATGTATCATACAGTCGTGCTATTTAGTCATTGATTGCTAAAAATGAGTTATGTTGGGCAGATATCTGTTCATTGTGCTACCAAAGCCAGCCTTATGGTTCACGTTCAAGTGCAGATAACTCTGTCTTTTCCTTACTCCAAGTAATCATCACTGTTTCCTGCTTTGTAATTTACCTTCATCCTCATGCCCTACAAATGAAAAACATGCGTCAGCACTCGAAGTACCGATAGTAGCTTCATTATGAGTGGAATACTAGAGAGAAAAGACTATGGAGCGAAAGAGATTGTGGCTTGAACCCTGTCTACTTGACTGTTGTGGCATTCAGAAGCCGAGTAGAAAGCATTATTATTCTCGGGTATTTTATTGCAACTGTAACGACGAGCAGTTTCATTTTATTAACCCTTAGGATGATACGATAGAAAAGACTGCGCAAGTTGTAATTATTCGACGCATCCAAGTAATATTAGTAATGAGAATCCATACGTTGAAGACAAATCCAAGTAGAAAATATTGACAAATCCATGTTAGTGACAATCCAGTAGTTAAGACATTGTTATAAATTGATTAAGACAAAATCGAGTAAGTAATTTCAGAACGTTTCGGAACTCAAACTCGTACCATCCTCTGCTAATAAATAAAGATGAACGTGCTGTTTATATAGCACTGGTTCTCGGGTATTTTGGGCTTTAATGAAACAATTACCACACAGCCCCTCCATGAAATAAACAAAGTCCGCAAGACAGAACTTTAGATTTACCCTCCTTCTTTCGTTAAAAGCACATAGCTTCCCTTAACAAGCACCTGTCGCTTGGACATGGTGAAGTTTTCCCCTCCTGGTTTCGGGGCAACTCTTGCGGCCGTGTTTGTTTTGATTTACTAGTGGAGAGAATTTCCTTTGTCTGCAGTCGCTAATTGCTTAGAATTGAGGTATCAATCAAAGCAACTGTTGCTACTGTATTACAAAATTGGCCCATGTTTATCCAACCAGATATCATTTCTTATACACTAAGGGAGCAGTAGCCATTCAGCCTTTTTGACTCATCCGCTAGTGTTTTGGGTGATGCCAACAATCAACATCAATTTTTTCATGCTATTGACGGAATAAATTACCTTCAAGTGATCGTATCGTAACAGTTTTTTCTTCTCCTTGATTTTCCTTTGCTCTACGAGAGCATCGTAAACCTGCAAAATTGTAATGCAATTTAGTGTCAATAGCATGTACGTAACAGCTCCTTGCATACTAAGTAAGATAATGCAAACGAAAGTGAATAAGTAAACATGCTAAAGATCTGAAGTGAGGTAAGGGTGGTACAGAGAATTTGAACTGTAAAATGCATTGTAGCATCATTCATTCAGATGTTCGTTTCCGAGGAAAAGATATTAGGGACCTTTAGCAGCCAGGACGGCAACGCCAGCCAGAACGTCTTGTATTTGATACAACCGAGCAAAGTTTCCCATAAATTACCTTCATATGTTCGTAAACAAGGCAAGACAAAATCTCGTTCTTCATCTAAATACTCTGGAACCTTCCTTCTCTTTCATAATATAAGCATTCAAAATGAGCGAGTTTCACTTCGAAGATCCAGATCTGAAGAACAGCACGTTAGAAATAGCATTTGCAAGTTGTGGAATTGAAAAGGAAAGCTTCATACACTCTCAAGGGAAGCAAATTCGAACGTAAAACAAGGAGTCTTTTCAAGCCAAAGTTCGGAAACAAAGGGCACATTTGTGTTGTAGTTGCAGTCGCCGTCCTAGCTGCTAAAGGTCCCTATTCATTTCTGAGGAGGAGGTATCCTGCAAAAGAACAAATCGTAATCAGAGGTATAATTTGTAACTTACTTCGTCGTTCTTGTAGAAATAGAAGATAAATATCATCACTCCCTGCAAAGAAATAACAACATGCTCAGAATTTTGCAATGGTTGAAATCTCATCATTGCAATATCTTCTCATCAATATCAATACCCATAAAATTAAAAGCCCAAGGGGGGCGGACAACTACCATATATACTAGTACGGGATGTGCTATTTTTCACAAACACTCATAATATAAGATCACAAACACTCAAAAAAAAATTGTGGTGTCATTTTGAAAATAGCTCTTTTAAGGTATTAGTTTTGACCCTCTATCATATGATTTGTTAAAATTTTGGATTTTTGTTGCAAATTTAGGGTATTTATTTTGAATGGCTTGTAAATTTTGGGGTATAGTTTTCGGAAAATTTATGAATTTCAGGATATCATTTCATTACTCAAAATAGTACAAGCCCCTCATCTAGCTAAATTACCTCCGGGGAGGCCAATTGCGTACACAGGCCTACAAACTAAATATGCTCACATGAATTCAGCAAAAGTGAATTCTTTCTTTTGATTTTACTTACCACAATTGCATTCAAAACAGGCAAGCACATCAAATACATTCCAGCTTCAGAATCTTCCTTTGTTACTCCATGTGTTGCAATGTACCAAAGACCGGCAATAAGTGGCAAGAAAAAACATGATGCAACCAGACTGCGCCTGCAAAGAGATCATTTGTAGACGCAGTCATTCGAAAGGAGAATTCATGCAGTTGTTGGAACGTACGTTACCATTTCTTGTCGTGTGTACAACGAGACAGTTAGCCATACTGCTTTCGGAGCAACTTATCTAATTCACAAGCTGGACAATAGGCATCAGAGTCTTCATTTATTTGGTATTAAGTAGGAGTGGTTATACCAATAGGGTGAAAATGCACTCCTGTGCGAAATATAGAGTGCGTATATGAAATCGGCATATGTTTTGCTAGCAGATTTTGAAGACAGCCAGAACTCTAACCGGCACATTTGAAAACGCTATCGTGTGAACGCTAGCTCAAATTTTGCTACCGTAACATTTTTCGCCGTGTTGTAATGCCCGGCATCGTGTGAACACAACCATCGATTCAGGCTCTACTGAGTTCTAAGGTCCTAATCATGATTCGTTTCTTTTGCACTGGAATAACAATTTTTGCTTCGGTATATGTTAATTGACAGTCATACATGAAGTAGCTGCAATGTTGTTGATATGTCTTCTGAATGAAGAGTATGAAAGAGTTAATAGTAAAACAAGACTAATTACCAAGCTCGTTGATAGTTGATATCTCTTTTGAGTCGTTCCGGGTGTTTCCGAATCTCGTAGAATGTGATCAAGCGTAAAATAACACTTATCTGTGAAGTAAGGTTGAAACTTTACGAAGAAACTGTTTCAAAAAATGCCATCCAAATCATCATAGGCTCCAAATGATGATGAAGATTGCTATCACCACTTTCTTCAGTCATAGACTTGCCCAAACTCCATTTCGTCATCTGTAATAAGTCTATCTTAAAGTTATATACAAAACATGTTTCTCTTTTCCTTTTCCCAATTTTTATTTTGATTGACGACATAGACTTGGGGCAAATCTACTTCAGTGAAATTTCTTCCTTGATTATCCTCAGCATTGCTGGGTTTCCTTCTTTTCTCAAGCAGTTTAAAGGAACCTTTGCAACCGACATGATTTGTGAATACTGTGGAACCTCCATTAACGGATACCTCTACACAACAGATTCCTCCGAAAAACGGACAAATTTTCGTCCCAAAATACAGTATAACAAAGTATGACACTTCCATACAGTGGGACACCTCTCTTCAGGAGACAATGAAATTGGTCCGACAGGTGTCTGTCGTATGGAGGTTCCATTGTACACCCTTTGGTGGTCTCTTTCTTGTCGCCATTTCAACTCGGCGCTCCCTGATTTCAACGGTCTACGAAAATGGCTGCCAACAAAGAAATAATACGTACAGGGTATGCTAACTGCAATGGCCCCTCTAGACAAAATTTTAAAGAATTTAAATCATGGTAGCTTCCTTAATTTTCACAAGAACAAATACCAGAATTTTCAAGATAGAATTTTCAGTATGTAAGACGGGGGACATCATTGTAAAGCAGTATCATGAATGGTTCTACTTACTAAAAATAAGGCAGCAAGAGGTCCAGCAAAGAACCACATGTCCATTCCTTTTACATAAACCCAGCAACTATAGAAGGGAACAGACTGTTTTATGAACAACAAACGAAGTGAATACATCATCATCAACATCATCATCATCATCATGATCATCGTCATCATCATGATCATCATCATCATGATCATGATCATTATCATCATCATCATCATCATCATCATCATCATCATCATCATCATCATCATCATCATCATCATCATCATCATCATCATCATCATCATCATCATCATCATCATCATCATCAATACAAAATGTACAATTTTCAAGAGAATCGTTCGATTAGAAACAAAGCAACATGTATATTTACAAGATAAAAAAATCGGACTTTTGATGTATCTAGGCCCAAGCATCGCGTGACTAGGCAAGCCTTACTTACTATCTGATCTTTGTGAATTTCTCAAATGGGTATCCAACTAAGGAAATGATCACAGCAACCGGAAAACCTGCAAGGAATTAGAAGAATATAACCAAATATGAAAGCAGATTTGAAAGAATGCATGAAAGTATGCTAGAGTTAACACCATTCTTACTAAATGTGGCTCTTTTTTGGACCATTCTCGAACAAAAAATTGTTTAAACTCACTTTCATCATTTCGATCGACTTTCATTTGATTCCGATGAAAACTATGCAACCTTGCCTTCCAAATGACAAAAATTAGTCTTATGCAGACAGGATAGTACGGTAACTTAACTCAAGTGTAAGCGTAGGACACAAGTAGTTTGTCTTTGGCATACTCACCCCAGCCAATGACGTTGTAGAAAGCCTCGATGTTGCTTTTCTCTTCATTGAAGAAATAACGAATACGAGACAGTTGATGGACAGATTCCAACATCATCCAACTCATCACACAAGTATGGCATAATTGCATCACTATCGACATTGTTGTACACATTGACTAAAGGTAACAATGAGGTAGGATGTAAACAAGAAGACTAGATGAATATATGCAGACTCACGATATAGTCCCAGTTATCACAACAATAGCAACAACAAGAACAACAACAATGGCAACAACGACAACATTTTTATGTTTGCTCACTCTGGGACTTATGGACTTTCATATAAAAATTTGAGACGGAAAAGAATACGTTTACGTGTGCCCTCTGGAACGATGCTGCGGAGTAGTCTCAGAATCGAGGCAAGTAGCCCTCGACAGTTGGAAATTCTCATTACTGCGGTGAAGTTCATGGAAGCTAATTGGCCTTAAAAATGAGGAACTCCTGGTTCACAGTGAAAGGTTTGTTGATTCTTGCATCGAAGAAACATTCATCTGGATGCCTGCCGTTTTAGTTTGGTTAGTATCACCGAAAACTTGAATAATGAAGTGTTTTAGCATTAGAGGTTCGAGCCGGCAACTTAGGCCCATCTGCCATTGCTTGGAGTTCGTACAGTATTGCTAGCTTCGACCCAATTTTCACTGTGAAAGTCCATGAGTCGTAGTCTAAGTGTCCATCAGTTTATAGATAGCGATAACTGTGAACATACAATCAGTCTAGATGAATATTTACATGAAACAGATACTGGATATTTAGACAAATAGACACGTCGATTCGTAAGTGCGTAATAGAATAAGCGAATAAGTATCAATTACTTCATTTGAGAACTGAAATTCATTGAAATTTTTCGTAGAAGCTCCTTGGCAGTCATTTGATTCTAATCGTCGAAATGGTCTATTGATGATTTCACCAAAATGCAGCGTCAGAATAACTCAGACGATATTCATGTATCAAAACAAACTCACCCAATCATTCTTCTTTGTCAATGCGTACAAGAAAGCAACTTGAGATAAAATACACCCAATGGCAATGTACACATACATCCGGCTGTATTTTGTTTTGATGCATCTGGAAGGAACTTTGAATATTTACTGTTTAGCGATGTCAAAGAAACAAAGTCACTAGTGTTTACTTTTCAGCGATGTCAAAGGTAGGCCTAGTAGCCAAGACATGAAAAGAAGAGACATTGATTATGTCAAGATGGCGAATGAATTTAGAGCTTATCTATTTAAAGACAATGGTATTCTGACAGCAGCATGTTCTTGTCTTCCTAAGAGCTCTGAAAAGATGCTCTCCCTACCAGTGATAGTGCTTTATTTCAGGATTTTCTTTCCAGTTTTACACGACGCTATCATGAAAGTTGAAGGTTTACATTTGAGGTGGCGCTCACAGCAAAAAATACCAAAATTCCCCATAGTTCTTGGATGGAAATTGAAAGGAAAATGACAAGTTTTTATGAGTCCCTTTTTTCCCTAGGACATGATGATGGTGCTTCGGTCAACAGAGACTCACGACATTACTTTGAAAAGCCTGACCCTATGTAGGCTAAGACCCTGAGCTTCCTAGAGTACCATAGACATATGACCTAGAGTTTCTTGTTTCCCTGTGCTCTTTGACTTGATGATGGCGCTTCGGTCAACAGAACAAGATTTACCGCAGGAGAACAAGGGTTACTGCAGGGATACAAGGGACTTATCGTCTTAAGTCTATCTATGGATGCAGCATAATTAAATGTATAATGTGTTGACTTACCCAAGAGAAACCATGGCAATTACGAAAACAATCATCGTTAGAATTGATGCAACTGTCAGTAATATTGTCGCCAGAGTAAATGGGTCAGTTGGTTCTGGAGGCTGAAAATGAGTTCATATATCAATTTGATGACTAAAACATCGTTTGATCTGTTTTGAAATGGAAACCATGGTCTAGAAAGAGATCACTGTTGTCTGACTTTCACTTAGAAATGAAATCGTCCTGTGATATAAGTTTGAGGCTTGTTTTTTGTAAGATCTTGTCAGTCATTGTTTTGGGCTGCCAAGAATTGTATGTTTGAAAATTTCCTGTATGATTGTTTCCTTTCTCAATTGATGCATTTGGCTTATCTATCTGTAAACCAACAGAAGTAAGAATGCAAGTAACTTGATACTGTACCTAGCTGCTTCATGCACATTGCAGAGATAACAATACCTTGTAGATTTGAAACATTAACGGCATTAACGAGATTAAAATACCGTTAAATAATGGAATCATCATACAAAAACATTGTGATCTGTAGAAAGAATATTTTTAACCTCCTGTAGGAGAACAAAAACCAAAGTAAACCTGTAACTAGAGAGAAAACTGTTGAAAGGAAAGAAATATGTTAGTAACTCACCAGTCAGTACAACATAGATTAATGTTTGATAATCAAAAACGCGTTTTGTTGCACACTTGTCAGTTTGGTTGATGTGAAGAACAAATTAATGATACAAACAGGCTGCTTTATTACCAGACAAACAAGAGAAATGAATTTCTTTGTCAATAGTATTGTCAAATAGATTTCTTTTGTTTGTATGGTAGTAATTCAGCTTGTCTGTATAAATTCATTCTTGGCATGAACCGAACCAAAGAGTGTACTACGAAACGCTTTTTTGGTTATTCAACGTTGCTTCATATTGTAGTTACTGGCGAGTTACCAGCTTATTTCTTTCCTTTCAGATAATAAGATTAATTCGTTTTCTCTTGCAGGCTGTAACTGTTTTCGTTTTCGTCTCCGTCCCGCCAGATATGACAAAAGGCCCTGGGGACGAGGTTGCTCTATGATTACATTTGAGCAAGATAAAATTACCTGGTCATAATATGGTTCCATAATGACTGCAAATGATGACATATAAATGTAACTTGATGAGCATATTGTAGTCGTATCATTTGTTTTCACAACTTTCATACCATAGTTTGTCCAGTAACCACTGTGAAGGCGAGATCTGTCCGAAAGGAAATGATGCATTATATTTCTGAAGCCACTTCATAGTGCTCTCCTTCGCAGAGACAAAATTTCTGGAGCATCAGGAGTACGAACCCCTAAGAAAAGTTCAGCTTACAACAAGCTTGCATAAGCTTGACAGAAGCAGGACTTTGGCTTCAAGGAGCTTGAATTGAGTACGTTGACAAACAGGGCCGCCGAGAGCTTTTCAAGGCCTAGGAGCAAAACTGTGAATTGAGGCCCCGTGCGAGCGAAGCATGCAGAAAATTTTTCGATCGCCCCCTTTAGATTGGCTTAAAATGTATTTCAGAGCATTTCCTAAAATCGAAATGTCAAAATTCTCTAATCATGAAGCCCCCTTAGACCCTGAGACCCTGGGGCAAGGTGCCCCTCCTGCACCCCCCTCTCGGTTGCCCTGTTGACACAATGTTAGCCAGTTTGCCCACATGATTAAAGCTTGGTCAAGGTTGAAAATAATCCCATGCTAAATTGTTCACAAGCATATTGCAATCAAGCAGGGTTGAGGTTGCCTTCAGTTCAGAAAATGCATGCCGCAAGCTAGTGCAAGTCGTGCCAAGTTCTTACTTGGATTAAACTCTCGACTATACTCAAGTCGTACTCAAAACAAGTTAGTATCAAGCTTGAAGCATGCTGCAAACATATATTTGCTGAGAGTAGAAGAGTTGTACAGCTTCCAAGCGCTTGATAAAGGAACTAACAGCTTGATGTTAAAAGTTTTGATATTACACCGTAAAATACGTGTACCCAGGGTATAAAATACATTACTGAGCGTTTTGTTTTGCATTTCCTTGCTGTCATGGCCTATCAATTCAAAAAGGCTGCCCCATCAAGTTGTTTTTTCACCCCCTTTCAAAATAATGGTACCGAATAGCTAAAGTGGATCGCGTCACTCTTTCGGTACCCTTTTTTTCGAAAGGAAATTGAAAAGTATCCCTGGTGGGGCAGCCTTTTTGAATCGCTCCTTTGTGACAGCTAGGAAACACAGAAAAAAGTGTTCAGTGATATAATAAAGCAGTTCTTTATTGATGTGTTGAATAGTTACCGTCTGCTAACTTAAAGAAATGAAGAAAAGAAACATACTTCGCATCGCTTGTCTTGACATACTGCCAGTAAACACACCATGGTTTGAAATATTTTTTCTGAAACAAGGGAAAATACGATTAAGTTATGAAGACAAAACAGCAACGTTAACCATCTTAACAAAACTTTCTTCCATATTTTGGACAGATGCAAGCCCAATTCATGCCTAATTTGAGCAAGAAGGGTGTTAGGACACGGATGTTTTGATTGGTTATTTATTTACCTTGTTTTGATCCTTGTGTCTTGTTTTGTTGCCTTGTTTTCTGTTCTGTTTCGTATTTAACTGAGCGTAGTTAGGCCCAACCGCTCTCAAGTTGTTCGAACAGAGCTCCCTTGTATTTCTGCGTCTTATAGCGCCTTCGCACAAGAATGGTTTTTAAAACCGCAAAGTGCGAAGGCGCACTAAGACACAGAAATACAAGGGAGCTCTATTCGAATAACTTGAGAGCGGTTGGGCCTAACCACGCTCAGTTGAAGACGAAACAGAACAGAAAACAAGACAACAAAACAAAACACAAGGATCAAAACAAGGTAAATAAATAACCAATCAAAACATCCCTGTCCTAACACCCTTGATTTGAGCGGTACGGTTGAGACTTTGAAACAGTGTTAATAAATACCTTTTTATGCCATAGTGTAATGATGATATCAGATGCCACTGGTGCTTTTGGGATTGGTTCCAAGGAGAGTGAGATCACTGCAGAATTGATGATATATTTTGAAGAATAGACAAGACCTTGTTCAGCATTATAATCAATGAATGATCCGCTTGAAACCAAATGTCCCGCACTACAAAACAAGGAAACAATTTTCATTTAAAAGGATCGGGTGAGTCAAAATATGTTTACACGTTCGGGGGGGGGGGCTGTAGAATAAAAAAGTATGGGACCCTCGGGGGGGGGGGGTAAAACTTACGTTTTCCATGGTGTGGGCTTTTGCCATTCTTTAGGGTACCTTTCTTATGATTGAGTCCGGATTTATGGGTATGCTTTTCAGAATTTTTTCCAGATTTTTGGCAGGTACTTTTACAATTTGAATGGCACAGTTCCAGTTCTTTTGCACTCAAGGTACTTTTGCACTCAAGGTAACTCCCCTCCCTCCACCCGCCCTCCCTGGGTACGTGACAAGTGCTCAAAAATCAAAACGTTCAACCATCAGACAAGGACTATCCTAAGAGTAGACCCATTATCCATTCGGATAATGGATGTATGCGTATGCCAGTCAAAGGCTGGCTAATGGACATTTTGTTGAATCAACTCATAAGGATTCCTGCCAGAATTGAGCTCTTCTCGTCAAAGTAAAACAGGGTCCCCTTGAAATTGTATAAACCCCACCCCAAATGATGTTTTTTAAATTCGACACAATATCATAATATATCAATTAAAAAAGATATTTGGTATTAATATTATAAAGAGAGAAGGCCTGCTCCGTAGCCTCTAATGAATTACGTCATGAGGCTACACAGCAGACCTTCTCTCTCTTTTATTGAGGGGAGGGTTTATACAACTTCCTTGGTTCCCTGTGGATTTAGTTTGAAAATTATGAAATACTCACCGCCATGATGTCTTCAGTCTGACGTCATCCCTAGCAATAAATTCGCCATGTACGTTATCATAGAGATGGAACGAATATTTGAAAACACCTAGAAAAGGAAGAGACGGTACTTTGTATGAAACAGAAACGATTGATGAATTCTGTCGTTTTTCCTATTGCGCCTCACTGGTGGTGTGGCCAAGTGGTTAAGCCTGATTCATACTAGGTCGTTAGGGGCGTGCAAAAAGACCCAAAAAAGACAAAGACTCAGAGATTGAGCCCGTTGTCTTTTGGGTCTTTCTGCATGACCTTAACGAACCAAACGACCAAGTGTGAATCAGTCCTTAAAGGCGCAATATTCGAATGATATGGGGTCTGCCTGCGTGGGTTCGAATCCTGTTGTCGGAATCATAAACCATAAGGCAATAGGCAACTCTGCTGTCGATCCCTTTGAGGTAGGTAAATGAGTACTCAGTGGCAACTCTGGAGGCACTAGCCGCGCTTGCCCACAGCAGCTGTATAGCTGCCGCAGACCACGTCTGTTTGCAACATATGGAGCAGAGTGTTGGATATTTTGAAAAAATCGACAAAAAGTATGGAAGCCTTCGAACTTTTGTGCTATCGCAGTTCTCTAAGAAAAGCCGTTGCTTCAGATGATATGAGAGAATCATTGACATTGGTGCACAATCCATACATGTGCAATCTGACAATACCGATATATCATTTTGGGACCTGGTAGGTTACGTGAATAGTCTTCACTTATCATTAAGTAGGTAAATTAGATCTACAAAGTGACTGAAATCACCTGACGGTATGGTAGCATAAGGAAGTCTTATCGTATCATTACGACCATTCCATTTTGGTTTCGCAAACAAGGTCTGACTTTTGTAGTCGGGCCAAACTCGATCGGACAGCTTGTAAGCCACTCCTGCTTCAAATACTAGAAGAAAAATGGGCAAAGATATAAATAAATGAAAAGACAAGATAAATGATTGATATGAAATAGAAAAAGATATGTTACAACAACAAATGTAACACAGGCAAGGAAGATATAAGGACCGGAGCAGGGCCGAAGATTTTCTTTTGATAAGGCAAATTCTTTTCTCAGAGCTAATAGTTATAAATAATTATTGTAATTATTACACTAGTATCAAATTGTTTTAGCAAAATGAGATAGACACACCAACATACAGCTGTATACAATGGCCGCTGTAAATAGGCTACAGAAAATCACCCATTCCCTCTTTAGCTACACAATGAAACAGCCCGTGTCATTACACAATGAAACAGCCCGTGTCATTTTTATCAAATACAAGAAAGACAACATTTTTCTTGATTGCCAGAATTGCTTTCTTATTTCCTTAGCAAGACCACTTTCCATGTGATTTTTCGCTTATTGCTTTGAAAGATTGAGAGAGAAACAATTAATCCTCTTTACGTACTCATATTATTGTAAATGCTCCTCCACAGTCTATATTTTTCCTCTTCAGTTGTTGTTGCCCTCCAGCCATCGTAGTGTTTGGCAAGTTGAAGGCCAAGATCGAACATTGCACCAGGAAGCAGCATTTTTGGAATGGCAACATTTGTGGGCTAAAACAGAGAATTTTCTGAAAACCAATTCCACAGTGGCAGAGGTGAAGCTTCTTGCAGATAATACACGGTAAGCTGGATTTTTCGAACGCTTCTTTTCATTGATCAAACTGAGGCCCCGTTGACGCTCCATTTTCATTTGAAAACGGCAGAAATCATGTCCGTTTCTGCCTTGCGTTCACATTGCTCCGCTATAAAAACGGAGCTTTTCGAAAGCGCTAATGAAAACGCGTAAGTTTGAAAAAGGTGCGCTTTGAAAACGATCCCTTTTCAGTGTGAACGGCAAGGAAGGAGACGTTTTAGATCGCTTCACAAAAGGGAATTAATGGCACCGTCTTGCTGGAGCAATTTTCGTAGAGTATTTACTTGAAAATGGAGCAATGTGACAGACAGCGTTTTCATCAACAAAAACGGATAGAAACGAAAACGGAAGAGTGTGAACGTGGGTCAAAAGAGATCTTTTTGTTCCAGAAAAGAATTTGAATCGAATTGAATTAAACTGTACGTTTGTTAATTTTGAAGAGTTTTCGAAAGTATACAAAAAACGTTCCCAGTTTTAAACTAAAATATCTCGCGACCTGCCTATATCAGCAAAACAAGTAAAACATTTTCTGAAAGCATTATAATGCTGTTACCAACTGAGCAATAGAGGCTTGAGTCTGTAACTTAGGCCCATCCGCCATTGCCTGGAGCTCGTACAGTGTTGCTATGGTTTCCATATCTAGTTATGAAATCGATAGAAGAAAGCTTCGTCCCAGTTTTCAATGGAAAAATCCACGAGTCGTATTTGGAGCGTCCATCAGTTAGCTATCAATAGCGATAACTATAAATATGCAATCAGTCTAAAGTATCACCTCGAACCAGGCCCTTTTGTAGAATAGCTGAAACGGCCATTGTCATGGTATGTTATCAAACTGGTGTTTTTGGCTATTTCAACTCCCAAGAGTGATCAGGGACGATTATTCTCGTAAAGATCTCATTGGATATTCACTTATCTTGCGTCATATCTGGTTGTCCTGTATTTAGCTGTAATATACTTACGCTGTTACCAAGCAACTTGTAACACAGGAGGTAACCATTCGTGGCATTCAGTAATTTCTAGGGAAGAACGAGGTCAATTTGTACATAGCAGATTTCATCAATTTGAAGTAACAAGTGGTTGATGCCAGAAGCGAAAATTTATTTAGTTTTAAAACAGACTTTCCATGCCACACAGAAGTGTCACCAGGAACAGCCACACTCAAATTCACACTCCCTTAAACATAAGCATGGCCTTAAGGAGACTGCTGTGTCAGCTTACAAATGTTTTGAATCGCCTCATAAAGAAATATATTCATTCAAACTTGCAATACTCTGATTGTCTCTTTGACAATTTGTTCGAAATATTTGGCCAAAGACAATTAAGAAGAAAGAGTCAATCACAGTATTGTAAGATTTAATGAATATATTTCTCTATGAGGTGATTTAGATATTTTCAGGCTAACACAGCAGTCTCCTACCACCCATGCAGTCAGTACATAGTAACTAACTTCGAGAATAGGAAGCAACAGTGAATTTGAATTTCTCTGTTTATCTTGATTTGATTGATTGTACTGAGAATTGTGAACTCCATTCTTCCGAAGGACAAATCACTTAGTCTCTATAGAGAAAAATGAATTCTTATTAAACAAAATTTGCCCTTGTTAGAAGGAGAAGTGGTTGCGTAGCCTACGTGCATACTTTGATTTCCAGTGCGAAGGAGAGCTTCAAGGTCCCACAACTCAATAATGGACGCTAATTCGCAGACTTTACAAGTTCCGCCCTGGCTCTCCTTCGCACTGGAAAGTAAAATCTTCACGCAGCCTAGTGTTTTTGTAGTTTATTGTTGATTCTTACTGTATGGCAATCTGTCTTAAACGTCGTTGTACATCCAGTCACATCCGGGATCTTCCATGAGGCATAGGTTGCACGACACCATATTTGTTGTAATACCAATGTACTCAAAGTTGTTGGAGCTGTGATGATAATAGTGCAAGATGTTAACATGGAATGTGTAATATGGGGGTTATCTTGATGCTGCCAGGTGAGTTAAGAAAGTTTACGCCATTTAAGAATCAGGAATTTTGATGAAAATCTCGATAAGCAGGTCTAAGAAACTGATTTTTATACATATCCCATTACAAACGGTTGCAAAATTTATTTGTCGAATTAAAACCAATTTATGGAATAAGACAATCATTTAGCAGCTCCCTTTTCTATCTTCCAGGCAGTTCCACATCAAAACATCCAATTTTCATCAAAATGCTGGACTTATGTCGTCATAGTACCTTCAAATTGTGATTTGATGGTGCATACCAGATGAAAATCTATGATATATAACGTTTCGACCCACTGCATGGTTTAGTAGAGTTGGGGAAATGTCAGCCCTCTATTTTTGCTTTAACTCTCTTGTATCTTGTCTTCTTTGTTTTGTTTGCTTTGAAGATGAATTGGTGAATCGTAAGTACCGTTCGTGATGGCAGCTAGATGATCTTGTCTTCCTGGACCAAGAATGGTACGGTATTTGTGTATTCATGTTATATATGTTGTCGGATTTTAATTTGTAATAGAAAAGACCAGTTTGTGCTAGGGGTTTTAGGCTATGGTTGGTAGTGAATCGCGCAATGCAGTGAAACTTAGCTGTGTAAAGTTTATAAAATCATTTCGATGCTGGTACTTGGGTGCATTAGGGATCTTGCATTGGCTTCTTTCTTTTAATTAATTTTACTATTATCAGCTAATCCAGTTCCTACTAAATTTTCAAGGATGGGGCTCTACTGCTACCGAGATTTAGGTAACAAAGATGGTGGATGATACTTGCGTTTTGTTGTTGTTGTATTAAAAGGTGATGTAGTCACTGTAAAAGTGAAAAAATAAATCTTTCAGTGTGTTTAAGTAAGGTTACAGTCTTCAAAGCTATCAATGAGGTTTTATAGCATGAAGACTTCAAAATTCAAATTAAAGATGCAGTCATACTTTAAATCTAACAAATCTAGACATTCCTAACAGTCTACCCAACATATCTATCTTTGAAATCACTTCTCATTAGTTGGATTTCACATGAGCCAGGTAGCTTTTCGTGGTACGAAGCAACTTAACGTATGTGATCTTAACTATGGTTGGCAATACATTCTTGCTTCAAATAGATATGAACCAAGCAGATTCAACCTTATGCTTTTTCAGTTGTCTACAGTCTCTTTTGGACATCTCGAAATCTTCATATTTTGCTAACTGTGTCAGTCTTGTTTAGTCTTGCCTAGCCTTTTCACCAAAGGCTTCTAAACTCTGCCGGGAAGCAATCTTTTTATCGCTGTAAACATTGGTATGAAGTTTCAGGTCAAAACAGCCAAATTTTTCTTTGGACTGTGTATCAATTTTGCTAGAGATTAAACACTTACAAATTGTAAGTTACAATTGAATTGCTTGTATGGGTTGCAAGTCAGCGAGAAGAAAAAATTTCGACCTATTTTCCAGGTTTCGTTCTCTCTTTCTCTTTCTGCATTAAAGGACAAGGCATTAAAAGACCAGAAAAATTCTCTTATTTCTTTATTTCTACAAAGTAGCAGAAAAATACATTACCATTTGTTGAGTTCGTAGTTGCGTAAGAAACTTCGATGATTGAAACAAAACAAAGCAGCATCAACATTTTGACAAGCTCTTGCAGCAAATTACAACCATCTCAGAATTATGAAAGCATCATACATCATGTCAACAAGAAAATGAGCTTGAATCCATCATTAAAATCTGAATCGCTCCACCAGTTAAAATTTCCCACCGTTCTTCCTTTTGCATTATTCAGTGTTCATAAGAATTGTATATTCAGCTTATGGTTTTAAATTTATTCATTCAGTGTTAGATTTAGAAGTTGCTATGAAATCCTCAAAATGCTTTTTATTTCGATATATGATGCTTTATCATTAGACTTGAACCTCAATGCAGAGCCCTGCTTGCCTCATTAAGAAGAGGACTGGGTTCTAGATTATCGTCATATTCAATCGATTAAACATTTTCATTAGATTATGTTTGTTACACTGGCTATGGCGAGAACAAAATCTTGATTATCCCAGAAATACGTTGCTTTGTTCGATGAATAATCGGATTTGATTAAAAATTCGGCCACAAGAGCGGTTTTTCGAGTATTTGTAAATCGGAAATAAATTACATTTGGTCAAATGTCAGCGTTACACTTGTTACTGCAAATCTCGTTGCATGTGCCCAAAACGAGAACGCTTTTTCTCGCAAAACGTTGTTTCAAAATCGACGAAGCGTCTCTAAAGAACGGAAAATTTTTTATTCGAACTTTGAGAGGAGCCATTTTCATCCAGGGTCCTCTGCGGGAGTGGTGCAATTTTCTGTCTTAGTGGGAAATAAAGATCCAAAGTTGCTGTAGTTGATACATTGGTTTTCTACCATTTCAACTTCTAATACAAGTTCATTAAAGGAATAAGCATAGCTTTGTAGCATGGCATACTTTCCAAATCCTAAGCCAAATCCTAGAAACCCTTCTCGATGCCCCCACCAGCGCACCCCATCAAATCCCCAAACCCCACGCCAACGCAAACCCGACCCCGCCCATTTTTGTGAAATCGAGGTTACCCCAGAGCCTCCCTTTGTTTTGTGAGCATAATTTGAATTCATAACTGGAGACAGGCGGCTTGTTGACTTGGACAAGGTGGAAAAGATCTTTCACAAAAGGCGTATTTGCATTTCTTATATCGGCTCACTTCTGTCTATTCGCGTACGTTTGTCACACTATTTTAATTATGTTCAATATATAAAGCTTCCTGCTGTAAATGAAGGCTGTTTTGGATGTCGCAAAGGAGGGCCTAGAACCAGCTGATTGACTTTGTACTCTCGTCTGTCTCAAATCAAAGAGGGCAATTTAGGTAACAAGATGGAACAGTTCGAGTACTTCGGTGGTGGACGTTTCTTCGCCGTTACAAAAAGCCAGAGATGTGACATCCACAATGAAGATGAATACACCAAAGAAAGTGTGGACTATGAACCGGAGCCGGTGGAAGAAATTATCGAGCCACAATATCAAGAACAAGAAGAGGCAGAAATCAATTTCGATGCGCTTGATCAAGCCGAAAGTGAGCCATCGATAAACATTGAACTCCACAATGGTTACGTTGAAAGCAACACTGAAGACGACTGGCCTGAACCTCCTCAACAAGATAAAGAGCAAGACATTGAAACATCTGACGATGAAGAGAAAGCCATCACTGAGGAGAGACTCCCCATGTTTAAAACGGATTCTGCTTTGTACACGTCTTTCTTGACGATTGATGTCAGCTCTGGAAAACGAGATAGTCTCGAGAGTTGTGAAGATGGTGGAAAGCACAGAGCTTCTTTACTGAATTTGGTAACTGCAAGCCGTGAAGCTGACAATGTTGATGAATTTCCACAAATAGATAGAGAAGATATGGATAAAATCAAACATGATTTGGAAATGATTTCAAAATATTTGCAAAACATGCCACTGGGTGCTTCTTATTGGCCACAGAATTATGATGTTTTAAGAGACCTCGTCAAACTGTACCTGGCAGCAAAAAATGCAAATAGCGCTGCTCTGAACTATTTGTTGGATTATTTTCTGAAACTGGATTGGCCAGCTATTTTCCTGAAGTGTACAAGAAAGATCATGAATAGCTATCCACAAGTTTTTCTGCATTCTTCAGATAGAAAGGTGATATTTCAAAACATTTCTATCCAGGGCATAAACAAGCATTTCACATATGATTATTTACTTCGTGATCATTAGGGAAAGTTTGTTTGAAAAGCAAATTCTCACTGGATTAACAGCCATCCTTTTTTGGGGGAGCAATGTTTGAAGAAAAGCCATGTTGTTAGATTTGTAATATTTTGCTTCTGGGGAGAGGTTCATTTTGATTCAATTTTTGTAAACAACAAGAAATAGTCTAGTTAAAGAGCATTTCATTTCCCTTGAAAAGCAGGTCTTAATTACAATCCATTTTATTCTCATTTCATGCCATGCTAAATGAATTGTCTTCAAAAATGAAATATTCATGCCTTCTCTATTGTTTATGTGGAAAAAATGAACTCTTTTCACAGCTAACTGTTTTGATAGGCTTGCCAAAGTTGAGCAAGGTAAACCATTTAAACCTGCCAGCGTTTTCTGTAATTGTGAAAAACTTATTTTATTTAATTTGTGGTGGAAGCAACTTTCATCATGTGAGAAAGATTCAGCATTTTGCATTAAACTAGATATATATTGCATGTGACTTTCCTTGATTACAACTGACATCAATCCCATATTAGGCCCAATCAGGTTTACACCTTTTTGCAGGTACTATCAGTGAAATCCAGGAGTCACTTGCACCTGTATTGTTCTGAATTGGATAAGATTACCATTAGAGTTGCTGATAAAGAATAAAATGAATTTGACTGACTGTCTTTAGCCACCTGCTTTTGCAACAGCAAAAAACAGATCTCAGATTTGTGGTGACGCTCACATTAAAGAACTAGGAATTAGCTCAACAAGCAGCTGAGGAATGATTCTCAGATTTTGCAGAAATCCACCCCTTCATGCAAATAAGTGGATAATTCCAGGACTTTGTGAGGGGTGCAGGTGCAGGGTAATGATCTTTATTGGTTTGACAAGGCAACAGTAAATCCCAAGGATTCGGATCAAAAATCATGAAAAATTAATCCCATCATCTGTGGACAAAAAATATGTTGTTCATCTTGGTGTTACAGTATATCCATTTTTGCAATTCAGGTGTTTAGTTGTCTTATTATTGGCTATTTTTAACAGGATGCAAAGCTTATTACAGATCTCTGCTTTGTCCGTCATGGTAGTTTTGCACAAATGGTATCAAAACTTACCGTAATTGAAGTTAAAAAAGGAACCAATTTTGGTTCTTGCATTTAAGGTCTTGCACACATCAACATGACAAGAATTCTTGACATTATGATACAAATTCATTAGCCACATGAGAGACTGTCAATTTTTCTAAGCAAAGAACTCTTTGGGTGGAAGTGTGGTGAAAAGCTTGGACTGCATATGTTTAAATATTCCCATGCCACTTTTTAATGAACAGTCATCCGTTACAGATCCCATTTGAAGATCCAACTCCTGAAACACTGGACATGACACAAGTCAGCATTGAGTATGCAGTTGCTGTAATATTTCAAGTCATTTTATCACTGGCAGCAGAGTTTACAGAAGTTCATGAGGAAAGTCAGAAGACTGGTCAAAAGGGATTTGTTCACTTCATTTTTCAAGAATTGTTCCCAAAACTGCATGGTATTCCATGGGGAAAGGTAAGAGATCTTTAGTATTTACTGTGAGCTTTACAAAGGAATATTAAATTTTTGCATATCATTGGAAAGCAGATTTGTGTCACATTGTACTAAACTAAGTTCAGTTCAGTTCATTTCATTCATTTTTAAAATTCATCTAATACGTCACTACAATTCAACATACCCATCTATCTTATTAATAATGATAAACTAAGATTAAATACAACACATAAAATAGAAAGAAAACAGGACAGGATGATGTATATACATAAAGCAAAACACAGAGACTAAAAAGGTGAGGATGGAGAGCTGCAATGAGATCAGGAAATTTCTTAAAGGAAGGCTAATCAAGGAGGAATAAACTGAACCTATTCTTCTAGAATTATGTGCAGTTTTCAAGGGCTGTTCCAAACCAGAAGAATGGCGAAACCTTCTGTACAACTAAAGCAACTTGTCCATGCTGTTACAAGTTGCTGTTTAAAGAACAGAACATTTTTATCACCTTTAGAGAACTGAACCTCACAGACATCTGATCAAGGCACATCGCTATTGAAAAGTGAGACCTTGAAATATTGAATACTGAGTTATCTCATAATTTGTCTTTCCAGAGCACAGCAAGAGAGGAGTTCTTACATTCAGGAATGGACATTCTATACAACTTCTCACAGTCATCAACAAACATTGCAAGTTTTTATGAATGCAATGCAGTGGAAGTATTGATTAATCTAAGGAAAGAAACAGACTACATTGGTGGAAACAGAGTTAATATTGGAGCATTGCTGACTCTTTCTTTCCTTATTGATGATAGAAATAATCATGTTATATTCTGTGACCCAGGTTAGTATTTTTGTCCAGAAATATGACATTTCTACTTGCCCTTCATTTTTCAAAAAAGTATGAAAAGCAATTTGAGAAAACAAATAAGAATTGTTTGATGCATGCATACATTATCCAGTAGTTGTATCAATGCAAGTTTCATCATTTCTGTTGTGATTTCAACAATATACCCATTTACAGATTCAATAGTTCTTGCCACATTCATTCATCAGAGAAGTCAGTCTGTTCAGGCCATGGCAAGATTATGAATCTTAAAGTAATCACTTAATGTTTTTTTCATAATTCAATAAAATGTTACAAAAATATAATATGGTCTACACCACTTACAAGAAAATACTTTACAATACTACTGGGACAAATACCCCCGGGGAGCAAAAGGCTGTGACTACCCCAAGGGAATTAACATAGTTCAAAGGAAAGAAAAAACTACTTAAACTTAAACAACACTACTAAAAGCAACACACACGGATAATAAGAACAAATTGATACCCAAGTCTGCTGCATATTAGAGGTAAGAGCAAATCGATGGCGAGGAAACTTACATAGCTTGGGGAGGAAAACTGATCTTGGAGTTTCTTTAAGTACAAAAAAAGGACCACCATGTTTTGAGTTAATGTTTTGAGAAGTAGCAAGCAGAAAATATAAAAAAACTGAGTACAATTGAAAATACTTCCTGAAGATTAAGCAATCAATCACCCAAATTGGCCCTTATTTAGCGTTGCAGAATAAAGTTACCCATTTGATACAACATTAAAAACAGTTTACCATCCTTGTCTCCGCCTCTTACAAGTTAATCAAACGAAAAGCTTTTTATTGTTTCAATAGAGTCTGGAAAGAGTGACATTTCCATACATTTTTGTTCTCTAGAATGATGACAGACTTTAGATTGTGTATTATGGAGACAGAAGCTCAGCACAGCTCAGTCACACTTTTCAAATACACATATGCATCTTAGAAATATGGCGCAATCTAGATTCTTTGTGGCTGAAAGGCCTGTTATGGCTATGTCTCGCAAGCCTTTCATAACATTAAACACTCTTTAAAATTTGACGTTTCTTACTTAGCTCCAATCAGTCATTTGATACATTACATTGAAGAAAGTTTGTCGAAAATCGATCACTGTTATGCAGACTTCAGTCTTGCAGAGTTACTTAATGGCTTGACAAGAATTGCATCTAATGATAGAAACAAGCTCACTGTAAGTAAATTTTGTAAACATTTTGATCATTGCTGAACATGAAAATAGCGATAAACTGTGGAACAAAGTGCAAAGTATTCCTTATTCTGAGAGTTAGAGTATTAGCATACACGTTGGGTTTCTCGATTACATGGCATTGAAGTATAAATTTGCATATGTACTGTTTGTTTAACTGGAAATTGTGAATTACTGTAGAGGGGTTGTCTTGTGCAAAAGATTGCATCACGGAATTTTTCCCTTTATCATTTGCGTTTGAAGGAAAATCGTTCGATTGATTGGTTTATTTATCATGGAACGCAATTGATGACAGTGAAAACAAATCCAAGATGCTTGAAATCTTTAGCCTAGCCATATAGGTAACCCAAATCAGTCCTCAGAGAAGAGGCACAAGTACATCTTTTGGTGGGTCCTCCACCACAAATGGAGTAGTGTGTTCAGTCTTATAAAGCTCTAATTACCATAGAAACTGCAAAAGCTAGCGATTTTTGCCCTGGCGAGGAGTACCTGACCTAAATTTTTACGGGAGTGCGCCCAAAAAAATTTTTCACTTGATTCTAGAATTCCCCCCATCAAATGATGGCCAATTCTTGAAAAAAAGCGGACAAAGGTTTGCACCAAAATTCAAAAATTGGACTAAACCAACCGGTCTAACACCATTTCCCCTTTTGACATTTTTTGACAACCGGCTCCTGAAGCATGTTCTTCTTTTGATACCCCACTTTAGAACAAATAGGTGAAAACAATACTCTGTAAACGGCACAGCCCCTTCAGACAAATATGCTCAGTACTCCCTCCAAAGATTTTTGCCTGGTAATTTTAGTTGTATTCTCATGGAAAAGAGGGTGAATTTAGGATTTGAATTTTGATTGATCGTTAGCAGAAAATTCACATTCAGTAAGCAGATATTTTAAAATCTCGCTCGTTCAACGATATTTTGAAAGAGAGACTTCAGTGCTCACGGGAATGGAAAACCAAAGCTTTTGTAAATTCATGACAGCAAACTTCTTTCTATTTGTATTTCTATGCCAAAATACAAGTATTCTTTTCGACATAGATTTGTTCTCATGGAGGGATCACAGTTGCTGCGAAAGTTTTGAAGCAAACTAATGATGATGAAGAGAGAATCTCAGCATGTCATTTGATTTGGAGTTTGTGTTTTGTTGAAAAATGTAAACAAAAGTTCATCAGAAGAGCTCCTGAGCTTTTCGATATATTACGTGATTTACAGGTAAGATTTTAGAGAAACAGTAAGCGGGATCCTTCTCACTGCTTAGCTAAACATTGGCTAATGCAACGAGCAAATTTACTCGATTTGCAGCCTTTAAGATGTTTTAGAATAAAACAGTGTGTGATCTTTTCACTGACTGACGACAAATCTTCTTGAGCACTCTACAAGTAATAAGCTTTTGGGAAAGGCAAAATTTTCATCCTGACTAGTAGCTAAGGCAAATTTTCAAATGAGGTATTTATTTCTTAAACATTCTACTATGAACGAATGATATTTGAAGTGAGCGCTTGATCCAAAATGGTTTGAAAATTTCTCTGCTATATCTGAGCCTTAGAAAATTCTGGAGCATGATAACTATCTTATTTGGGGGGAATTTTCGGGCAGATTGATTAAGGCTAGAAGTACAAAATTTTCTGATTGCATCTTTTCGGAGGATGATTTTTAAGATGTAATAGATCAATGGTAATATTTGATACTTCTTCTGGCAGGGCCCTGCCTCTTGTAGTACTGCCTGCTTCAGCCTTTCACAGATTTCTTTCTTTCTTTCATCGCAGTATTGCAGTAATGGCACTTTAAAGAAATTAGCAGAAGCATTGATTTGGGAATTTGAAGAAAAATTCGACGATCAAGGTACTAGATGGATAAAACATAGATTTTTGTGTTACATGGATGAAACACAGGTTTTTGAATAAATGATAACAAAATTCTTTCCTACATACTGTATTTTTGTTAATTCATGTCGAGAGACTGGAATTGTATCTCCAAGTGGCGTGTCATGCTTCCAAACTAGCGCACGAGATGTTTTTACGAGATCGGATTTTCAGTGATTTTTACGGAGTTTTCTTTAAAGCGAAAGATTTTTCTAAAGGTGGGTTGGATTTTTAGAGAGAGATATGACCCACGGGCACCTCTTTCATTTAACGTTTCACTCAAACAGCGAAGAGACAAGCCTTTTGCAACAATTTGTTGACATGTTTTCAAAATATGTGTTTTTATAATTTTGATTCCCAAATCCTTATAAGGTTTGAGAATGAGGCAAAATTTTAGAGAGGTAACAACAGTTTGTATGTTGATGTTAACTGTTAGATTTTATGCTTCCCCGCAATGGCGTTTCTCATGTTTTAAATAAGGAATGGAATGAAAGCATTAGGACTAATTGAGTAAGTCTATGTGCCAAGTAGGGAGGTTTGATATTGTTTCCCCTGATAAGGGTCGATCAGGTGATCCACTGTTGTAGAGCCAGAATGCAGTTCACTTTGACTGCTGTTATAATTCTGACTTTTTGCGATCTTGTGTCAACGACACTGAATCAACAGTTGTACTCTATTCTTCTAGGACAACCCCCCGAAACAGATATCGAGCATGTAATGCTGAGCTACCATCCAGATCAAAGAGATATTATGCTTAGAATCAGTGAGAGGCTAAAAGAAAAGGGCTACAAAGTATGGTTAGCAAGAAGCAATAGCCAATCATACCCTGAGCATTTTATGGAGGCGATCGAGAATGCTGCAGTTGTATTGGTTGGGATTTCAAGAAAGTATAAGGAGACACCGTCTATTTTTGCCGGTAAGCGTTGTTTATACATAGTTTCTCGTTATTCTTATAGGTGATAAAATATTTCTTAGGGTTGTGAACCCGGGGGGGGGGGGGTTCATGACTTCATAACTTACTGATGGACGAGGGTCTGCCGCCTGCCGTTCGCTGTTCAGAAAGCTACCCAATTGCCAAAACTTGCCGTCATACCCAGTTTTTCTGATCAACTTTAGTGAAAAAGCAGACCGTTTTTGACTGTGTTTGCCGATTTCTGCCAAACCCATCCATGTTTATGGAAAACCCACCGGAAAAATGTACCCTTGTTTAGAGAATTTGGAGCACCAAAAACTCATTCCATATGAGCGGCACATATCCGTACCCTCGACATGTTATGTACCCCCCCCCAACGAGAGTTGTGAAGAGGAAAAAAGGAATTATTATTTGCCAGTATTGGCGAGCAAGATTAGGATGGGACTTTGATTTGGAGGACCTTGACTCCTAACAGCAAAAGAATTAGACTAGGACCATCAGTCTACGCAACAGGAACTATTATATTTCTTCAAACTTCACTCGATAAATAATATGCTGAAATTCATTTCGCAACGACATTCCGAGCCAGTTCCTCGTAAAGCTTGATCGTTTAACAGTGCAGTAAGTTTTGGATTTAAATCCATTCTACAGAGGCAGCTTATGCATTTCAACTCTGCAAACCGATGATTCCAATCACACTTGAGCGAAATTATAAACCGGATGGATGGCTTGGAATGCTAGCTGGGAGTAAAGTATGGCTTGATTTTACTGAAAGATCAAGATTTGAAGGCCATGTACAATTGTTATTACGACAAATTGGGGAAAGAGGAAAATCAGAAAGAGCCGTCAACATTTTGTACATAAATGAGCATCATAAATTGGGTATGACTTTTGTATTTCTGTACACGTTTTTTTATAAGAAACTGGTTTATAAGAAACTAGTACTAAGATGGCCAAAATTTTAAGAAACTCTAGTACTATGTCTGAGAAGTACTAAGAAACTTTTCAAAGTTAAAAGCATGGATATTATAGCAAATAGATTGTTGAACCTTTATTCTTGAGCAATATCATCTAAACATTTGTGTTTTCGACATAACAGAACACTGTTTATTCCTTTATGATGTTTTAAATGTCAAAAATCATATCTGCCGCAGTGTTAGCGACCACATTGATAATTCCGCATTCAAAAAATAAGAAACCAATTAAGAAACTTTTAGTATTAAAATGGCCAAATTTCGAGTGAAATTAAGAAACTTTTAGTACTATGGCCTGATCCTAGTTTCTTATAAAAAAAACGTGTATTTGGATTTCTCTTCTCACTTCTCAGTATCTTTTTCTGTGTTTGAATGGACGTCAATGCATTAGAACGTTGGTATTTTGAGCATGGGACAAAGTTTATGTTCGAAATTTCATGGGAAAGAAGTCATTTTATAAAACTGCGTTCACGAGATGCCGGAACATTTTGATAACGGTGAAAAATGTGACGGATAGGCCTCCCGTTCACATGAAAACGGCACACTTTTTGCCGACAGATTTTGAAAACGTTAGATGAAAAAAAGAATTGGTGAAAACGGCATCATGCGAACGCTAGCTTAAATTTTACTATTGTCTCATTTTTCACCGTTTTCAAAATTTGCCGGCATCGTGTGAATGTATTCTAAATGCAGAAAGTGGATATGAGCATTCTTATGAATTTCTCGTAATGATCTACAGAACGTAGAATCAAGCTGTTCTGGAAAAGAGTTTGAATTGAACGATACCTTGGCATATTTTGTAGAATACTCATATTTTTTATAGGAAACTAAGAATTTGGGCAGCACTGAAAGCTTCTTCAAATTATCAGATCGGTACCATTCCGAACAATTCAAAACAAGGTGCTTTGAAGTCTTTTTCAGTGCTTAGACATTACTCAAGTACTCTCCAAGTAATTTGATACAGGAAGCAAGCGAGAATAACTTAAAAACTGGACTTTCTACAAGTCTCACCCGTTATTAAAGTAAATCAACGGGGTTAAAAGCAAACTTAGTTAGGGGGACTGGTTAATCTAAAGATATCCTATTGTATTCGATATTTTCGATCTATGAAATAAAAGGAAGATAAGTGGCGCCTGCGGTTCTCTCGTGCTATGTTTAAATGATGTCACTATATCTCCGTTCTTTTACTTTAAAACCGTCCAGTTAACAAAGTGAATGAATTATAACTGTAATATTTCCTGTGTTTGTTATTCTCTGAAGACATCTGTTGCGCGAATCTTTTGATAAATGCAATTTCGTCTGTAGAAAATGGTGGGGAACTTCAAGATAACAGGCTGATCGACATCTCGAGATGGGGGAACGAAGAAGTCCTTGACTGGCTACAAAAGAATAATTTGAGAGAGTAGGTGATTTTTGTTTATCTTTTGTTGGCGCCAAAGGCTTTGATCTTTAGCAGTTGTTGATTGGCTGTTGTTAATTGAGTTTAGCCAAAGGCTCAGTTGCGATTGACGAATGGTTTTTAAAATTTCTTTTGTTTGTATGGTGATAAAGCAGCCTGTTTGTATCATTGGTTTGTTCCTCGGATGAAAGCCAAAGTTTCATGGAAGCCATTCTGTTCAAAGAAATAGGTCATTGAATTTACACCCACCTTGTTAAGGGTTTGGAACGTATGCTTACTAAAGGTCCCATTGAGTTTCGTTGGAGTTTCTATCTGTTTTGCTTTTTCGAAAATTTTACAAACTCTGTAGAGATAGCTTTTGATTAAGACTGTTGAGGCAGAAGGTCTGTTCATAAAACTCTTTTGAAGGAAGGACTTTATAAGGTTTCATGCTAAGATAACTTTGAATTTGCAAATTTAAGCATGAATCGTTTAACCAATCAGAAATAATCTTTATTTTAGCTGTGTATCTGACGAGAAATCGACAAAGCTTCGTGGTTCACATTTGCTACGATTACATCATTTAAGAAAAGAGGTAATTTAGATAAAAATGATTTACAAATTCAATTTGCAAGATGGAAAAGTCGTATGAGAACGAGATGAGAGTACCAAAATTGCGAATTTTTATCAAGTGTAAATGTTGTGCTGTAGAAGGAAGTATTGGGTTCTATAGCAGCATGGACACGAGATTCCTAAATGTTGTTTTTTTGAAAGAAGTGATGTTATGAAAAAATAATTGTTCCAAAAAAGTTTTGTGCTTTTGCAGCTTGTGCTTGATGGGAAGATGTTCAATTGAATGAACTGAGCTAAGTGGAGGTGATCTATGAATAGGACCTGAAACGCTTTCTCGCACGCTGTTGCTTCTGTAGCTAAACAATGATTGGTCTTCGGAATGAAAATAATGATAATGAAAATGATTATCATTTGCAATTCTTGTTCTTCGTTTCCTCGTTAAATAACCTTCACGCAAATGTCGAAGCCATTTATACAAAAGGCTAATTTTAGAGGCCCCCCCCATAGTACCCCTGGATAACGGATTCACGTGCTGATTTTGCATTTTTCACGCCATCACGGACTACAAAACAGAATTTTCACGATCACGTTGCAGAAATTTTAAGAATGCTCCAGCTCCAACACACCAGGACGCGCAGATTGTTTTTATCATGCATTTTAAAAGTTTTCAAGCTAAGGCTGCAAGTCAACCAGGTAACTGGGGGTCCGGGGGCTTGCCCCCGGAAGATTTTTGAGACTATATCCTTCACAACGTCGGAAAACGGCATTTCTTGTAAGATTTCATGGCGCAATCACGTGCTTTAAATGTCCATTTCACGAAATAACGACCAAATTTTTTGCAAATCACGCTGCACGACGGAGTCCTTGATCACGAATTCACGAGTCGAAAATAACAAAATCACGAAATCACGCGCCTAAATTAGCCTAATAACGCTTCACGTACAAATATGGGGGGCCTCTTTTTAGACATGCATATGCAGCTCTTGAGTTCACTAAGTACATTTCTCATAAGAGGGGTTCGTACTGAAGACAACTACAGTACCTTCCTATTTTCTATTCTTACATTTTATTCTATTGCACCATCATCTATAAGGGGACTATTATGGAAATAAGGGCAGCTTGACCCTTTAATGCTATCCCTGCCATTGAAATTAGGGGTGTTTTCCTTTATGTTTTTAACCTTCAATTCTTATTGTCTTGAAATGTATTGTATCTATTTTTATAATAATAACTTCAACATTTTTATATTGCAAAATAAAACATACATACATATATAGGCTCGGAGGAAAATGTTACTAATTGGTTAGTCATATTTACTTTCATTTCATTGCAGAGTCCAGACTTTTATTACAATTCTTTGGAACCTCAACTTGGTTTCACTGATGTCATCGATATGATGGAATTCACACAAGCATTGGAAGCTTTGACAGAACATGATTGGTAGGTCACATAATTAACGAAAAGTTCTGCTGACTAGATATTGTCTTGCAGGTATATTTATGGTTTGTTTATGGGTAGGAAATGAGATTTTGCGTCTAGGGTTTGTACTAAAATATCCTATTTACGTGGGAGAGTCAAGGCTCCACTGCTGTTAGCCGATGGAAGGTTTGCTTGTGTATGGCATAAGCGAGGAAGGTTTAGTCATTTTTATAGGCAACCTAACCTACAAACGTTTGGGTTTTTTGGCAGCATCAACTTGGTTACTTTGTCTTGATAAGATGCGAAAGGTTTAACTAGCCGAAATATCCATTCTAAAGATTTGACCTAAATCTAAACTCTACCAGGAATATTCATAACCAGTTTCATACGATTTTTGCTTCTTTCAAAGTTCCAAGGAGTCGCATTTTTCTAGCAACCATTTTTAGCGATATTGCCATACCTTCTCAAGAATCTAGCTGGGTGGTTTTCATTGACTGATTCAGCAAGGACTAACTTCTGTAGATAAAATTTCTGTTCACTTAGAAGATCTAAAAAGGATGAGCTGCCTCAGGAATCATCATCTGGCTATCATTTTGAACTTCTAAAATTTGCGTATCAACCCAGTAGGTTGATGTACAATTTGCATAGATAGATAAAAGTGAGCTGTGTGCAAGTGAATTCCTCACAGTCTTTATGTTCTAGTTACACCATTGGTGTTCTAGTTTCTTTGCATAAGGTTCTCTGGGTACAAGATCAGACCTCTGTCTGGCCTTTGCATCATACGGTTGCTTTAAATTCTATACAAGTATTCAAATCATGTAAACACAGTTTGCTGGACAAAGTAGTTTTCCTAAGCTATAACGAGCAAACCACACCAGTTATCAAAGCTGTTGCATGGCTTTATACCTATGTAAGTCCTTCAAGCCTTCCAAACATTGTAAATAAGCATTTTGTAAATATTTGTATTCAATTAATATCAACAAATGATTGTAATAATGATTATCAAATTGATTAAGAAATATAGGTTAATATTCGTAAATCAATAATATCATCATGGTATTGATTACTATGCATTTTGTTTACGTTGTTATGTTATGATGTTATGTTAATCGTATTACAATAGTTGCATTGTATGATGTCTGATTAAGTAGTTCCTTGTAAATTTCTAATTAGATGATATTTGGTTTCACAAGATAGTTGATACAGTTTTAGTAGTCTTAGGGTTTAATGCACATATGAGGTTTTATGAAACTGTTACGCTGATTGATGTTCCATTGCCTTGATTTAATCTTTTCACCCCCAGAAGGGCCATAAGGCCCAACAGTATTCGTTGAGAACAGCGAATTTTTTCAGGGGGAAAAGCATTTGGAATTTTGATTGATTTGAAAGGTTATGCACATTGCATTTATCTCTTGCTTACTGAATCACTGATTATGATACCCCCTGGAAAACAGCAATCTACATTAGGTTTTCCTATTAAGCTTAATTTTAGCCTGGCTTGAAAGGGTTAGACTTCCCAGAAACAAGCAAACAACCATTACAGAACAAAATAGCACAACTCTACTGCTGCATTGAACTTCACTTTGAAAGGAGTTACGAAGATTACTTTAGTCACTTGGACTTTTGTTGTCCAAAAGGCCCCTTTTCCATCTGGCATAATAACAGTCCTTTAGTGGCACACACTAATAGATTCTCCATAATTCTGTACGAGTAAGCCAACAGTTTTTATTGAAAGCAAAGAACAAGCAAAATCCCAGTTCTTTTAATACCAAACAGAAATTACCAAACATTTGTAAAGACTGCCACAAGCAAATACTGCTTGCTATCAGGCATTTTACTATGTATAAATAAACAAAAAGTCCATGATATCTGAAGTCATCTAACCTAAAATAATCAATCAAGTCTTCACTTAAGAGATAGAATTCATCTATAACGGCGATTTTACATAGATCTGACAAATACTATCTTGACATTTTCACTTAGGAAACAGTTTCACATTCCTGATTTTGCAGTGTGTATCTGATTTATGCTGCTTAACAGCTCTGTAACAGTTTTCCTTTATTCAACATTCAAGTTTCTACTCTTGTTCATTATGCAACATTGATCATGGCTTCTTTACGATTTTCATCATCAGCATCAACTGCAACGTCTTTCAACAAACAAAACAAAATTAATGCTGCCAGCCCAGCAAGGCATAGCAGCACTGCACATAATGCAAATAACGATGAAATACCATGTGAACTATGGGTATCATGTAACGCAAGTAGAACAACTGCGGCTATTGCATTCAACGGCACTCTGAACCAGTTGATAATGCCAGTATGATGTGCCTCTGGTAATGCGTAATACCTCAGCTTTCCCAAAGCAGGAAAGTAAATACCACAAAGTAGTTCAATGATGATGAAAATGACAAAAGTTGTCCTTGGGTGATTTGCACTTGCATATGAAGCTGTGATATTTGCAATCATAGCAGCGTAAATAACAACAGGAATGATTATTGTAACTTTGATTTTTCTGAGGTTCAGAAACTCATAAATTCCACCACCAAACATAATGCATGACATGAAACATGAAAACACGATTCCAAGTGGGGGGTTTGCTGGCTCTAAAACTGGTGTCCAGAGAAATACAAATAGGTACATGACACTTTCAAACAAAGCTTGCACCGCACCAATTACAAAAACTTTCCTATCAGTGATAATCAAGCGAAGGCTCTCACAACATGGCTTCAATATTTTCCCTTGCTTTCCATAATTCTCTTCCCATGTACATTGAATCAAAAGTCCAGCTAGGATGAGGAATGGAATTGCTAGAACAAACGGTGCAACTGGACCAAAGCCAAACCATTCTGATGTAGCATTAGCAATGATTCCTGCAGCAATTGCAATGATGCTGTTTGCAAATGTTGCTTTTGTAAAAGTGACTTGGATCCACTCAGGGGGAAACTCATTTGTTTGGACATGTTCATGCACATACCAGGAATCAAATGCGGAGAACAGCAATGATGTTGAGATGCCCCCTATTACTCTCCCTGTTATCAATACTGTGTAATTTCTTGAAAGTTTTGTAATACAGCATATTGAGTACAAGATGGTGAAAAGGACACAGATTTTCTTGCGCCCTAAGGCATCTGCTAAGAATCCTGCATAAGTGCCAAAGATGACACTTGATGCAAACCCACAAACATAAATGACAGCAATCTGGGTGTCAATGAAGCCATAATAACTGTACAGTTTGTACAGATACGGAGCTTGAAACCATTCTGCTAGCAATGCAAGATAGTAAACATTGAAATATGTGCTTTGGAATTTAAGGAACACATCATTGTTGATTACTGGTTCATCTGTCTTGGATCTTCTCAAAAGAAACTGAAGTGCAAGAGCAGCAGTGCCAACAACGGATAAAGTGAAGTACGCTATAACCAACATTGCAATGCCAGTTCAAGTACTGTTGAAAAAATGTAAAAAATGATATGATGGTTTAAAAAAACAATCATTGGCCAATAGAAGTTTGTATTATCAACAGACCATCCAGTTATTGCAAATATTTATGTAGATTAAATGATGCTTTTTGTGGAAGGTTGTTGTGTTTCAATTGCACACAGTAGTCAAGTATTTACAAAACATTTTTGAGTCTATCTGACTTGTCAGTGCTCAATACTCTACAGATCAATGCATAGCAAGCAATTCTGTAAGACTGACAGTATGCTCACTGTGCAAATACACAAAACCTGTAGGCAAAATGGGAGCCTCATCCTGTTTGGCTTACAGGCACTGCCCTTCTCTACATTTTTCAAAAATTAGCCCAATTTGCACGAAAATTTAAACAGGCTACTTGACTTGTTCCGTCTGCTCACTAAAAACGTACCTCCCTTTCTTACCGATATCGAAGCATAATAAACAGGCTTCACTACTTCAAAACAATACGAGCATCATACTAAATATTCTTCAAAAATATTTTCCAGGCCCATTATATATAAATAGCCAGTTTGTTGGTCCAGCTGATTCCTTTGTAGAACTAAGAATTTCAAGGCCGTTAACTTCGGGGCTATTCTCGGCTGGATGCGGTGGCAGCTCACGTCTTCTTTGGCACTTTTAAAATTTGATTTGGCAAATCAAGAAAGGCCAAAAAACTAAAAAAAATCAAATCTATCCTATCATATAATATATTGATTTCAAATCAAATTTATTTTAAGATTTATTCTGCTATATTCACCCGCAGAAAATCAATTAATCAAAGCATACCTCTTGATCTCTTATGTCGACAGCTGCTCTTTGGATCAGTTCCACCACCACAAAATCTCTCCGTTCTCATTCTCACATAAAAATTTCGGCAGCCATTTTGAATAGTGCACGTAAACTGTCGTAAATCAAAACGAGGCATTTCCTGTATGGCTCCATCGAAGCGGAAATAATCCTCAAATTACTTCTGAAAAACAATAGTACAAAACTTGATGAAAACGCCAAAACAGCAAATGTGAAAGATAAAGGAGTTGATTATCCTTTGTGCTGGTGTTGTAATGTTAGATACGTAATTTCTTTTGTTTTTCCAGACAACGGTCTCTGAGGGAAGCGCGTGTTCGTGACGCATTCACAAAATGTAAACACGCGACTTTCAAAATGGAGGAGGAAGGGAAGGAAATCATCTTCCTTGATGAAATTCTACTCAAAGTATTTAGTTATCTCGGTGCAAACCAACTGGGAAAAATTGCTGTAGTTTGTAAGCAGTGGTTTCGAGTTTCTAAAGCACCAGAATTGTGGAAACGACATGTTTTACGCAAATGGCCATCACAAAGATTTTTGTATGAAAACATCAACATAAGAACTTTGGAGTGGTGCAAAGTTTTCCAAGAATTGCATCAAAAATCATGGTTCTCTCCTGATGACATGAAATATTTCATCTGCTGCAAAACAGTTTCTGATGAACCGGCTTCAGAAGAAATCAGGCAAACGATGTTCGAAAGAATGGCCTACGTCTCTCAGAAATGGTTGCAAGTTCATCCATACGAACACGATGACGGTAGCCACAAAAGTTTCGACAAAAATGCAGAGCTTTATTTTGACACAACACTTCTTAAATGGGTTTTCCTTGATCGTCGACGAGGATACATTGGAGACTTGTTTCCATCCCAGAAGCTGAGAATGTTGAAGAGAAACAAGAAGACAAGGCATATCAGGCCCTACCAAGTAATACCTAGCTGTCTGGTTTTGTACCGGTGGTTGTGTCTCTTCCGGTCCTACGCAACTGCAGAGGATGGACTGACCTTTTACCGGATTTGGAGATTCAAATTGAGGCATTTAGAGACTGGGATGATATTTGAGATCTATGACTGGAAAGCTGCGATGAATACAACATTTTCCAATGGTATGCCGGGTAATGTAAAATTCCGTGATGACGCATTAGAGTTGCTGCAGATTTTGTCGCATCCACACTTTATAATGCACCCTCTTGGATTGCAGCCACTGCTTTCAAAATCAAGTCTGTATCTTGCCTGTGCTTCTGCTGGGGGCATCACGAAGCCGAAGGTATCAGCTCAAAGAAGGATGCGCCGAAAACGGAGATGTCAAATGCGAAGCCCAGCTTTCAAAGATTCAAAAACGCCAGATGGTGAAAAATCAAAGCTACATAGCGATGTTAGTGACAATGATGAAGATAACACCATTAAGGAGAGGAGAGGTGTAAGAAGAAAATTATCTCCTAAACCTATCCATCCCCATCCGATCACGCCCACATCCCCAAGAGGAAACAGTTCATCATCACTGTTTTCATTCGATCGCAGAGGATACTCGCGCGAATCAAGCTGCAGCAGTGTTTTAAGTGATACAGAAGATTCTGAGCGTAGTGAACGTGAAAGTGATATGGAATCTGAATTCGAATTACCAGAGCATGGCTACATTGTCAACTGCGAATACTTCATTATTACAACACACAGCTTGGATATTGAAGAACAACATTCACTGCAAGCATCCGTATCAGATGGCTGGATGGTAACCCACAAAGCAAGGCCTTGCAATGTCAAGTTATCATTCAATACGATTGAGGGGTATTGGTATTTCCCAGCTGATGATGACACTGATGCCTCGTTAGCAGGCGCTGCAAGAATGCTTGGTAATTTACAAAGAGGATCACCATTGGTAGCTGGATGTCATGGTCGCTCAGCTTCTGATTTGTCACTCCCAGGGTTGTCAATGCCTGATTTGCCATTTCATGGGAGATCCAATTCGGATGTTGGCTTGCCGGTGGAACCGAAGTCTATAATGAGAGACAAACACGATGCAAATAAACGTCTGAAGACGTCATTAACCTCATTGGCCCTTTCACCAGAGCCAAGAATGGCCCACTCTGATGATCTCCTGTCACCAATGCTCTCCCCTCGCCTGGTGCCATCAAGTGCCACAGGATCGCAGTATTCAATATCCAGTATTGGAACAAACGCATCATCAAAGTTTGAAGTTGGTGGAGGCAGTGAGACGTTTGAGCCATTAGAGTCTATACCATCAAGTCTTGCATTGTACCGTCTGATTTGCCTTTTTGATCTGAATTGTTCAATGTACCGATCAACAGAGGATACAAGTGTTTGGTCAGTCAAATTGTTGCACAAAAGAACTGGTGGCATTATCCAGTTCTCCGATTATAATGGTGAGTAGTTCATATGACTGCAACTATTTGAGCATACAGACATTGGGAACCTTTTCTAAAGACATTGCCATTTGAGCAAGTGGAAAAGTGTTTTCCCAGCCACTGTTGCCCAGTGCTCTTCTTGTCTGCATATTTTGTTCTTCTTTCATTTCATCAGAAAATTAACTATCTGTTCGCCATATTTTATGTATTTACCTCTTTTGAGTGTGAATAATTCAGCGACAGATACTTGAGCCCAGTCGCCCTTCTTAGAACCATAAGCAGTTTTACAGTAAGCATTCATGCAGTTATTTCATATTTCTAGCTCCACATGGCTTGAAAAATCGTCGTCAGCTTGATCTAGCCTCTTTATGTACTGCTTGTTAAAAATTGCAGTGAAAGATTTCCCAACATACTTCGACACTTTCACCCCCAAGGTTAAATATTTGAAAAATTTTCGAACTGCGTTCACGCGAATTTCGAAGAAAGTGAGCTCCTTTCAAACGATATAACTTGTTGCTCGATCAGTCTGGAATTTTACTTCAAAGAAGAATTCGTCATTCTGCCAATGGACTCTTACAGAGCAACTGCTAGGCGAGAGGGATCTTTGACCGCGCATTTCGAGCATGTAAAATACAATTTTTCTTTCAGGTTGGTTTCAAGTCCATGCATCAATCGAGCACACTCCTCCGCAGTCACAAGATAACTCAGGTGGCGAATCTGCCGATGAGGAGGCAACAAGCACAACAGCAAGTAGCTATGGTAACAGAGACCCAACACTTGATAAATCAGACTTCAAAGCTGCTGCACTGCAAATTATGGACTTGTTGATGGATGATAAGTTCTCACATCCATACGGGACTGTTGCAGGATCTGTTGCTTAGTGATAGTGGATTCAAAATAGTGGTAGGCAAAACATAGATGAATCACTAAATTATAGAAACATATAATGAATGAAACTTCCAGTTTCTCGGTGATTAAATGGGTATTTAGCTTGAGGAAAATCATAGACGCGAATCTTTCGCAGTTTGATTTCAGGACAGAGCTGAAGGATTAGTGGCTAGAACATAGTATTAATCATAGTTTATTGTTTGTTTAACAGTCATAATGATGCTGAATTTCGTAAACTGACTCGATGCTTTAGAATAAAGTCAAGAAAAACGCCTTTAGTCGTGCTCTTATGGGCTATTTTTGAGCTGAAGATTATTCTGAATACGTGCTATGCATGCAACGGCGAACATTGTTTTTTTTTCATGCATCACTTTTAAAGTTGGCTGCAAAGGTAGCTACTGAAGAGCTGATTTAGGCCTACATCGCATTTTTTAGATCAATGATAATTTAAAACTAAACACATACAATACAATATTCTGTGCCATCCATAGCAGAAATAGACATGACGTCATCTGGTTCTGGCTATGAATGGCACTTAACAAATACTTTAACAACAATCGGGAAAAGGAAACAAAACACATATGAAGGAAAAAAAAGACAAGAAAAAGTAATGCAAGACAAAAAAGAATTTAAACACTCTGTGCACCATGACATCATCCTGCCTCCCATTTTGACAGGCACTAGCATGCGCTATTCCTGGTGGTTGAATTGATATGGCAGAAAATCTGCACCGGCAAGGCTTGTGCTTATATGGTTAAGATCTAGGTTGTTAACATCTTATTTCGCATCCAAGCAAAGAACCCGAAGTTAGCATCCATTCCGAAGTACCGCCAGTGTCGGGTCCCTTCCCAGTGTTTCTGTCCGATATCATTTTGTGAATATAGGTGTTTAACTATCGTACTATGATTTGCTGTCGATTTCGAGCAATTGTACGATATAGAGCTTCAGGCATGCTATGGGCAGGTCCGCTGCCTGTGTCCTCTTGCGTACTGGCAGTTCGATGGGCAGTTTTCGACCACTTTCTCGCTGTAATTGCAATTTGCAAGTTAAAATGTCGGTTTATAAAAGAAAAGTATTACCTTGAACGCTAAATGTTTTTTCACCAACTGGCCGAAATGTTTTGATACCCAAAAGATTATTTATCAAACCTTGTGCTTCCATGAATAGATACATTTGTAGTTTAGGTGATATGATAATGTATATTCTGATACACCAATGATTTGGTGGTGGTCTTATTTTAAATCATGAGGCCGTCCTAGACGGGTAAAAGTTAACTTGCTCACCAGCTATTTTCCTGCTTGTTCCGTTGCCCCATGTAAGATGAATGAGAAATTTCAATTAGTTTGTTTCATAAAAAATGTGATTTTTCACACATTTGGTCTCTTGTTATCCTGGGTACCAGAGCTTCACAAAAATAGAGAATAAAATGAAAATAAGAAGAGATTTTGTTAGGCTCTGGTGCCTATAGGGTAGCTATGCCCAGTTTCCTAAGACCTGGGACAGCCTCAGTTATTTATCACTGTCTTCTATTCAGCGAGCGTCTAGCTCACGTTGGGTAAATATAGTTTAGTACGCTGAAGTTATGACTGAAACCGATTAAATAAAGTTGACAACTGACTAATTGCAATCTTGATTTTTTGTAAATACAACAATTTATTCAAATATACATATACTTTGAATTTGCGTTGAGTACCAAATACCCATTTTATTCCTCGAAACTGGCCAAGACAAATGAATATACCAGGGCAAGCTTTCAACGAGCCTAGGGTCTGGTTAACAGGCTACCTTTTAGCCAAGTCCCCTAAAGCTTACGCTCGTTCGCCTTGCTCCAACCCAGAGCAAAAATGTTCACATGCAAATATTGCACTGGCCAGTATCAGAGAAAGAGCTTCATAAATGGCTCTGTTACTAAATGTGAGATCTTTCCAGTACGTAATTTGTGACGAACAACCTAGCGTACACATTACCTGTTGTCAAATAAGCACATGATCTTACCACGAGCGGCAGGACACCCAGTGTGTAACCGTTTGAAATTTATATCAGTAGTGAGCCACCTTGATTTAGTGTTTTTTTTTACTCCTATTGCTCATGATCTTACATGTTGATTCGAAGCAGTGCGCGAGCAAAACCAATATCAGGAAACGTAAAACTGTATAAACATCGAGCAGAGAATGATTGCTAAGTTTGGCCCGTGGTTTGGCCTATGGCATTTATCGTGACTCTTCGCTTGTTTTGACGTTCCGTTTTTGTTGGGAACTTCCCATTAAGTTGATTGACATTTTAGAACCTTTTGATTGACATTTGAGCTGATAGGCGCATGCTTTTAGTTGTTGTAGGAGTAGAATCCTCGAGCCTTCAGCACGCGGTAGATCTGTTTCGAGTTGATACGGCAAGTTTAGGCCTAAAATTTTTTCAAAATGAAGGCGTCACGAAAGCATTATTCATAGTTCAGGTTTGGGCTATGAACGAGATTCTATGTCCTAAGACTTGGAACATAAACAGCAAAAATAATAGGCTGGTATTAGAATTTCACGCTGACGGTAAATCTGGAACTGCAGGCTGGGATTTGATGAAGTTATAACGAAGACATGGGATTTCGGACCCCTTTAAGCAGCCTCTATGTGAGCGGCACAGCAAATCTAGGCCCAACAACTGAAAATGATAATCCATTTACCCCTATTATACACACATCTTGGGTCTCTTAGGAGATTGTATGTACGGATTTTCCTGTACGTCTTTGAGACTGTCATTTCTGTCCCTGGATTCTTCATCGTCAGTCTTCTTCGAATCTAATCGAATCCCATTTGGGCTTAAATCTTCTTCTTCTGGTAGCAATGCCCTTAAGTATGGTACCATTAGTTTTTCTGGAGCTACCACTGTGGAAAGAGATGGACAATGAATATAAAATGGTCGAAAGAAGAAGAATCATTCTGAGTGGCTATCGATCAAAATCTCCCTTGCAAAATGCTACATATTGGTTTTTTTTACCTAGAAATCAGTTGGGGTGAAACTCTTATTATTTACCAATTTCATAGCTCGGCTACAAGAGAAAATTGCTTGAAACACTGAAACACTTGCTTGTGACGAACAGGAAATGCGTTGTCCCCAATTGCTACAGGAGACTTTGAAAGAATAGATCACACTTAACCAGCAGTAACGAAACGCTTGATGACAGAAGATCACCGTTACTTTATCTTCGTAAATGTCGCAGAAGGATTGGAGAATTACAGAAGAATAAAGAGTATCACAGTTCTAGTTATTCCTAGTTAGATGATCAAGAGAAAGGGTATGCTAGTTCCCAAGCTATCTTGAAGAAAAATATGAACTGGTTTCCTCACTGCAACAGAACTGTAGAAAATTTTAAATGAGTAAACGTCTTTCTTACTTGGATATTTGCTTCCATCTATACTACTGAAAATTTTTGTCTCGGCAGGCCTCGTTCTTGCCATAAACCTACAAGAAAGAATTCTTGAGTGAAATCCAAATCTAAAAAATACTGAACTCTGCTTTTTGCACTTCACTGATTCCTTGTGTCATAGTTACATACAGCAGTAAGATTGCCCATGTTTTACCAAGCCACATAATATTTGATGATGTTAAGTCCAGACGTTTGTAAGGATTGAAGATATACAAAATATGCAACAGTATAGTATTAATGACAAATAACCAAAACATACCCTGTTAATGAGGCTTCCACGTCTTTCTTTTGTGATGCAAACTTCTCACGTACAATTTTATATTCGTTGACTGGCTTTCTCAAAGTCTGTAGGTAAAGGGGATTGTTCAGTTTTTTTAAGTTAAGTAACATCATATTCATTAGATGAACTAATACTAAATGACATGACAAAGATAAAGAAATAATGGCTATGGCGGTGCAAATTGGTTCTTTGGCAAATCAACAATGCCCCCAAGTAACAAAGACAAAGTACTTAAAGCATCAAAGTGTTTAATACTTGAGCAAGGGAGGTAGAGAAGAGAGGACCTAAGCAAATTTCCAAACACTGGATGTTTTGGGTTTCAAGTATAATGTGTCAGCTGTTGTTTAGGATCTACTTTGTTTAAAGAAGAATTTGAGTGAGATATTTCTGAGTTTGCTGAGATCTCAAACAAAACTTTAGAGGTAGAACATAAACTTGACACTTTCCTCCTTCAAAGATCTGACTAATTGGTGGAAAGATAAACCTGTTTTTGCAAGAACAAGCAAACATGTTAACAACTAAATCAACAACTAACTTAACTAACTAACTAACTACTTAGCTAACTAACTACTTAGCTAACTAACTAACTAACTAACTAACTAACTAACTAACTAACTAACTAACTAACTAACTAACTAACTAACTAACTAACTAACTAACTAACAACTAAATTAACCAATTAGAATCTCTTTTAACACAGCAAGTTCTATAATCTCAACTTTATGGGATTTTCTCAACTCACCGGTGTTCTCACATAGGCATGAACATCTGGAAATGGTGGTAAATGAACTGGAACATAAGGAGGTCGCTGTTGTTTTGTGAGAGATGACTGCAACGGGCGTGGTGTTGAAGGAGGTTTTGCTTTTCCAGCTGAAGATAAATGAGTTGAGTGTAACTTTACTTCTTTTAAAAAATCAACAAACTTTTTTTCTTTTATACTGTCATTGAAAAATCAACAGGATAAAGTCATATATTGTAATGCAGTTACATAGTACCTGGTGAGTCAAAAAAAGTTAATGAGCTTGGAAAGCCATGGAATGAAAAGTGTGCGGCCATTTCAAAAGTGAAATTTCAATCTACCAATCACAGGCTAACATAGAATATGAAAAACTTTTGTTAGGAAGAATGCTTTTAAGGGGTTTGTATGGGAATCAAGAACGCCACGCTCCATTCTGGTCCACAATTCATTTGGCATTACATTCAAATTCAATGCTGTTGTCAGTTTCAGAAATCAAGTTTATCCCACAGACCTTCAAACAAACTTTTTTGACTGACCTGCTGTATAATTCGAAAAAATTCAACAAAATATTTAAGAAGAAAATCCTATGCAGGAAGTTGATCAAAGAAACAATAAGTAATTTTTTATGAAGAAAATATGACTTACGTATCTTGACAGATTCTCTTCCTTTCCTTTGTGCATATGAATCCAAATTTTCCATGCTCATTCCTGTAATGGTCATATTTTGACTTTGAGAGTTTTGGAAGAGATTGGAAAATATTTGCATAGAACATCTCAATTTACAGAAGATTTATTTTCTGATCCTAGGGCAACAGGAGATCAAAAATTCTTTAACTTCCTCTGACCTTTGGATGCATCTTTTTGTATTGCATTCAACTCTAGAAAAACTTCTGAGGATTTTTGGGCATTTCTCTACAAAACAAAGAATGTTGCCAAAGATGTGTAATATATATTTGCAGAGAATGTTGTAACATATGGTCATACTGTAAGTAACCACTAACCATGTTTCCTGGTTCTCTTTCCTGCATTTCATACTCAACAAATAGCTGCGTAATTTTCAAGAAGATCTGGCAAGTTATGGAGTATCGAGCAACAGTGGCAAAAAGCCCTGAAATATATGAAAGTCTTTACCAAGGTCAGCAAGTGCCATTTTGACATCTGTTACATCAGGATATGTCCTATGACATTGTTCACTATACTCCCTGCTGCATTCTGCTATTTCTGTCAGATCTAATTAATGTGGACAAAGAACAAATCATGAAAAATGTTACCCAAGAAAGCTTTAAAAATTTTTAGATGATACACAACATATGATTGTATTTACCACATGTACATTTGAATATTTTAAACCAAAAGGTTTTTGACCTAAACATTTTTGAATGTTTGAAATTCCAAAATCTTTTCAAATTTTTGCGTCTGCTAATCAAAATTTCAAATAACATATTTAAAGTAAGCTTCAAGTCAGCATCAAACAAATTACCCTGGGTACCAGACTCTCTGAGTCGAAAAGTCTGACCCGACCAGGGTATAAAAACAAATGGGAACGTCTTTCAGGCATAATTCTGCGTTTCTGTCTTTTAGAGACCATGTCAATGTTTCTTTTTTTAGAAACGTTTGTGCAGTAATGTTGAAACAAAATCGATATTAGGCCTGTCTTCTCAGGAAGGCCCATTCTCATATGAAAAATTTTAACTTTGCTTGGATAAAAAGTCTGATAACTTACAACTCTGTAACATTTCAGTCAGTGTCTCAAGTACAAGCTTCGATGCTGATTGAAATCCCTCTTCTCTACAAAGCGTGGAAACGGAATGAAGCAGAACTTTTCTGTGAGTAGTAGAAACTCCACTGCTACTCGCTTGATTGGCCGCCATTGCGAAAAACATCTGAAATCGGTTGAGTGAGCATTGATTGAAGTGAATTGTTAGAAATCAGGGGGTAAGCACAAGAAACTATTGGCTTTCCACAAAAATTTGACTTCCCCCGGATCTGGACGTTTTTCTCATGAAAAAAATTCCACAAACAAAATGCAACAACGACCAAGCAGGTCCTCTTCTGTAAGCTAAAACTGACTTGTGCAAGGATTTATATTCAAGAAGTAGTCCAGGGAATCAAATGTTTCGACGTCTACTATTGACATGTTTTGGTAGCTTCTTTGTTTTGAAGAGAACTTTATTGCTGATATATGGAGCTTGTAAGCCTAAAGTTTTAGGAGTTTGATTTTGCAAAGAGAGAAAATGTCCGTTGTTCCCAGATTATTTTCTCTATGCCATTCCTTATTTCACTGCTAAAATTTCAAGTAACTTTTGCTGTTCTCTAACCCCCATCCCCTTAGGAAGCCCTAAAAACATGAAATAAGATAATTTCATGTTGTTGGGACTAACTATTGGGTAAAAAATATTTTTTTATCTTACGAAAAATACAACTGTTTGCTTTCGTTTCAGGGGTTGATTTTACTAAAGGAACCCCCTGGAATCCTCCCGCGCAGCGTGTCTTGTTTGTGAAAAAGAGCGATCGCAGCGATCAGATTTCTTTTGTTTCCGATCCGCATGTTTACTACTTCTTTGTCACGAAGGGAAAGCACGCCACTCTCAACGATATCACCACATTGCCAAGAAGTAACCGCCATTCATCGAAGACTCAAGCCTCAAGAAACACCAACGAAGGATTTATTTATACTTGGATTGATTCCTTAGATATTTTACAAGAATTTTGTAAAGCTTTCAGTGAGTAACTTTAAAACGACTCGCGGCTTCCTACGAGAAAGACTCAAAGAAGATTAGGCCTTTTGAAAACCAAAACAGTTCCTCGTCACGAAACTCCAGAAAACTTCAAGAAAAATCATCGCAACTATGCCACAAAGTCACATATTCGGGAGTGAAAGACCACATCCGTTCGTTGGACAACATGACTTTGTGTCTGATGAGACTTTCATGCAGAATTTTGGCGGGCAAAATGACTCCATGAAAGGCATCGGAATGAAGCGGAGTGTGAATGACGGCGCGGGAAATTTTGAAATGGAACTCAACCAGTTCGGCCCATCTTCTCAGGTACAGTATGATAGTCCCTTTTGAAATACTGCTGATCTGTTTATGATTCTGTAGGCAGTTCGAGCAAGGCAGATGGTTTTTAAATGATTTTTGCTGGGAGAGAAGGACACAAAAAGCCAGCTAAGGTCTGTCTGACGGTTGGGATCTTTTCAAACTGCCGTTATTCAATAGAGTGTGAACGTATATCTTTCGACTGAGTCCCTGGGGACTTACCGCAAAGCCTCCAATGAACCCCTTGGGACTTACTATAAAAACTTGAATCATCAAGCTTCTGGGAGAAGTCCAGTAGCAGTCCCCAAGGGGCTTTTATGAATATGAAATAAGATGATAAAGAGCTCCAAAAAGATAAGCTCTCTATTATTTATATATTCCTCCAGTGGGCACTTATTTGTTTATCTTAAGAAATCAAGGTGCTAGAGACTTGCATGAATTCATCTGGAGTGAAAATAAGAAAATAAACAATAGGGGACAGATTGCTTTTCAAAGAGGGGAGGCTGAGGGAACTTATTCAAAGAATGAAATTAATAAGGGGGCTTATGTTTATGTTTTTGCTGAAAATGGAGGGGAATGTCAGTGAGGGGGTTTAATAGAGAGTGGGAGCTGAATAGAGCTTTTACTGCATGTAACTCTAATGCTTCATTCTTCCCCAAATCAATGTTTTAAGGAAAAGTTTGAAACTGAAATCAGTTACTGACAGGGAAATGACAATTTGTGTAAATCTGTCTTCAGAAAATGTCACCTGCCTGAATGTTTTGCTTCTTATGCAAATTTGAGATATGTAAATATGTGGTTACTGGTACTGTAATTATTCCCTATAATCAATCCTATCTTGATTGTTAATGAGTGTTTTCCTATCCACTGGTGGTTTCTTAAAGAGCAGATATTAAGTTTCAGACAGGGCTGTTGAGGAACTTTGAACCCCTGGAGCAAAATGAAAATGTAATAGACCCCTTTGATTAGAGAGCAGACCACAGGGTGTCCAGAAGCTCTCTAGCTCCCAGGATAAGTTTTCATTGCTGTATGCCCCACCTGCCCCACCCCTGCTGACATCTCTTTCAGTAAAGATATTCTTATCAAGAAATAGGACGTCTACTCCCAGCTACTCCCCCAACATACATTCTAGGTCCCAGGGGGTACTTGATTGTTGTTTGATTCTTGACATGTGGCTCATATGGATGGGTTTTGTCACCTTAAAATTTCCTACCTATGGGTCTGTTTTTAACCATATTCTGTTATACGGATAGCTTCAGAATTTTTATCATAACTGTAGGAATTTGAATTGAAATTCAATGCAATTCAATGCGATGAAGTGAAATGGAATTTGAATTTCAATGTGAATTGAATAATGGACCAGAATCAAAGATGGAATCCTCATTGCCATATGAGTATTTCAATGCATGATTTTATGCTAGCCTATGACTGATAGATTAACATTTCATTCTTGAATATCAGTCACCATACACATTTTGTTCCGCAGCTTGCTAAACATGCCAATTTTCTGGACTCACCCTGTTGGGAACTTTGCTTTCAGAATCAGTAATTTCTAATATTAAACTCACTACACATTTTATAGAAACGCTTAAAGACCTCATCGAACAGTGAAGAGCAGCTCCAATCATGGCATCCTGTTCAAGCCGACACATCTATGGATCCCATGGCACAGAACGACGCAATGCAAGTCCCTAATTCCATGGTGGCACATATGACCATGTCATTCTCCCCTACAAACCAAGAACAAACACAAGTGCCAGAAGAGAAATCATGTGATATGGAGATGGATGATTGCACAGATATGATTGGTCAAAATTCAGCAGCTGAGCCATGCATAGATGATAACTGGTAAGTTCAAGTTTTAAAAAGGCTTCTCATTTTATCCATGCATAGAACTTTTCAAGGTTATCATAATTTTTGCATGATTCAAAGGCAAACCTGCAGGCTACCCCAAGTGGTCTGTTCTGTAAAAGACTTTTAGCTCGCTGATTACTGCTGATCTAAACGTAGGAGCTTGGATTTCCTTACCAGTCCAGTCATTTAGTCTTTGTTCTTTATGGCCTTCCCCCATTGTATATTGAATACAGTTTCTTTTGGGATATGCTTCCAATGGGCCAATCAGAATTCAGATTTATATTTGTTTTTCAACAAAATGACATGTCCTTGCCCTTGAATATATTCTTGTTTGACTGCTTAGAGTTTGTTTTATACACAATGCTAAATAGGTTTTAAATACTGCACATTATTTTTTATACTAGTTGAAAAATTCACACACCACATACAATACACTGACAAATGCATATCATGCATTTCACATACAAAAAAGATGTTTTCCTGAATGTCCCCCCATTTCCCTCTTAGTTATAGCGTTGCTGATGTACAAGAACCAAATCAAAGAAAGTCACATTTCTATATCTACAGATGTAAACCACAGTATTATGTTTTTCACTAAGTATGTGTTTTTGTCTTTATTGAGCTATATTCAGTAAATATGCTTAGTTGTGTGATTTTTAGAAATATCTGCATGGGTTAAGTCAAATTTTAGAAACTACAGTGAAGTTCTGCCCTTAAGATTCTAAGAAACTGAAACCCTGAATTTTGCAAGAATTATAAAAATACAATAAAGCAATAAATGAGTTACTGGATGGGTTGAAAACTGTTCTTCTATTTTAGATGCAAAGTACTCTAGATACCATTCTGAAGTTGGCTTGTTTTGCTTGGAAGTGCAGTAAACCATTGGGGCATTTCACTCCAGAAAATCTTGTATATACATCTTTGGCAAAAAAATCCTTTTGTTTTCAAGAGAAGCCATGAAGATTTTGCTAAATTCTACCTACCGTCATGAAATGCAACCAAGAAAAAAGCCGCTTGAATTTTCCCGCATGTTTGGAAGAAACCTGCCCTCCAATCGTTGGCTATGTATACATTTTGCATGCCCGTTTAAGTATCTCATGGTTTCGATGAGCTATGTAGGAGTTATGACCCACGAGCTAAAATCAGTAGCAACATCTGAATTCCTATTTCTGTGTTGGTTCAGAAGAATGCATCTGTACCAAAAAAATATAATCATAGCGATATAGTGATATTATGAAGTGACGTACCTGAGATTATAGAGAAGAAATCTCATTCTAGACTATTTATTTCACACTCTGAAAACTTCAGGAAATTAATGTGTTGGTTCTTCTTTCTAGGAAAGGATGGTTGGATGCTTGCACATTTGACGGCCCATGGTGGGATAACCTTATTGGATGCTGTCATGGTTCGTAGGTAGATCTTGTCCGTAACATTATTAGAAGTTTAGCGAGGTAAGTTCTTGAACACTTTTATGATGAACAAAATTTTGGAGATTTAGTGGATGGGACACTGTTACAGATGTTGATATTGTATATTTAGACTTTGGGGATATGGGGTATCAGGTAGGGGTTGGGGAGAGAGGGTGCAAGGTAGGACAGTGATGGAAAAGTATGTGACCACGTAAAGCACTGCTGGCAGGAGATGCAACAATATTTCTCGAGGTAAAAATTTTTTGATTGAAAGTTCAGTCAAAGCTTTTTTACAGCACAAACAATATTTGACAAGAAACTAATATTTCCTAAAACAGGAAATTTTGCGCGTCATCCATCATGCAGTTTCTTTCGAGAGAGTGTATCTAGCCCGTTGAAGTTAGTAACAAAGCATAGAGGCAGGCAACCTTCTAGTGTTCGAATAGGAAAAATCTTACGTCAAAATAGGGGCTGTGGCTTGTTGGACCAGCGTGTATAGGAATATAATCTCAAATAGCTTGAAGCCGTTCTGATAAGTCGTGAAATTAATTACTCTAGAGGATGTGCAGGGGAGATACAGGAAATTTTGGAAGCAGGGTTGAGATGTGAGAGAAGAAAATCAACATTTTTGTGTTCTTTTGAAGGGTTTTCTGAAGGTGTTTGATATCAGGTAACAGCCAACAGAAGCCTGATAACCAGACCAGACAGCCTAACCAAACTCTTACAAAGTCGACTCGATTATTTAGCTTATTTGGCTCAGCTCAATTATCTGGCAGTGACAGAAGTTTGATCTGTCAAAAACTTTCATGATGTATTTAAGATATCAAAAACCAACCACACCATGAGTGATCATTCCCTGAACGCCACTACCTTCACATTTGACTATTATGGTGTGTAATCCTCTGCAAGGCAATACAGAATTCAGAAGGACCACGTTTAATCTACTGCCTCCAGAAAATGGAAGTCACTTTCCAGGCTGGTCCTGGTGAAGTCATCCATTAGCTGGTTCATGTAATTGATTCCTGGTCATACCTTATCGAGATACACCAACTATTCAAGTGAAGTCCATGGGAAATCTTAAATGAAGCATTAGAGGATAATTTAAAGTCAAATTCCGTGGTCCATGGAGATTTTAATTTGTTTTATCACACAGTCTTTTACCCACACGAATTCCAGATTCTTGAACAAGCTAGGGCAAGTTGTAGCCAGTTGTGTTTACTGCATTTGTTACAAGACCTCTTTTAACTCATTGATCCCCAAACAACGGTTGTGTGTGTGATCTTTCAGTCCTCGTGAACAATGCTGTCTTCAAGGCCTCTGTCCCCACGACAATTTAACTTTTATCATCAAAGTTTGATTTCTATTTTTTAAACTGGCATATTTAAAAAACTACTTGAGTTGCAAGAAAACTTTCTAGAGATGAAATATCAAGAAATTATTGAATTGTTAGAAAATGAAGTTTTTGTCCACACACTCTTTTTCAATAAATTGTACAAACATCGCAAGATAAGAAGTCGAAAAGAGATTTAATGTTACAAGCAAATACTGATATGAATGTTGATCCGAAAATTCTTTATTTCTCACACAGATGAATAATTATTTTGCTGTATTTACAGTTACGTTTCAGCGTCTCCAATGTTTATACATTTCAAATGTCTATTCGCGAATGGAATTGCTCAAAGCATTCAGGGCAAAGGTTTACTGCAGCACCGTCGGTGCTGCACTGTTTACATTTCAAGCGAGATTCGCGTCGGACCGAATTGGCTGTACAGTTCCTGCACTTTCTTTTTGTTGGTGTCTTCATTGGCCAATGCAGACCAACTCTGTCGGGATCCTGGCTCCTTCTCTTTCCAACTCGTCGATAATTTTGGACCAACTGTTTAACCAGCGCCATACGAAATTCCAGCATCGTACGTTCCTTGTCCTTTCCCGTTTTAGTTTTGATTGCATGGTTATACGACTCTCTGAACAGCGCAAATGCATTAGCAATCGCAAGATCAACCAGGAAATAGAATATGTACAACCACCATCTTTTGGACATTCTGGTTGTAACATACTCTGTCCTCATTTGATCTGTACGATCAACGCCATTCATCGAGCAGTTATAATCTTTCACTGGCAAAGGGCAAGGAACATCGATGCGGCTACCATCTTTCTGCTTCCTCGGCACAACTTCTTGCGGGGAATCGGGGCTTGAGTTTGTGCAGGCGATTAGGACTGGCTTTCTCGACTTCTTTTCCAACCACGCTAAGGCAGTTATGCTTCCATTTTGAAGTACAACGCTATCACCGGGCTTTTTCAAATCGTTTTTTATCGTTTTTGCCAAGTTCTTATTTTTGTTGTTCTTCGTTTTTGGGCGCAGCTCGTCGGGGAGTCCCTCTCTGTTCGAACGGATTGTTCCACAGCCGTACAGCCCTTTTGCCAACAGCTCTTCAAGCAGCTCTGTACTGGTAAAAAAGTTGTCAAAATAAACATGGTTGTGGTTTCCAACCAGATCTTTACTCATCTCTTAAACAACTTTCTTCCCTAAATTCTTCTCTCTTTCACCACCAGTCGGCTTTCCAAGGTATACGGAGAAGTTAGAGCAATAACCATTTCTTGCGACGCTCAGCTGCCACACCTTTATCCCATACTTCGTAGGCTTGTTTGGCATGTACTGCTTGAGGCCGTGTCTTCCTCTGAACGCGATCATTGCTTCGTCTACAGTGACATCTCGGTCTGGTACATAGTTTTCTTTGCAGGCCGCCTTTACTATTTCAAGAATAGGACGAATCAAAAACAGTTTATCTCTTGGTCTTCCATTTGGGTCCAGCTCCATGGCTTCTCTGTCGTTCGCGTGAAAATACTGCGAGAGTTTGTCGAACCGGTTTCTTGCCATCACGTTTGCTGGAAAGAAATTGCCGAAAGCAAAATCCTTGGCCCAATACATTTTCAACGAAGGAAAATTCACGATGCTCATGAATATACGAAGTCCAATAAATACCCTGATTTCCTCAGCATTCGTTTCTCGCCACGCCTTATCTGGTCGCTGTCGCTCTGCAATTTTTTGCCTTGCATATCGGTTTGTTTCTCTCGCTTTAATCTGGTAAATTTCAGGTGGAAATGCCAGGTCGAAAAAGTCTCTTTCTTCTTTTTCTGCGTCAAGAATGTTTACAGGGCCAGCAGTTTCTTCGTCAAACGGTAAAATTTCCACTTCAGTCAGGTGGGTAGTCCAAGGCGTAATTTCCCTTTCAACGTCATTTCCTTCTTCTCCGTCCGTTTCCTCTTCAACCTCTTCTCGCTCATCCCCATCACTCTCATCTGACCAATACTCCTCAACTTCGATGTCCGAATTTACTCCACCTTCATTTTCTTCAAACCCCCAAAATTCTTCTTCATCCCCTGAACTCTCCCTGAAGATATCGTCGACTAATTCTAATAAGTTTTCTTCCATTGTCTGCTACTAAAAATTTTCCGTGACCAAAAATTTTCCGTAATTGCAGAAATGTAAACACAGATATTCGACACGCCTTATCTCAAAAACTTTGACCTGACCCCTATAGAACCTTTGTAACCAAAAGAATGCTTGAAATCTCCTCTACACAATAGTACTAATCTCATATAGAAAGGCCCTCTTGTTTGGGCACTGTTACGCGTTTCTAAGAGAGGCTTTTGAAACGCCATATGGCGTCTTTGGGGGAATGAAGCTGAACTGGGGAGGACGCCATATGGCGTCTTCGGGGAAATGAGGCTGAACTGCGGAGGACGCCATATGGCGTCTTTGGGGATCAATGAGTTAAGAGACACTGTTACAAGACCTCTTTAGGAGACATGTATTGAACTGTCCTACACGAAGTTTCTTTATTCATTCCGTGATTTTGTGGTCCGTAATCAACCATGTAGAGGACATTTATCATTCTTTTGGTACATTTATCTAGTACAGGCCTTCCTCTAGCCAGATCAATTATTTATCGCTTTCCACAAAATAGAGGCATGCTGTCTGCCTCATCCATCAAGAAAGCAGTGTCTGTCCAGCCCTTGTTGCTTGTCCAGTTGCCTCCGTATTCTTGCAAACTTTCTGATCTTAGGAGTTTCTGGATGGACTTAGTTGCTAACATAGAGTAAATCTGACAGTTCAATAGCAGTTTAAAAGAAAATTCTTGTTTTGTTAGCTTGAAGTTAATTTTAGGTTCATTTAGGTTTAGTTAAAGAAATTTCACTAATTGTGACAGATCTAGTAATTTATAGTTTCTTATGCGAAGATTTTTTCAATTTGAAGGCTTTGTGCTTACCATCATCCTTTGCACGCTTGCAAGCTATCACAACATAGTGTTGGCTATAAAGAAAGATCCTGAATAAGATATGAAAATAGTTACAGATAACAATGCTTTCCAAATCTCGTAGTTATCGTAAAGCTCTATTGAGCCCCCATCTCTAATAAACCTCTCCCCTCTGAGCCAAAATTTTCAATAAGCCCCCCTCTCTATCAATCCCCCACACTTATATCAAACTCCAGAAGTTACCAAATTGTCGTAATTTATTTAACAAGACAAGTTTGTATGTTTCTTTTTGTTTGTATGTTACTCTTGATTTACTCAGGGATAAAACTGTGTCAAATGTATGTATTTGACTCACTAAATCGTATGTTGAATCCACAAAGTATGGGGTAAAATACTGATAAAGCTATCATATATATCCTTGTCATCTAACTTTGTGAATAAGCCCCCTCTCTAACAAGCCCCCCCTCTGGAGTGTCGAAATTTAAACAGCCCCCCCAGGGGGGCCTAATAAAACTGTTACGGTATTTTCCTGAAATATTATTGTTTAAGTTAAAATGCGATGGCATAAGAACGTTCATTTCAAGATTGTGTCGACAAATTTTGCGATTACTTGGCCAGGATCATTTGATACAGTACGAAATATACTGTGAGACTGCAAAGGATCGTGGGACGCACAGAATCGTCAAGTTACAGGCTGTTCATAGTTTTTCTATTTTTCGGTTTCTTTGATGTAGTTGGCCACCAATTTTCATCAATGCTTTGTTTTGAGTTTTAACACCCGAGAGGACAAAACAATCGATTTTCTGTCCAAACCAAATCCACCAACGCATGTCTTGTGTGGGTAGGATTACTCATCAGCTTGCTGACTAAGTGAAGAAAATCAGAGAGACAGATGAAAAGCATCCTGATTATGCTATCATGGGTTCATGGATCCCGTGTTGAATACATCATCAACATAAAGTTTGTTGTAGTCGGCGCCCGAATCCTAACTTGGTATTCGAATCTATTAAGCAGTTCTTAAAAATTTGCCTCTTAGAATCTTTTTAACTATCGACAGAGAAGTAGGAACGCAGATGAAAAGACATTTCGATAACCGAAAAGCCCACATTGAATGTATCATCAACATAATGTTGTTTGATCGGCGGTCCTCTGTAACAGCCCGAATTTATGCAGCAACTACAGATTCCGTTAAAATGTGCCTTTAGAGCCTCTTAACTGTCCGTAGAAACACAGGAAGGTAAATGAATAATAAGAATTTATTGCAAAGAGCCCAAGTCGAATGTGTCACAACATAACGTGAACAACGGTGCGAAAGTTCTTCGTTTCGAAATTAATAAGTAGTTTTGGAGAGGCTGATAATATGCCTCTTGGTTGCATGCTCTACCTCCGGTATTAGCGTAGGTAAAAAGAATTGCAATACGACAGTGACACTTAGGAAAGCCGACTTAGCTTCCTGACTTAGTGAGTTGTTAAATTTGATTTATAATTCCTTGGGGACTAGCTATGTTAGAATTGTTTAGTGCTTCATCTAAACAGAGAAACGTTTTATAAATGTATCACTTTGATTGTCACTCTTGAAGATGTGCAGGTGAAATAGTGGGGCATCATTCCTTAGATTACGAACAATATGAGATTCCAAAGACATTTAGTTTTGATTCATAATTCTTTTTATGTTTATTTTGCACTTCATGACAGTGAGATTAGAGTGTTTCTCAAAATTCTTGTCACGCAAAATTGTCCGTGTAAAACGTTTGCGATGAAATCTTGATCAAATAGCCATCAAAGCAGGTTTTATAGATACCTGATTAATCAAAAATATTTTTAGAGTTTGGTGGCAAATACTTCCAAGTCACAGCTGCAACGAGCACGGCGTCCTTTTAAATAAGGAAAAAATTTATTCACAATGCAACTTACAAAATATCTTTTCCAAAATTATGGCTTGTTTCCCTATGTTCTTTGACTTTACGATGGCGCTTCGGTCAGCAGAGACTCATGATAGTACTATGAAAACCTGACCCTATTTAGGCCCAAACTCTGAGCTTCATAGAGTGCCGATCAGATTGCGAGATTTGTGAATTACTATTGTTACGGCAACTGTGATAGAATTTTGATTGAGATTCGAAGCCGTGATTCCATCATAATGTCACTGATGATCGCAGAAAGTAAGGTCAGCTTTTTCACTGTTTAATTATGAGTCCCTGTTGAGCAAGTTTTACCGTAGGGATACAAGGGACTCATGTTCACAAGTCTAGCAACTGGATAGGGATTAACCAAACTTAGTATTTTGTGAATAAATCTGCAGGAACAGTTCTGCGATTGTGACCCAAATTTTGTGTGACAAGAATAACAAGCTATTCTATAGTTGCGCACCTTAGAGTTTATTAAAGTTTATTAGTGGGTTTAGTCTATCAGAGCTTTATCAGAAGTAGGCTGTATTGTAAATGCTAGATGTTGTTTAAATAGGCAGTTATTTAACATTGATAGGACTTTTTCAAAGTTTAAGAAATCTTTCAGTTCGTTCGTTCATATGATAGACAAGGTTGGTAATTCTGTTTTTACTCTCATATTTGCCTGAACTGATCACGGGTAGTTAGACACCACGGTTTTACTTGGTTCGGTGGGAAATTTACATTGCTCTGCAGAGGAGGTATGGAAGTTTTCCTCTGCATAGTCGTAAATCTGCAGCCGTCAAGTGCAACAGCAATGTCTAACCACCTATGATAGAGATGCAGTGATTTGGTTCAAGTTACCATTCAGAGCACGCCAGTCAGGAACCTCCATATTTCGGACATCTGTGACACCGATGTTATGGTTCGTTGCAGGGAGGTGTCCGCTGTATGGAGATATCATCTTTTTTGATACTGTATTTTCCGACAAAAATGTTTGTCCATCGTTTGGAGGTGTCTCTTGTATAGAGGTGTCCGTTAATGGAGGCTCCACTGTATACAGGTTTTGAATGCGCTTTGGCAAAATGATGTAATCCTCTGATTTTGTATTTAGAGCAGTCAGGCGGACGCGTTCGAGCTCACTTAGAATCCACTACTTAAGCTTCATGACAAGAAGTCACAGACTCCATTAGGCCTTCTCTACTGCTGTAATCCCTGCGCATGACCCTGAAAGGCCCAACTGCACCTTCACTTCATCTTCACTTTATTTGGTTAAGAAGCAAGTTTGCAAAGTTGGCCTTCCCATTTTACGGCTAGATTAAGAGTGTTGTATTCAACAACGACTGGTTTTTCTTTGACGTGCCAGTTACACAAGAAACGTGAACAACTTGTCCCTCTTCCCAAAGTTTTACAAACCTGCCGGCCAGTTCCGGTTCGTCTTAGTTAGACATGTAACGCAGAAAAGCCATTCAGGAGACCATGTGATCTATGAATAACATACATCTTTTTTCCCCAAACCATCATTTATGTACAACTAAGTACTAATTAAAAAACATGTTCGTAGTTCGCATGTTCGTACATTGAAAGTGTCATTTATGTATAAGTCTAAAGAGCTACCTATCTTATGTACGTATCTTATTTATGCGACAGTCCAAGGGTAGGTACACTTCACTCTCCAGTCATACGAACTGGATGTTCTTTTTTGCAGAACTGTACGAGATAGTAGTCTAATTTTTACCAGAACTTCTGGGAGTGGTAGTGAAAACACTTGTCAAAAACCTTATCAGTGAGATTGTGCTATTGAGTCATAACAGAGATTCATGCAGCTTACATCCCCTACCAAAGTCTGCGCGCAGGCTAACAGCCCCATGTGAGCCCATAATGAAATCCCGGGTGCTAGGAACCCTTCGAGAAGAATAATCTGAGATCGCCTGCTTCTCAGAAGAAAGTCATCTTTATTGCTAGTAATTTACACAATCTAAAGTTTTATCGCCAAGGCTCAGGGAGAGTTTGAAAATCATCAGTACCCTTTGTTTGGTATTTCTTTACTGCTGTTGAGACAATTCGAATTCTCTTAAACTGATATTCGAAAAACTGGATGGTACACTGCAGTTACTTCCCTTTGGTGTGCTTTGGCCACTAGATAGTTCGTCATCAGAATTATCATTCGAAGCAATATCGATCCCTTCTTTCTCAAAATATTCCTTTGTCGATTTGTATGATGAACTGTCCGACATTTCAGCGTCTGCATTTTCAGAACGTTCAATTATCGGCTCAAACATTTCCTTCTGTGAGTTGAATATGTCCGATAGGCGTAGCTCCCTCCGTCCTGGCCCCCCAACGACCGGGTGGTCCCCCAAAATGTCTGGTTCGAATTCATACGTCGTATTCCAGAGTTGCGGGAAAGCAACTTTCTCATCACCCTCGTTTTCATTGGGATTTTCATTTGAATCAGGACCGGCAAACGAGGCCATGAGCTTCTCTTTGTAGTCTTTGGAATACGACCGGGCCTCAGCTTGGTAGCAAAAAATCACTCTTTCTCCCCCAGTCAGGAAACCTACAATCTCATCCAATGCTTGTTGGCAGTTGCAAACGAATACCAAAATGAGGCTGTGCATAAACATTAATAGGAGGCTGAGCAGGAAAGAAAAGTAGACCTTGACAGACAGGCCTCTTGTTAAGATTGTCTCGTTTCCAACGAACGTCAACGCATCTAACGAAGCGTAAACACCATAAAGGTAGCTTTGACTCTTTAACAGTGAAAATATTCCCCCAAACTGGATGATGCAAACGCATGTCGTGAATGAAATTAGCAGAATTTTCGTGTTCAGAAATCTTGTTTCTTGGTCTTGTTTATGTTCGATGCTTGTTATACAGTTGAGCATTGCATCTCGGAGATGATAGGCCAATGTTACGATAATTACGATGTAAAGAGCAAAGCCGAAGGGTATGACGAATATATAGAATAGTCGAGTGCTTGAGGTTGTTGGTCGTAGTCCGCTGTTGCCTGAAAATAAACATTTAAATTGTGTTTAATAACGGATGGGAACTTTTACAGTGTTTTTGGTGAAGATGGACATTTATAATAAGACTTTGTGCAGACTTAACGCAGGCTATGTTAGCCAATGTTTTGACATCAAGGCAACACACTTCAAGCAACCCACTTCTTGCCTCTGAACTGCTTGAAATGGACTAAAGTTGTAAAATCCCCCCTTGTCCAAAACTGTTGTCCATTCAGGGACGTAGGAAGCATCTGAAACTTGGAGGGGCACGACACTTCGAGGGCACTTTTTTCTCAAGAAAAAGGGGGCACTTTCTAAAAATGAAAAGGGCACTTCTTTGTTTATTGCAAAATCTTGGGGGCACGTGCCCCCAGTGCCCCCGGTTCCTACGTCTATGTGTCCATTGCTCTTTAGCGCCTTTCAAATTGCAGTCGAATGCGTATTTCGAACTAGCTAAATGGTCTATGGAGCAAATTGTGTCGAGGTCTATTTTCAAGCCTTCGAGCATCGTCGTTTTAGAAGTCTTTGAAACATGTCATTGAAGAAATTTCAGTACATCTCTCCACATTTTGACCCACCCGAATTCCATCAACGTTGAAAGAAAGATCCCCGTGAGAAGAACAAACCAGCCTGGAGTTTTCCTTCAAACTGACATTTTTAGGAAAGAAAGTTTCTGAAATAAGAACAACAACAAATACAAGCGAATCTTGCTGCGCGGGAAAGGAAATATTAATCCACTTTAGGAAAGGTTGCTAGGATCATATTTGCTTACTAGTTAGGTTTAAAAGTAGGAGGCCAAATTTTATTCATATTTGCACAATCTTTTGCAATAAAAACTCGCGCTTTTCCAGCTTTATTTATTCCGAAACTCATCTTTTCACGTCAGAGTGAATGCATCTGCTCATTGCACATGCTTCATATAAGCGCAAATGTGTTTTATTTACTTATTCATTCAGAAATTAAGACGCAGGTGTTTTCGCTTGAACTATGACCACGTTACGCTAATAACATTGTTCTGACGAAATATATCGTCCTTACACATTAAAAAATTGCTGAGGCAATGAGGACATTTGCGGGATCAAGCACCTTTTTAATAGTTTTCACAATTTTCGTGGACACTTCGCTTGGGCAGATAGAAAGACTTGCCGTGAGTTACAGAGCAGAACAGAAACCGCGTGCATATGCGCGAAAAGTTGCAACTTTGAACCCCCTGGCTCCCTGCAACAGATTCCACAATAAGGCAACGCAGCGTTCACATTTTAGATGAATTGAATAACTCGAAAGGAATTCTGGGTGATTTGCTGAATATCTGCCATGGCAATTTTTTGATATCTTGATTGTTTTCAAAATGGCTGCATTTTGATCATCTTCGTAAAAATTCATCGAAAATTTTGAAAGAAATAAGATCATCGTTAATCTTAAATTACTTGAGGAATATTGATACGATCTTCAAAAAAGCCATCATTTATGAAGGTCTTCAATATGCTAGAAAGCAGACATTTATAGCTCGTCTGGTTTTAGAAATTTCATTTCACTCTTATTTATTTAAACAGGGTAAAGCTGTCATCTATTTATACATAGACTGTTTTCCAAGCTTCCCTGTGCAAAGAAACATAGATAATTCCTAAGAATTTACAATATGAATATACAAAAATAGAATAACTATGTAAACGTAGTGAAAAGTTCTGAAACGATCGGCAGGAATGAAAGGGTTCCCCTATGTTCTGGAGTTCTGCCAGCCTGTGTCCTGACTCGAATAAAGATCCATTGCAGAAGTCCTTCTAACATTTACTCGTTGTTTTTTGTGACAACAAATCAAATCCAAGGATGCTTTCACTCCGCCCGACCAAGATCTCTCAAAATGTACACAGAAGGAACAAAGATGTCACAAATTAGCAGGAACGGTGTAAATAGGAGGAGGCTGATGTGGTTAACTTTTATGCGGGATCTAAGTTTCAAATTCAGTACATTTCTCCCCAGCCAATGAGAAACCTAAAATGATTTCATTGTTGGAATTAACATTAGAATCAATTGGAGAAAATTGTTTTTGAAATGATATGAAGCCGTAGCAAACAGATGCAAATATGTTTTAGTGGGTGGGAGTAGGCCTTAGAAATGAAGTAGGCGTACACAGCAGGAAAGAACGACCCACAAGGCAAGGCCATACCACAGGCAAAGCTTGCTCTCAGTGCGGCCCGTTTTGGTCCATTGGAAAATGCACGTAAGTCATATCCCTCAGCAAGCTCCTATAGATTTTCTTTACTTCAGCTGAAAGACGTTAAGAATTTGCTTTTGTCAAAATCAGTTGATTAACGAATGTTTGAAGTTGTCGTTCAAGCAAAAAGTTTTCAACTATACAGCTCCGAAAAAATTCACAGGCAAGTTTAAAGTCAACCAAATGAAAACTGGTTGAAAGAACCACGGTTTTCTGTTGTGCAAAAAGATTTTGTAAATGGGTCCACAGCCAGGAGAAATGGTTTGCGCTAAGTTTGGGCGTGATATGAACTCACGGGACGTTACAGGATTTTTGCGAGGAGCTTGGACCAGGCATAGTCGAGCATTTTCTTAATTCAGCATGAATATTTGTCCATTCTAGTACTAAAAGTTTGTTAATTTGTTTCTTGTTTTTAATGCACAAGTTATTAATGGTCGCTAACACTGCTGCAGATATGTTTCTTGGCATTTAATATGTCATACTGGACTAGAGTTTCTTTAGATTTTGGCCATCTTAGTACTAGTTGCTTAAATAGAAACGTGTGCCGGAACATTCTGCGCAAAATATGTTTTCAGGTTGCATTGAACTCACTCTGCGTAGATTTTAGGAGTAATTTAGTAATGTCTTTACAACAGTTCATTTTCCAGCTTTTCCAGCTCGACGAGATCATCTTTGGTGAGATTGAAGCATGCTGTTCTGTTAGATGCAATCATGCTTTTCCTAGAAACTGGGAAAAAGAGTCTGGTTACTGGCTAGGACCGTCGAGAGTTCACCCGTTTCGCTAACATCAGTTAGAGGTTTACCGAGTATCCACCACGATATCCTAGGAAATGCACCGCACATTTGAACCATCCTTTTCCTTGACGCAGACAAACATTTCTGCCAATTTCACCACACCTTTTCTTCTATGAAAATCTACAAATTTTGCGCAGTACTGAAAGTTTCTCAATTTCTTAATCATGTTAGTACTTAGGGTTTCTTAACATGCATAAGTTATCAATGCTCGCTAACACTCAACATTTTTTTTACATTGTCTTAGCATTTTTTAATTTTTACATCCGTTCCCCATAAGACAAATGACAGAAAACAAGAATGAAATACATGTGCTACAGATTTCATTGACTGAAAGAAAACGCTTCTTGACAGCCTGACCCAATCCTGAATGAAGTTTCTTAGTTTGCAAATGATCTGAGAGTTACGTTACTTACAAAGAGTTCATTTCAAGAATGTATAAACTAATATAAGTCAATAGTGAAGATCGGTCTATAAGCATAAGCATACAGGGCGCAGAATTGCTGCCCAAAATCTACGATTGACTGCTTTGTTGTGTGTCGATGTTTCAGATCATATCGAACTCATATCTTCGGATAATTTTCAAAACAACACTCACCTAGGGTCGTAAACGACATCATCGTAAAGAGATAAGCATTTTCGATCCCTTCAAATCTTTTTCTCATGTCCAATTCTTTTTCTTTCTCGAATACTTTCCTCAGTTGATCAACAAGTTCATAACTGTTATTATCCTTGATTACTGCAGTCTTTACCCTCAGAACAGCTTCAAGAAGCCCATCTTTCGATACTTGACTATTCTTCTCCAATCTTTGGAATATCAATGCAGTAATTACGATGTAAATTTGCAGTAATGCAACAAGAAAACAAAGTCTCACAAATGCTGATGAAATTTTCATATTTACCGATTCGTAAATCCTCCTCACGTTAAAATATTTTGGAAGAAAATGGGTTTGAACTTGCGCGATAGCAAATGAGAAATGATTTGTTTATTGATCAGATGTTTTGATTGGTTATCCCTTGCAATAATGAACAATTGAATTCGAATGCTTTTCTTACTAATAACGGGGGTTTGTTGTCTCCTGTTACAAAGGCATTCTCCTCCTTCGCAATGTATCTCATGAATCCTAAACATGTTTCCGAAGAATGCTGTGATGAATCAGAATACCTTTCTTTAGCATTTCATGTTCGAATTCCTTAAGCCTGGTTCACACTAGGTCGTTTGGGTCATGTGCAGAAAGACCCAAAAGACAAAGGACTCAACTCCGAGTCTTTGTCTTTGGGATTTTGTTTGCACGAACTTCACGACCCAAACGACCTATTATGAAGCAGGCCTAATCAATCTACCGTTTTAAGGGCATGATTTTTTAACTTTCCTCGAAGCGGTAGACTGCTGTCTGAAGATCTCCAAGAATCAAGATACCCCAAAGAATACGCTTCCACATTCACATAATAAGTATCAAGTTGTCACTTTTCAAGGTCCTTCTTTCTCTCATCTAAAAGGGTATCTTCACCAAACTTTGGCGATACTGCAGTCCGTTCTGTCGCAGAAACCTCATTTTGGCTCGCAAATTTCTTCTTTATCTTGAATCCGAGTTTGAAGTTCTTCCACAGCAACGTGATCTCTTCGATTGCATTAACCAAAGATGAGATGAAACAGGACACAATTATCAGTCCAATGATGTTGAAAAACATGTAAACAACACTGAAGATAAGCTGTTGTTGATCGTTAACAGAAGGAACCAAATCACCAAAACCAACTGTACTTAATGATATGAAGCAAAAGTAGATTCCTGATGAAAGGAAAGAAATCATTCATTCACAAGTGATGAGATGAAACAGGAATCAGGTTTTGGTCCATTCATTTTGAAAAACATGTAAATAGCAATAAAGAGAAGCCTTTTTTGATCGGTCACTGATGGAGCCAATTTTTTAAAAGCCGACTGTACTTAATGAGATGAAGAAAAGCAGATTCCTGTGCAAGAAAAGATGGAATTCACACAAGATTCCAGAAAAGATACTAGAGTTAAGTTAAACAATGATGAGATCATGCAAGGATCAAGTTTTGGTTCGATGATGTTGGAAGCGCTTAAACGGAAGCTGAACTTGGTAAGAGAAGCAGGACTTCTCAACAATAGCATCTGTTTCTTTTGTTGGGACGCCAATAAAAAGCGATAAGAATATTTGCGAGCAATGGAATTCCTACGACCTGTTCAAGTCGTAAATGTAAAAGATGTCGTGCATGGGATGCCATAAACTTTGGATGGCCAATAGACCTTTTAGCTATTCTACGAAAGGGCCTAGATCGAGCAATATTTTTATACAATTCTATACGCGAGGTTCGATAGAGTGGCGTTAGAGCCTCGATTGCAATTGTGCACATTCGAAAATTCGAAAAATTGTAATGAAACATCGCTCGATCTACATTCGTTTTCAGAATAGCTAAAAGGTCTATTCAAGTGAAATGCCTGCGAAAGGGACTCTTAAGCGAGTACATATGTCGAAAGAAGGATACCAAACACAAACAAAAGCCTCTCATAGATCACCTGATTCAGAAGATGAACAATAGGCCTTATAATTGTTGCATCAGATGATGCACTGAATACTCAGCTTCTCAATCAAGTAAATAAGATGCCCATTACAGATATTTAGTGATCTGATAGCCTTCTTCTTTCGATCTATACTCATGACTTCTCTTCGCCACCCATTTCGCACGCACAATGCTGTAGCTAGCCATACTGATTTTGGAACGTCTTTATAGCGTCTTCGTTTTGCTGACTGTAGCTTAAAGGGTCTATTTCATCCAATATTCCTTGCACGTGTCGTGTCGTGTCGTCTCTTCGTAGGCTTTTGTTGCCACCATTTTCTTGAGCAATGCTGGCTGAAACAGACCCTTCAAGAAACTCGAAATTCTCCTGCGATTGCCAATCACTGCACATTGGCGTTTCAAAAGTTCTTGATAACATTTTTACGAAGTCCATACTTGTTTATGTAACTTGTTTACTCGACTATTTGTTTACTTGTTTGCTTACCTTCAAAGTACGACCATCCAAACGAAAATGATCCCAAAGCACCAACCAATATGATTGCTGTCATTGACACGAATGCTAAAACCATAATTTTTATATTCATATGTTTAACTTCAGCCATACCAGTCCTCTCTGTTAATCTTACTGCTTTCCGTAATACGTTGATGACTAAATCTCCGGCACATTTCAGGAACAATGCGTACAGCGGAATACCGAACAATGCACTTAGCATGCAGAATGATCTACCCGCGACTGTCTGCGGGACGATATGCCCAGTTCCTGTATAAGAGAGAGAGAGAAGAGAAACTTTGAGGTTTGTGATATTTCATATACTTAAAGTATTGCAGAGATTTGAAGTATGCGGTAAAGACCCGCGTATAAGAACCTAAAATTTTGCTAGTCAGCCTGATTAGGTTCTTATATATTGAGTTTTTAGCGGGAAATAAGGCTGTCTAGGGCTTTCGGGAATTTCTTTTGCTCTGATTCAAACTTCAGGCTTATCATTTACTGTCAGTTCACAGCCCTAGAGTTCATGAAGTCTTATTCACAACAGAGGTTTGTGGAAAAATCTGAAATTTTATAGACTCCGATGAAAAGTTTCAAAAAATTTTTAGAATTCTGTGCTATATGTACATATGGTATTATCAGTTTGCATAGGCTCAAGGACTAAGCAACAAGTTTTAATTCAATTTGATGATCTCTACAAATAAGAACCTATTTCTAATTCAGGCTGCGTGGATTCTTATGTAATGGTAGCTTGAATCCAAACTTCCTGCCTGTTTGTTCTTAGTCACTTAGTTCTTGTTCGCAGGTTTTGCTGTATGCTGTCTGACATACCCACTTGCCATTATATCAATCAGACAGGTGATAAAAGAAGGTAGTGCCCCTCAGTAAGAGAAATCTTGATAAAATTCTTGTAATATCAATGTTATCAATATCTTATGCCTCGTGTAAATTAAAAGCACAAGGTCTTAATCTTATTTAAAGGGTTCTCTCAAAAATAGTGATTCAAAAACAAACCGTTTGAAGCATATAATGGAGACCTGTTCTTAAAGTGTGATCAAACCTGTTCTGGGAGTCATGAATCTTTGATTTATTTTGCGGCCGTGTTTGTTTTGGTTTATTGGTTGAGAGAATGAGGTGTCAATTAAAGCAACTGTTGCTATTATATTACAAAACTTGTGCTTGTCATTCAATAGCGTTTACACTACTGCTCTGCTCTGGAACACAATTCACAATTAGCTATCGCAACCAAAATCACCAGGCTTCCACATCGACAACTGTTCCTACCTACACTTCCTTTTGCCTAATTATATGGAAATTGTTATCTCTCGCCATATTTTTTCTCTATGATTAGACCCAGTTTACAGAGCGAGTACTGGAACACTTCTGATCTGTTGCAAAGTTGATCCAGTTCAAAAGCGTGTATACTGGTTCAGAGCAAAATTACTCTATGTAAAGAAGAATAAAAATTTGCAGATCAGCAGTAACGCTGGAAACCGGGAGGCTGAACCATTGCGGTTTTCTTACACATACAAACTTGTTCCAGTGCAGTGTAAATGGGGTCTATGAATTTTACCTTCAATAACGCTCGGCGGCGCTCCAATTTCATTGCTATCTGAAGAAAAACTCCCAGAATATATATCATGTTTAAACTTACCAACAGTCGTAAATAAGGTCATGACGAACCAAAGTGCTTTTGGAAAACTCTTCCAAACTGAAGCCATCCAAATTTTCTGATCTTTAGTCTTTGCTGTAAAAATATCATCAATAATTTCCTCTGCCTCTTCTTCCGTTATATTGAGATCTCTCATCAATGACATCTTCACCTTTTCTGTATGTGGTGTCTCTATCTCACTCGATTTGTACTCAAATTTTTGGAAAAGAAATGCTGATATGATCATGTATAAGTGAAGAATTACGCATAATATAATTGTTCTTTTTCCTGAAGCCATATTTCAAGTTCCTCGTATTTACTGTTTGCGACTGATGAAAAATCTTTCGACACTCTTCCTTTCCTTGTACTCTTTGCCTTCAATATCGTCTGGTATAATTCCTTGTTGTCGCTATCTTCTGAATTCAATACCTTCCTTGCATATCTCTTCAATTCCGACCACCATTGCCTTTCAACGACGTGCAAATCATGCCTTTATTCATCTTTAACAACAGTTTGTTTCACTAATTATATACTATATTCTTTAACTTTTCTCCTCTGTCTTTTATTTCCTTTTATACCTTCAATTCTTTCTTCTCATTTACAATGAAATGTTAGTCTTGCTATTCTCGACTACCAACGCCTTTCAACATCTTCAAATCGTAGACCTAAAGAAATATATTATTTTATTATGCTCTTCGTTTCACACTGTATTCTTTTTCTTCTTCATTTAATATGTTATCTTTCTTTTAACTCTAATGTCTTTACTTTACTGCTTTTTTCTCTCTTACCCTACGAATCAAAATGTCAGTCTTTCTATTCTCGAACAAGATTTTAGATCTCATCCATCTCTTACTCTACCAGCAACATTTGAAGCCGGTCTTCCAATTGAAATTCCTTTTCAAGCAGAATATTCTTCAAATTATGTAATACAGCAACCAGATTCCAGATATTTTGAATGCATTTCTTTTTAATTTCCCCAACTCAGTTTGTCAGCAAGTTAAAGTTTTATCAAGCATTTGATAAAACGTTCTTCAAGATTTCTCGCTACAGAAGCCAACATCCTATCTTCTTTAATGCTATGGGCTTAGTCAGTCTTCAAGTAAAAAGTTCTTCACCATGGTTAGAAAAAGACATTCTTCACGATTGATTGCTCAATGAATGTGCCAAGCTCTTCTTCTTAATCCAACCGTTTTTAGGGCGCTGGCATAATTTTCGTCATAAAGGAAGACAACAACGCCGTTTCTGCTTACAAGTTAACAAAACATTTCTCTTTGTTTTCCTTACTACCGACAAGGTGTTTCAGCAATTTAATACCAAGTGGGAAAACATTTGATTAGCAATTGTGTCATAAGGAGACGTCAAACCAATATTTTGTCTGCGTTCTCTTTTTGCAAGGCGGCTTTTGCTTTTGGTTATTCAGATCTGTCCATGAATTAAAAACATTCAATTAGTTTTATTCATGGTTTTTGACGCACTCCTACACTGAAAACTTTTGTCCTCACACATAAAGTTGTCCCTTATCACTCTTTACTTTGAAATTCAAATTTGCCTCTCGCACTTGCAAGCATCAAGAAATCAAGAATAAATTTTATAAAACAAAAGATTCAAGTTTCCACAAATCGATTTGCCTCTCTGACGAAAAGTTCTCACACTTCAGAGCCAACTCGCTCAAATCAAAATAAACAAGGAGAAGAAAGCATTCTGGTTCGCTGCGCCGAACGCGTCAGATCTATTCTTGAGGCTGCCAGATCACTTTGTTTTGATCAGAGCTGCATCGTTTGTTCTGAAAAATTCACGGTTGCTCTTTGCTCTTGCAAGAGTGCAAACTCTTGTGAAGTCAGTACAACTAAAACCTGACTAAGACCAGGGAACGCCGAAAACTGAGCAAAGTACTTATGAAGTAATGCAGTGCACAAAGTAATTCTCCAGAAAATTGGCTGTCACATGACAAAATAGCTTATCAAATGCGTTAAGAATCTTGAACGATGCCAAGACCTCCTCAAAAGATGTAATCCAGTTTGATAATGTGTCTTCTTAGAAGACAATTTTGTATTGAGCCAAGCAATATTTTAATGCTATCAATCAAAAGTTCTTTCGATGCAACATAACTGTTGATTCATATTGTGATACTGCTCTACTTGATAATTGAGTGAAGTTCGCGAAAGTGATTCAGTGTTTCGAAGTATGTTTTTTGGAGAATTCGAAATCAATTATCTTCTTCTCTTCCAACCTGAGATAATCTGTTGACTACTCTTCGTAAAGAATCGTTCCTAGCTTGCCTACATCTTGTAACTCGTTTCTTCCTTTTCCCTATTTCCTTTGTTGTTTAGAGTATTTTGCAAATATCGTCCGATGATTTGGACAATCACTACTTTTGCAGCAAGATCCTTCTTGAAAATAACTATACCTTCTGCAGTATCAGAAATCTTTTGAGTCTAGATTTTCTTCAAAATTCAGTTTCTCTCCTACCTGTGCATTGTCATACTCTCAAACAACTTCCTGTAGTCGTTTTCTCATTTGAGAATTCATTTTCTTTCTCAGTCCTGTTTTCTTTGCCAATTAACGAATTTTGCAGATGCAGAAAATATCATCGGATGATTTGTGGTAAATCACTGCTTCGGTACCAAGATCCTTTTTGTAATTACATACTTTCTCCAGAGCTAGAAATCTATTCAGTACACTTTCTTCAAAATTCAGTTCTTCGTCTATCTGTCCATTATGACATCTGTAAGCAATTTTACTAGATTCAAAAGTGCTCCAGTATAATATAAACTTTACATTATCTCTTGAATGAAATGTATTGCAACCACATCAGAAAGATTTAGCCAGATTTAGCATCCAGTATTTCATTAGTTGGCTTAACAATGGTGGAACCAGTACGACCAGAAAAACATATCCTAGAGCAAATTGTGTGTTGACAATGGTATGTCTGACTCATATGAATGGATTAAAAAGTCCTTACTATTGTTTTGAGGACTCCAGAGGCTTTTCTGGTTTCTGAACAAACATGAAGTTTTCCACTTCGATAAGTACACCATTGACAAACATTGTAACGAAAAAATCATCTAGTAGAGAGTAATCATTTATACTAAGCTTGAAACTCAACAATGCAAACTTCTATGTTGATGGAGGAGGCTCTGTGTAAATTTGGAGCACTTGGATCATTGATATGGCTCAAAAATTCTTATCATTTTGTGAAAAATCATTCTTGGCGATTCTTAAAATGGCTGGGTCTGGCCTAAGTGTAAACAAACCTGTTATCTCTATGATCTAAATTGTTGCCCACAAGTGCTTATTGTGTTCCACATGATTTTGGCAGAGGGGGTGAATCCACAATAAAGTTACTTCAAAAAATCCACCAATATCTCTGCAATCCTACAACATATGATTGTTCTATGTTTCCCTACAAAATTCTAGAGTCCATCTTCAAAATGACATCTTTCATTTTGAGAAAAGTAGAAGGAAATCTCTGTGACATGGTCTATCAAAAATTGCAAAATTGTCATTTGAATGTTGGTTTATGTTATACATAGCATAGATGTACAAAACATGACATTTCAAGCATTTGATCATTATCAAGTTGCAGCACATTGCTGAGATCCATCATTCCTAAATTTGACTTTAATCCACATGAATTAAATTCACAAGGTAGTTTAAACTGCCACATTCCGTCTTTTTTGAATGACTGACATATCACTCCTTTTCAGATCCTGTTGAATTGTGGTCATCCAGACAATCTGTCATGTGATTATCTTTCTCTCCATCCAATTCAGCACCATGTTTCTTCCCATAAATCAGATTTCCCCACAAAGACACAAAGCCACATTTTGGGCATTCTACAGATATGGGGATGAGAAAGCTTTCTTGCTGGGTACCTCTGTTTTGTTTTGCAAGACATACTGCATGACTTTTAAACGTACATTTTGAGTCACAGCATTCTACTAAATTTGTTTCTTCCACATCTTTATCAACTTTGTCACAAAGTTGGCACTTTTTATCATTGTCACTTATTTTCACTGGACTTGATGCTTTGTTTGTTGACTTCTTCACATCCACAGTGATCGGCCCATACGCAATTGGCATGTGAATAGGGGGTTGGCTAGTAATTGGAAATTCCCTTATGTATTCCTGTTTTAGCCATTGCACTGTAAGAGGTAATCTATTCCATGGCCCAGTTCTCAACATTTCTGACAATATTCTCAACTTCGCATCAAATGCTCTCTCTCTGTTCTTCTTTTTCTGAACATGTTTCAAGCGCCTGGATGAATTGGGATGTTGCCATGCCCACTCAAACCGGAGACCTGCTACATCAGTAGGGAATCCATGGACAATCAAGACCATATCCCATGGCCCCTTCCCACTAGTCTTTGCTGCACCACCAGCACTCGTTCCAATATTATGTTGTTTTATCCTCCTTTTTGGGTTGACAGTGTAACCAATATAAGTTTTCCCTTTGCGTGCAGGGTTCAAGCAGTACAAAAGATAGACACCATGAAACTGACGGTTTCCAGTATAAGGATTATCTGAAGGGACTCCCACTGTTTCCATAATCTGGCAGCCCTTCAACAAGCTGATAGTCCTTTTTCTGAGCTTCGTTGCTTGGAGCCGATGACAAGGTAAGAATGGACCAACGACCTCCTCATTAAAACTCTTTGCTCCTTCAGACCTTTGCAGATATGGAACTTGAGGTCCTTTCAAATGATCTCTACCTCTCTTGATCGATCCCCTTGGATTTGCTGGGTCTTTGGGTCCTTTCCCCAAGCTTAGCTTCGATCACAGCTGGCAGGAAAATAGGGCCTAAATGACTTGACTGAAACTTCGTCTTTTAGACTTCTCCTCTCTGAAGACCCAGAACTTTAACTTATTTCAAATAGTCCTCACGCCTCTTATTGCTTGCAGTTTACAGAGTCTTATCCAGCGTTTCCTTGGAAGAGATTCGCTGCCACCAGCAACTTCAAGAAGTTGCAGTGAACTACTCGCCGCCATTGCGGTTTGAATTCTGCAGATTTTCGCGGGGATTATTTGCGTGAAAAAAATATTTTTGCGATTCTATTATCTTTTCTATATACGCGAAAATAAAGTCAATATGAACTCCCACAATGCTTTGCAAATTGTTGTTGTTGTTTGTTGAAGAGAAAGGGATGCCATTCACATTTCAAGGGCAAGAAGGCATTAAGCAAGAAGAAAACAGAGGGAAATTCGGAGAGCCCAAAGTACTAGCTAAAGGTTTAAAGGTAGAATCTCATAGACGTCTCAAAAGAGCCTTGTTGCAGTAAATGAATAGATACTGGTGAGATGATTTTTATTTGGGATGCCCTAAGTCCTGTACCTTTATTATTAGGCCAAAAATTGATGGCATGAATTGTTTCTTTTCAATCAAAGCAATTCTCAAGCAGTCTTCAATCATAACATAGCTTGAAATGGCAGGAGCTTACGCCAGATATGGCAGCAAATTACTTTTTACCAAGAAGTATATATTCTTTAGACATTTATCTTCATCAAGGAATCTTAACAGCTCTTATGTGATATGCATAAGTTTTTTCTTGCCATCTTTTTCGTATAATTGGCCATTTCAGTGTGCAGAGTGTGGCAACTGCAAGCACAAGATTATTTGCAAAAGTTTTATGTTTACACTGATTTTGAAAAAGATCTTTTGTTCACTACTCTGAAAACAAAGGAATCAAAGATCTTGCATGCAAAAGCCATTGCTTTGTCAGTCTTCACATGCAAGATCTTGGCAAGAGCTGCCATACTCTGTAGACTTGTATCTGTTGTCATCGTGAACACCTTTTCAGCAGGACTCAATTTTGCAGAATCTGTACAGTGCACCCTGACCGAGTGCACTGTACTTTGTATTCTAGCATGTTCCTAGAGACGCTTTCTTTTATAGATACCTTTGCTTTGGTCTGATTGCTCTACTAATCATTCCAGCGCAGATGATACAACCACGCAATGGAAGAGGAGTCTGTTAAATTAGCAAATTCAAGAAGAACTGCAGATGATGAAAATCCAGTCAGTAATCTCCTGCTTGCATGTGGTGCAGTTTTTGGTGATGAACTAACGAGAAACCTCAAGAAGAAAAAGGAAGGTGATGAAAAAGGCAGAGCTGAAACCTGTCATGAAAAGGAGGCATTTGTTTCTATTGGTGGAACATCCATCAGAGATCTAATTGTAAGCAATATTTTTAGAACAGAATAAAATCAATAAAAACCTGCAAATGATTTTCAGCAATGGGACTATTTGATTTAAATGTTCTTGTCTGACACTGGTCACATGAAGATCTGAAAGATGAGAGTTAGCACAAATAAACATGTGCAATCAATGTTTATTTGTTCAAAATTCTATCTCTGAAACTATCAATTGTACTGAGTGTAAATTTCAATGCCAAGTATATAAATCATGAATCAAATTTGGACTTTTTGTTCCCATACAAACCGGCTACCAGCATATTCTGCTTACTGGGCTGTGCTTTTATCAGACATAATTATCTGATCTTGTCTTTGATTGACAGAATAACATTTTATTTTTGACTATTGGCCGCAGACTTTTTAGTCCATAGCCAACCAGACTTTTTAACTCTATTTGCTTAGCCAGTGTCTGTTGAAATGATCTTTAAGCCTGTAAGGTGCATGCCTTGCACAGTCACAGTATCACTATTTTCCTGCCTAATAATTCTTAAGAATTCTTGAGAAAATTTTGAAATTGAGACCTCTTGTTCTTAGTCTGAAGACCTTCTTGAAAATTCTTAAGAATTCCTGAAAATTCATGTTTGTGCACAAAGCCTGCATTGAATGTACAATCTATCCTGTATTAGTAATCTGTGAATTTATTTCAGAAGCCTGATGAACACTATTCTTGTGAAAACTGCAACAAGAAGTTTGCTAAGAAAGCCAAGTACATGGAACATATGTTTGAGGAAACTGGAAAGCACAGATACAAGGTGCAATTTTATCTTAAAGTGGCTGAAATATTTTGTGATAATTACTACCAGCTTTTGATAGCATGCAAGATGCTTTGATTATTTACTGACTACAAACTGTGATCAACTTTAATGTCTCCATATCATGTCAATACCTCTGATGGAAGAAAATGGCATAATTGTTTCCATTATCCTATTGTCCATTTTGTTGTTGTTGCTATCATTGTTGTTGTTGTTGTTGTCAACTTATTTCATTTTGCACAGATAAATCTAGCTTCTAATTATGATGTAAAGAAAGAAACTAATCAAATTCGATGATGAATTAAAACTATACAATATACTTTTCCATGTCAAAAGCTCAAAGAAAATGTCATTGCCAACTATCCTACTTTCTGACCATTTGTTTAAGCAATGAAAATTACAAGAATTAATTGGTTTACACCTTTTGTCCTTTTGAGAATTCAATGTTCAAGAGAATGTGCAAATTGTAAATTGGCTTCTCTATAAATCGATTAAGGAAAAAACTCTACTGTAGCATTGTTTTCTTAAGCTATCCTTTGCTCTTTTCATGTGTGCTAGTTCATTTTAAATGAGGTCTTTGTTGAAATTTTTGTGAACTCCGCCCCACCAAGCTTTTTGCAACTGCTGCAATTTTTCTAGGCAATGGCTGCTGATTATAAGTTTCTTAACATTATATTAAACAACTTAATTCATTTCTTTCATAGTGTGAGCATGAAAATTGCAATTGGTCATTCAAAACAAAGTATAAGCTTGAAAGACATAAAGTAAAGCATGGGGCGGAAAAGAAATTTGTGGTGAGTCCATGGTGCTTGTAGGAGTTTGGCGTAGTTAACATTATGATATATATAGTATTTAAATGAATGATTGTGGTGAAGATAGTGGTACAACAGTTGAAGGAAACTGCTAACGTTAGCATAAATTCGTAAACAAATCCACTTTAGTTCAGTTTTATGTAATACAGAGTTTCATCATTTGGAGTTTCCTTCCTACAGTCTTTACGGCAACACAACATCCTTTGTATGTAACTTGTATCATATTACTGTAGTGCATTTAATCTACAAAAACATATTTTCTCATTTGCTTTTGTGTTTTCATGATAGCCTCTTTTACTTTATCTAATATTTTTAGCACAAATATTGCAGCAGATTTTGAACTAAATCTTTGAGTTGTAGCTATTTAGATGGATGCATCGATTCGTTGTAGATCCTACCTTATCTCCTGTCCGTGCATGGACGAGTTCTTGGTGTAACTTCAACATTTCAATCAGCCAAGTACTTTTCTGTAGTTCTCAGGGTTTCATAGCTTTGATTTGTCGGTAAAGTGAGATTTCCACCTAAATTTTTCGCTTTTCCATTTATCTTTTGGCTCTGTTGAAGGTTACTTTTCATCATTCTTCTCTTGCAGTGTCCAGTAGAAAACTGTGGCAAATCATATGCTGAATCCTACAAATTGAAAGCACATGTCCACACACATACGACTTTCTTCCAGTGTCCAGTAACTGAATGTGAAGAAGTTTTTGTATCAGAAAGAGGACTGCAAAATCATAAAAAGAAAACCCATGTTCCAAAAAAGTGAGTAACAGCAAGCCCAATAAACGCTTCTTTTACGGGGGCAAATGGTTGCTCTTTCATGCTTACAAATAGTTTGTTCGTCAGAATATAGAGAGAAGTCCTTTGTTGGTTTGTTGCCAGGACGAAATGTTATCATTATTATTGTTATCAATTTATTTAACATTGGATTATCAATACGATAAAATGTAAAAGTAACTAGAATTGAATCCAACAATATAAAGATGCACATACAGTTTGTTGGTTCATTGAGGACACAAAGAAGTACACACTTATGCTTCAACTCTCAACTCTGAAAACACCCACAACAACATACAAATACTTCTTGTATTAATTATAGTAACAAGTGGCAGTATAATATAATTAAATCGATTTTCTAAATGCCAAATATATTTTGAAGTACTTCATGTTACTCTTTTGGAAATTTTTGGAAAGAGTAGTCCCTTGATAAATTCAAGAGATGAAAGAAGTCATCAGAACATGCTAGAAGACGGCCTAAATCGTACAATCAAATGCACCTTAAAATCATATGAAAGAAATTTTTCCTTTTTTAATATCACTTATTTTTGTATCCTTGTCTCAGTACTTATTCTTGATTTGCTTGTGTTACTTTTTCATCTATATTTCATTCGTAGAAAGATGCCTGGTCTATTTATTTGTACATTTCCTGATTGTGGCCAACTTTTTGACAGAAAGTCGTATTTGGATGTACACATAAGATCACATACAAACGAACGACCATTCAAGTGTTCTTTTAAGGTTGGTCAGCTATATTATTGTTTCAACCTCAAATGTAATGTTTCGTGAAAAACATTCTTATTTCTGACATGAAAGGATTGCAAACTTTGGTTTGCATCCACAGTTGGTTTGTGAAGTCTCAAACGTCGTTTTCTGCATGGTTGGTTCACGATTTTTGGCCCATTTTGAAGGTTTCTGGAAGGGGTTTTCCTTCAGAAAATCCCTCATAATTTCAGAACGGAGCAGCCCATTTCAGTCACATGAATTTTGAAATCTATTTGAACATGTCTACTGTTGGGAGATATATTTGCCAATATCATTTCGTTGACATCCAGTGAGCTTTGACGTTTCAAAAAGAGAGTGCCATTCTTGACTTAGATGTTTTATTCCAATAATTTTAGGATTGTCATGCTACATTCACATCAGGTAGCAAATTAAACAGACACCAGATGATTCATGTTGAAGAGAAGCCATTTCATTGTAAATATGAAGGATGTTTTTCATCGTTTAAAAGACAAGATAACCTCAATCAACACATCAAAATGCATCATACTGACGTTAAAGCCTTCTTCTGCCCGTTTGAAGGTAAGATTGCAACAACAATAACAACAACAGCAGCATCTTTTGTTTTGCTCAAACTGGGACTTGTGGACTTTCATATGAAAATTTGAGACGGAAATGAATACGTTTAAGTGTGCGCTCAGGAACAAGGCTTGGGTGTAGTCTCAGAAGTGCAGTAAGCTGACCTCGACAGTTGGAAATCCTCATTGTTACGGTGAAATTCGGAAAAGCTAATTGGCCTTAAAAATAAGAAACTCCTGGCCCACAGTGAAAGGTTTGTTGATTCTTGGATCAAGGACGCATTTATCTGGATACTTGCAGTTTTGTTCGTGGCTAGTATCACTTTAAACTTCAACTTTGAGCTGTTTTAGCATATGAGGTTTGAGCCGGCTACTCAGGCCCATCCACCATTTCCTAGAGTTCATACTGTGTTACTATGGTTTTCATAATGTGAAAGTCCGTGAGTCATAGTTTGAGCGTTTATCAGTGGGCCGATAACGATAACTACGAATGTGCAATCAGTCTAAATCGTAACGGTAACGATGCTGTATTTATTTATTTATCAAAGCATTTCTTCTCTCCCTGCATAGATTACTTTGTGGTTTTTACCAATGCATTCTACTGCGTAACCTAATAAAGTCAAACGTTTCACGTGTTGTGAAATGAAAAGTAGAAGGCTGATATTGAAAACCAAGATGTTCATTTATCAGTCTAAGGCTAAATTAAAAGGTGAAAATTTCATTTGGTAAAATCACTCATCTATGAGACCGAGAATCAGAGTAAAACTAGTAAGGGATTTGTATGGGAACGAGAATTCTAAGCTCGATTTTGATTCATGATTTTTGCTGCGTGAAGTGCAGCATTAATATTCTTACACAGTGTCACCAGCTAGAAAGAATGGGTGGATGAATGGGTCAATGGGTGGTGGATTTTAATTCAGTTCAATAGCAATTCAGTTCAATGCAATTAAGTAGCATGGCAAGCTAAAAGCAACACCTCTTTCGTATCAAATTTAAACCAATATTGAAGGAAATTGCCAAATAATTCCTTTCCAGGTTGTTTGTCAAGATTTTCTGCTGTTAGTTCGCTGAAGGACCATATCTGTTTACATACAAAAGAAACATGCTTTGTTTGCCCAATAGAGGGATGCACAAAATCGTATTATTCAAAGAATGTACTCCGGACTCATATCAGAAGGCATCAAGCTAAAATCGAAAAAGAAGAAAAATTGCTGCAAGAGCAAGGTGAATGCTTTTTACACCTTATTGACTATAGTATGTCTCAATTTAGTTATCTCAAGAAAATGCTTGTGAATAACAACAATGAAAGTGTTTTGCACATGTAATCTTGCACAGTGAATATCATTTGCTGCTACTGAAATTAAGGACAAGAATATGCTGATCTACAAGGAAAAAGTACACAGATTTGGCTGGGTCTAGCGCTACGAATTTAACTTTAATCAATAGCTAATCACTCGTAAAACATAGCTTGAACAAAGTTTGAAGATAGGTGCCTCATTTGTTGTACCTTGAGAGCAAGCAAATTAAGCTTGAAAGCTCAAATTAGCTGTCACCTTATCGAGCGAGGTAACTGTTGAAGGTAACTGTTGAGGTTGAGGAAGTTTTTGGAAATGATTAGCCAATGATTGAAGCGAAGTTACATCGCTGGAGCGAACCAAAGCTGTAGGGACACCGAGTGTGAAACAGAATATGTTTAGGCCGGTAGGAAGTGGGGGTAGGTAGGGATCAAGCCCCCAATAATTTTGAAAACAATACCGCTACGTCACAAGGATTGATTAGATGCATTGTTCTCTATTTTTTTACGAACAATTCCCCTCCCCCCAATCAGCAGCTACTTCCGACAGCCCTGAAATGTTCACAATGAAGGTTGCATTTCATGGTCCTCACAATCGTTCTGAAAAAGATTGTGAATCATACAATTCAGATTGCACAAAGTTTTTGTTGAAGGTTTATGGATTAGCAGCATCATAACAATCATTTCTAACTGCTATTTTCATTTTGTTCGCAGAGATTCAAAACAAGTTATGCAACGAATCGCTTAATCTACGCTTGAATGATCACAATCAACACGTTGACATTTCTCTAAACGAGGTTTTGATTCCCGCGATAGATGACGTCACTGGGCTTCTCAATCCTGATTGTTCTTCTGCCAATTTGGACTCGGAGAACACCGTTGTTGCCCTCGGGGAGGCAGTTTGTTTTCAGTACATGAATGCCAGCAACGATAGTTTGGAGTCTTCAGATATTGTTGATGGTGGTCAAAGAGAGGCTGGAATCGCAGAGGTAAGCGAGATGGTCCTATGCACTTTTTTGGTTTCCTAAAAAATTTGCGTGTTTAGAAAGTCATCGAAAATCGATTATGAAACTTTTGACTGAATGTTACGTTTATTCTTTTGTCAATGGACCAAAAATATTCAACGTTAATAAAGCATTTGTTTGCATGACCAAAGGTTGAAACAAATGCATATTGAAAACATTCTTTTGTTCTATACTTTAGAAGCAATATAGCTAACCTTGACTAAAAACCAAAATTTCCAGGTTTTTCTTGTCCTTGAAATCTCCAATAATAATGAGCGCTTCTGTGCGTCACTTTTGACCAAACTAAAAGTTTAAACAAGGACAACGTGAAAGTAAATCAATGGGGTTAAAAACAAACGTAGATAACGGGACTGGGTAATCTAAATGTAACCTATTGTATTTGATGTTTTCGATCTATGAAACAAAAGGAAGATAAGTGGCACCTGCGGTTCTCTCGTGCAATGTTATGTCGCTATATCTCCGTTCATTTACTTTAAGCATCAGTGCTTTTTTGTAGTATGCTTCATAACCATACGGGTCCTGAAAAGTGCTGAACTTGCTAACTTTAAACCAGTAATGAAGTCAACTTTATATGGGAAAATAGTTTGGCCTCAATCCACGTGCCCAAGCAAGAAATGTGCAGATGTGCCATGTAAACAAAGTTTGGAAGTGTTTCAGACAGGACTGCTTTTTTGGGATATACGGTTTCATCAAACGTTTTTCTAGATATTTTGAGTTTGGTCTTACTTTTTAATTCTGATGTGTTTTCATGCTTATTGCCTGTCTTAACACCTGATGTAATTTGGAGCGAGGAAATTACTTGCATGTCAAATTTCTTTCACATTTGGGGCAACTTGAATAATTCCTGAGCCAGTTGAAAAGAACTTGAGCGAATTATGCGAAGGTCTTTAGTTTTTTAGGGATTCTCTGAGATGAATCTTGTTGAACTTGTCAATTTATTATTTTCAGATCAACGAGAAATCAGGGAAGCAGAGTTCAAAATATAATCAAGATACAGTCGTATCCTCAAATCCCCAAAACACAGCAAGTTCTTCAGAAGCAAATGCAAGTTCAAAAGAAAATATTGCCAAGTCTGTCAAATCATCAGAGAGCCATGAAAAAGATTCAAAACCAGATGATCTCAAACTCGATTCCCCAGTGTTTGATCCAACTTCTACTGTCGCATCCCGAACTCCGGAAAGCAAAAGTGTCGAAATATCATCCCAAATTTTCAGTTCTGGATCTGTAGCCGTTCCCTTGTCAATGACGCGATTCTTACCTCGGGATATTCAAGTGAACGAGTTATTCCAACACGACTTCCCAAATGACCACGCTTACAATCGATCATTACTCCCAACAGTTCCTCGCACTTCTGTTACGCTAGAGAGCCGAAACATCGATACAGCAATCGAAAATGCGCTGACGTCTTCAGATTACGAGGGTTCGTTGTCTGTAAGTGGTGCAACTAATTCAATGATGGAAATGCAACCATTTCTCGTTGATAATGGAATGTCATCATTTTTGGCCAATGATGATGTTGGCAGAATGGAAACTTGTTCAAGTGAAGATCAACTGAATATCAACAGGAAATATGATTTGTCATGCGACATCAACGATGCTCTGATGCTTGAGGTTTGTTTATTTTCAAAAACCGTCTTCTTCAGGATATTCTACAAGTGCCTTGCGTTTGTGTCATAGGGGTGTCATATGAAGGTGCTATTAGTTGAAACTGCTAATTGCCCCAGGAAGTGGTGCCTTCCAGCCTTTCCGTGGGAGAATGATTCAGTCTTTCATCTACTTGATGAAAAAATTAATTTGAAAAGTGGCCTTGTAGTCAGATTTTGGTGACTTTCAAACAGTAATGTTTTTCTTGGCATACTGGGTATTAAATTTGAATGATTAATAGATAAACTAGGACTCCAGGAAAATAGCTAAAACTGGGACAGCGACTGTCCCAGTCAAACATGTTTACCTATTCTTCTTGCAAACATTTTGCATATTCTTCTTATTTCCTAATCATTTCTCATTTCACAGGAATCAGTAATCGACAATCGATCCTCATCACTTGATTCTGGTTTCAATCATTATTCATCAAATGACAGTTATGTTGTTTCTCTGATGGAACCATCTCATGTTGGCAGTGAACATTTACTGAATATCTCGCACAATCCAACTATGGTTGACCATATGTATTCTCAGCAAAGTCCAGAGGAAGTTGAACTACAAATTGCAAGTGAGGAACAAAATTTTGAAGAGAGTACTGTTAACATTCAAGATATCAGGTAGATAGCTTGTAATAACTTTAGAAATTCTGCTTTCTTGCTGCATTCTACGCACATGGTATTGATGATAATAAGTATTTGCGACAGAGTCCAGAGGATGTTTTTGAAAAGAGTATTGTTCATGTCCTCCAGAGGGGTATGTTATGTGTTGAATGTACCCATGTGCCACCCAAATAGATGGGTTTTGACCCAAAGTTCTCTAAACAATGGTCATTTTTTGGCAGATTTACCATAAAGCATTCTGGTTGGTAATTTTTCTGCAAATGTTCTTCTTAAAAGTGTGTACTGAAATGATCTTTGGCAAGTAGAAGTGGGTACCTTTGTGCCTGAAAACTGGGAAGCAGACCCCTATCAATCCATAAGTCATGTTACCCTTCCCCCAGGTTCTTATTGACACATTTGTAGACTGCCCAAGAATATTGTTTGACTCTCCTGATAATCTAGCATAGATGTAATCAGTTTATAAGATGACATACCAACTTAACATGCAAAATTCAAAATGTTTGAAGCCTGTTTGAAGAGATCATCCCCAAGACAATAGACCTTTTATAGTAGCTATTCTCCAAAGAGCCTGGATCCAGCGTTATTTTCATACGTTTTTATACAAGATGCTTTATCAAGTGTTGTTTCAAGTGATAGCTTCTATCACTATTGTGATGTTTGAAAATTCTTCAAAGTGCGTCAAAACATCGTTTGATTCAGATCCTTTCTTAGAGTAGCTAAAAGGTCAATTGCAGGCAACCATATGCTCATTTACATCTTGTTGAGGGCATGCAAGTCTATCCAAAAGGGTCAGTTTCTAATAGCATCTAGTAAAAGAACCATAGATAGACTCTGAGTAATAAAATCATTCTATATATAGTTTTGATTGCAATCAATTAGACATTTCTTCAAGTTAGAAGTAGCATTTGATGAATTCAACATTACTGTTTCAAGCTAAATACAGACATGAATTTACAGCAATGCTTCATTATCTACTTCTGTCCTTGCTGCCTAATTTAGTTGTAGAATTAAAATATCAAACTACAACACGGAGTGTTACAGTATTTCTACCATCAGATGAAGAAATTGTATAAAAAGGTGATAAATGTTTTGTTGGCACAAATCAAATTGTGCGTACACACTGATGAGAGTTTTCTCTCTTCTATAGTTTCTATATACAATGGAAATGAATGATTAGTTTGTTTATCGGCTGCAGGACAAACCCGAGCACCCCTTCTTCTTTACATAACTTCTGATCATCTCTTTTTGAAAGTCATTCAAATCCCAAGAGTCAATTATTTTCTCAAGCTTTTCCGATCCACCATAACCTCCAAGGAATCCAGTTAATTTTGACGCCATTGGGCTGCTTTTAACTTGCTCATCATTCAGATGTAGAGATTGGAAAATCTGTCTGTGTTGTCGTAAAATGTATTTCTGGTGGTAGCTGTCAAGGAAGAAAATATTCTTAAATGATCAATGAATTGTGAAGGGCTGTGTACCAAACAAAATACCTTTGATAAGAAACTTTATGTCAAAATGTCTTAAAGCTTCTCTTGACTCCAGCCCAGACAAAGGGGCAGGAGGAAATCACACAAATACAATAGACACACAAGGTGGAATCTACAAGAATTTTGGTCACTTCTCAGGAAGTTCTCCTTCATTGCCCCCTTGCAAATTTTGAGATGTTTGTGCCTGTGCTTTGTTTAGAAAAATTCAGAAAAATATTCTATCCAAAACTTTTTGTACAATGCCCTTAAAAAGTGTCTGACAAGTCTTTTGTTACATTATTTATTATTTGCTCACGAAAGTCAAAGGACTTACTCTTCAGCATCATAAAATCTCTCAGCTGGTAGAATTTGTGTTCTAACAGTCCTTGGCTTCAGTTTTTCTTTTACCATTTCAAGTGACTTTTCTGCAATTTGTTTTTGAGCCTCATCTTCATAGAATATGGCAGACATGTATTGTCTTTTAACCATGGCTGCAGGGTTGTGGTTTTCCCAGAAGACATCCAGTAAGGTTTCATATTTGATTTCATTTGGATCAAACTCTATTTGAATGGTTTCTGTGTGGTCACCCCTAAAAATAAATATACTTCTGTCAGTATCCACTACATTTTTTAGCAAAGATATAGGAACCAGGGGGCACTGGGGGCACTTCCCCCAAGATTTTCCAATAAACAAAGAAGTGCCCTTTTATTTTTAGAAAGTGCCCCCTTTTTCTTGAGAAAAAAGTGACCTCGAAGCGTCGTGTCCCTCCAACTTTGAGATGCTTCCTACGTCCCTGTTTATTTGTAACTTTGCTCTCAGTTGGATAAGCAATTAAACAAAAGAAATTAAGCAACTTATGTATTATAAGAAACTGCTACTTACACTTATTCTTTTATAAGAAACTGCTTTAAACTGCAGCAGGAAAATAGACAAAATTAAGAAACTGAAATAAAGAAACTTCTTAAAATTTATTTCAATTTCTTAATTTATATATTTAAAGAAATGCAAAAAAATTCCTTTGCCAAAATGAATAGTTTCTTTAGATATATGTTCCTAATACTGGAGCTTCTTATTTTCTTTGATGATCTTTGAGAACAGCTGAGGATTGAGTTTCTAACAACCAGTCTCTCATCAAAAGACATTCGTATAATTTCATTGACACTGGCGAAATATTTGGCTTACGACTTTTTAATGTTACATAATGAAATTACAAAACCAGCTTGTGCTGTTGTGCACGTGAACACCTCATCTGTTATTGTGATTGCGCCTCTGTACGATGGGCCTAGAAGAAGACTTCTGACTTTATACTTGTTTTTTCCACGAACAACGTATGGAATATGCAAACAATTCATAAATCAAAGAATGAAATCTTCCATATTGAATACTCACAAGTCATAATACGTAGGCAAGATTTTCTTCCCGCCTGTGTAACCAACTCTGGTTCTAACAACGCCATCAATAGCACCAAACTGGGCCTCTGGGAACCAAAATCAGGCCATCGCAAATGTCGCTCTTTCTAGCCCGCAAGTTAGAGTATTATTTGCAGGCATCTTTTGTGCAATTACTGTAGAGGATCTTGCAGTAAATGATGGAGTAATCGCTGTGAGAATGGTTCTCAAGCTGAACCACACCATCGCCAAGTTCGTCTTAAATAAGTACAGCATGAGGTCAGCTGATTTTATGTAACATTTGTAATAATGATGACACTGCAATTATAAATCAGTTGGTTCCAGGCCTCTGGTTTATCTGCGTTGTTTCTACTCCTTGCAAATCAGAATGGGGGAGGGGTGAGAAACTGGGGAGTAACGAAAAACCATTGAATAACCATTTTCGGTCCAAAAGCAAGCCTGTACCCTTTGATTTTTAGCAAAAAGAACCTCCTTGAAGAGACCGGTTTTTCACTAAAAACAAGATGGCTATCGCCTTTGGTTTTTCGTAAAAATAGGCCTTTTTGGAAAGACGGTTTTTCGCCAAAAAATATAAACATTATACATATTTTTCGCTAAAATGTCCTTTCAAAAGGGGCAAATTTTTGCGAAATACCAAAGGCTATAGCCTTACTATTTGGCTAAAACCGGTCTTTTCAAAAAGTGCCTATTTTTGCCAAAAACCAAAGGCTATAGCCTTACTTTTTGGCAAAAAACTAGTCTTTTCAAAAAGTGCCTACTGTAGCGAAAAATAAAGGCTATAGCCTTACTTTTTGGCGAAAAATTAGTCTTTTCAAATAGGGCCTATTTTTGCGAAAAAGCAAAGGCTATAGCCTTACCTATTGGCGAAAAATCAGTCTTTTCAAAACGGGCCAATTTTTGGGAAAACCCATAGGCTATAGGCTTACTTTTTGGCGAAAAATCAGTCTTTTCATAACGGGATATTTTTGCGAAAAACCAAAGGCTATAGCCTTACTTTTTGGTGAAAAATCAGTCTCTTCAAAAAGTGCCTATTTTTGCGAAAAACCATAGGCTATAGCCTTACTTTTTGGCTAAAACCGGTCTTTTCAAAAAGTGCCTATTTTTGCCAAAAACCAAAGGCTATAGCCCTACTTTTTGGCAAAAAAGCCAGTCTTTTCAAAAAGGGCCTATATTTGCAAAAAACCATAGGCTATAGCCTTACTTTTTGGCGAAAAACCGGTCCTTTCAAAAAGGGCCTATTTTTGCGAAAACCATAGGCTATAGCCTTACTTTTTGGCGAAAAATCAGTCTTTTCAAAAAGGGCCTATTTTGCGAAAAACCATAGGCTATTGCCTTACTTTTTGGTGAAAAATCAGTCTTTTCAAAAAGTGCCTATTTTTGCAAAAACCATAGGCTATAGCCTTACTTTTTGGTGAAACATCAGTCTTTTCAAAAAGGGCCTATATTTGCGAAAAACCATAGGCTATAGCCTTACTTTTTGGCGAAAAACCGGTCCTTTCAAAAAGGGCCTATTTTTGCGAAAACCATAGGCTATAGCCTTACTTTTTGGTGAAAAACCGGTCCTTTCAAAAAGGGCCTATTTTTGCGAAAACCATAGGCTATAGCCTTACTTTTTGGCGAAAAATCAGTCTTTTCAAAAAGGGCCTATTTTGCGAAAAACCATAGGCTATTGCCTTACTTTTTGGTGAAAAATCAGTCTTTTCAAAAAGTGCCTATTTTTGCAAAAACCATAGGCTATAGCCTTACTTTTTGGTGAAAAATCAGTCTTTTCAAAAAGGGCCTATATTTGCGAAAAACCATAGGCTATAGCCTTACTTTTTGGCGAAAAACCGGTCCTTTCAAAAAGGGCCTATTTTTGCGAAAACCATAGGCTATAGCCTTACTTTTTGGTGAAAAATCAGTGTTTTTAAAAAGGGCCTATTTTTGCGAAAAACCATAGGCTATAGCCTTACTTTTTGGCGAAAAACCAGTCCTTTCAAAAAGGGCCTATTTTGCGAAAACAATAGGCTATAGCCTTACTTTTTGGCGAAAAAACTGTCTTTTCAAAAAGGGCCTATTTTTGCGAAAAACCATAGGCTATAGCCTTACCTTTTGGTGAAAAACCTGTCTTCTCAAAAAGGGCCTATTTTTGCGAAAACCATAGGCTATAGCCTTACTTTTTGGTGAAAAATCAGTGTTTTCAAAAAGGGCCTATTTTTGCGAAAACCATAGGCTATAGCCTTACTTTTTGGCGAAAAAACTGTCTTTTCAAAAAGGGCCTATTTTTGCGAAAAACCATAGGCTATAGCCTTACTTTTTGGCGAAAAACCGGTCTTTTCAAAAAGGGCCTATTTTTGCGAAAACCATAGGCTATAGCCTTACTTTTTGGCGAAAAAACTGTCTTCTCAAAAAGGGCCTATTTTTGCGAAAAACCATAGGCTATAGCCTTACTTTTTGGCGAAAAACCGGTCTTCTCAAAAAGGGCCTATTTTTGCGAAAAACCATAGGCTATAGCCTTACTTTTTGGTGAAAAATCAATCTTTTGAAAAAGTGCCTATTTTTGCGAAAAACCATAGGCTATAGCCTTACCTTTTGGTGAAAAATTAGTCTTTTGAAAAAGGGCCTATTTTTGCGAAAAACCATAGGCTATAGCCTTACTTTTTGGTGAAAAATCAGTCTTTTCAAAAAGGGCCTATTTTTCCAAAAAACCATAGGCTATAGCCTTATTTTTTGGCGAAAAACCTGGCTGCTGAAAAAGGGCCTATTTTTGCGAAAAACCATAGGCTATAGCCTTACTTTTTGGTGAAAAATTAGTCTTTTCAAAAAGGGCCTATTTTTGCAAAAACCATAGGCTATAGCCTTACTTTTTGGCGAAAAACCTGTCTTTTATAAAAGGGCCTATTTTTGCGAAATACCATAGGCTATAGCCTTACTTTTTTGCGAAAAACCTGTCTTTTAAAAAAGGGCCTATTTTTGGGAAAAACCATAGGCTATAGCCTTACCTATTTGTGAAAAATATTTCTTTTCAAAATTGCCTATTCTTTGCGAAAAACCATAGGCTATAGCCTTACTTTTTGGTGAAAAATCAGTCTTTTCAAAAAGGGGTCTATTTTTGCGAAAAACCATAGGCTATAGCCTTACTTTTTGGTGAAAAATCAGTCTTTTCAAAAAGTGCCTATTTTTCCGAAAAACCATAGGCTATAGCCTTACCTTTTGGTAAAAAAACTGTCTTTTCAAAAAGGGCCTATTTTGCGAGAAACCATAGGCTATAGCCTTACTTTTTTTGCAAAAAACCTGTCTTTTCAAAAGGGCCTATTTTTGCGAAAAACCATAGGCTATAGCCTTACTTTTTGGTGAAAAATCAGTCTTTTCAAAAAGGGCATATTTTACGAAAAACCATAGGCTATAGCCTTACTTTTTTGCAAAAAAACCTGTCTTTTCAAAAAGGGCCTATTTTTGCGAAAAACCATAGGCTATAGCCTTACTTTTTGGTGAAAAATCAGTCTTTTCAAAAATAGGCCCTTTTTGAAAAGACAGGTTTTTCGCAAAAAAGTAAGGCTATAGCCTATGGTTTTTCGCAAAAATAGGCCTTTTTTTAAAAGACAGGTTTTTCGCCAAAAAGTAAGGCTATAGCCTATGGTTTTTCGCAAAATAGGCCCTTTTTGAAAACACTGATTTTTCACCAAAAAGTAAGGCTATAGCCTATGGTTTTTTGCAAAAACTGGCCCTTTTTCAGAAGACTGATTATTCGCCAAAAAGTAAGGCTATAGCCTATGGTTTTTCGCAAAAATAGGCCCTTTTTGAGAAGACAGGTTTTTCGCCAAAAAGTAAGGCTATAGCCTATGGTTTTTCGCAAAAATAGGCCCTTTTTGAGAAGACTGATTTTTCGCCAAAAAGTAAGGCTATAGCCTATGGTTTCTCGCAAAAATAGGCACTTTTTGAAAAGACTGATTTTTCGCTAAAAAGTAAGGCTATAGCCTATGGTTTTTCGCAAAAATAGGCCCTTTTTGAGAAGACAGGTTTTTCACCAAAAAGTAAGGCTATAGCCTATGGTTTATCGCAAAATAGGCCCTTTTTGAAAAGACAGTTTTTTCGCCAAAAAGTAAGGCCATAGCCTATGGTTTTTCGCAAAAATAGGCCCTTTTTTAAAAGACTGATTTTTCACCAAAAAGTAAAGCTATAGCCTATGGTTTTCGCAAAAATAGGCCCTTTTTGAAAAGACCGGTTTTTCGCCAAAAAGTAAGGCTATAGCCTATGGTTTTTCGCAAAAATAGGCCCTTTTTGAAAAGACAGTTTTTTCGCCAAAAAGTAAGGCTATAGCCTATGGTTTTCGCAAAATAGGCCCTTTTTGAAAACACTGATTTTTCACAAAAAAGTAAGGCTATAGCCTATGGTTTTCGCAAAAATAGGCCCTTTTTGAGAAGACAGGTTTTTCACCAAAAAGTAAGGCTATAGCCTATGGTTTTTCGCAAAAATAGGCCCTTTTTGAGAAGACTGATTTTTCGCCAAAAAGTAAGGCTATAGCCTATGGTTTTTCGCAAAAATAGGCCCTTTTTGAGAAGACAGGTTTTACGCCAAAAAGTAAGGCTATAGCCTATGGTTTTTCGCAAAAATAGGCCCTTTTTGAGTAGACTGATTTTTCGCCAAAAAGTAAGGCTATAGCCTATGGTTTTTCGCAAAAATAGGCCCTTTTTGAAAAGACCGGTTTTTCGCTAAAAAGTAAGGCTATAGCCTATGGTTTTTCGCAAAAATAGGCCCTTTTTGAGAAGACAGGTTTTTCACCAAAAAGTAAGGCTATAGCCTATGGTTTTTCGCAAAAATAGACCCTTTTTGAAAAGACTGATTTTTCACCAAAAAGTAAGGCTATAGCCTATGGTTTTTTGCAAAAACTGGCCTTTTTTTCAGAAGACTGATTATTCGCCAAAAAGTAAGGCTATAGCCTATGGTTTTTCGCAAAAATAGGCCCTTTTTGAGAAGACAGGTTTTTCGCCAAAAAGTAAGGCTATAGCCTATGGTTTTTCGCAAAAATAGGCCCTTTTTGAGAAGACTGATTTTTCGCCAAAAAGTAAGGCTATAGCCTATGGTTTTTCGCAAAAATAGGCACTTTTTGAAAAGACTGATTTTTCGCTAAAAAGTAAGGCTATAGCCTATGGTTTTTCGCAAAAATAGCCCCTTTTTGAGAAGACAGGTTTTTCACCAAAAAGTAAGGCTATAGCCTATGGTTTATCGCAAAATAGGCCCTTTTTGAAAAGACAGTTTTTTCGCCAAAAAGTAAGGCTATAGCCTATGGTTTTTCGCAAAAATAGGCCCTTTTTGAAAAGACAGTTTTTTCACCAAAAAGTAAGGCTATAGCCTATGGTTTTTTGCAAAAACTGGCCCTTTTTCAGAAGACTGATTATTCGCCAAAAAGTAAGGCTATAGCCTATGGTTTTTCGCAAAAATAGGCCCTTTTTGAGAAGACAGGTTTTACGCCAAAAAGTAAGGCTATAGCCTATGGTTTTTCGCAAAAATAGGCCCTTTTTGAGTAGACTGATTTTTCGCCAAAAAGTAAGGCTATAGCCTATGGTTTTTCGCAAAAATAGGCCCTTTTTGAAAAGACCGGTTTTTCGCTAAAAAGTAAGGCTATAGCCTATGGTTTTTCGCAAAAATAGGCCCTTTTTGAGAAGACAGGTTTTTCACCAAAAAGTAAGGCTATAGCCTATGGTTTTCGCAAAAATAGGCCCTTTTTGAAAAGACAGTTTTTTCGCCAAAAAGTAAGGCTATAGCCTATGGTTTTTCGCAAAAATAGGCCCTTTTTGAAAAGACTGATTTTTCACCAAAAAGTAAGGCTATAGCCTATGGTTTTCGCAAAAATAGGCCCTTTTTGAAAAGACCGGTTTTTCGCCAAAAAGTAAGGCTATAGCCTATGGTTTTTCGCAAAAATAGGCCCTTTTTGAAAAGACAGTTTTTTCGCCAAAAAGTAAGGCTATAGCCTATGGTTTTCGCAAAAATAGGCCCTTTTTGAAAACACTGATTTTTCACCAAAAAGTAAGGCTATAGCCTATGGTTTTCGCAAAAATAGGCCCTTTTTGAGAAGACAGGTTTTTCACCAAAAGGTAAGGCTATAGCCTATGGTTTTTCGCAAAAATAGGCCCTTTTTGAAAAGACAGTTTTTTCGCCAAAAAGTAAGGCTATAGCCTATTGTTTTCGCAAAATAGGCCCTTTTTGAAAGGACTGGTTTTTCGCCAAAAAGTAAGGCTATAGCCTATGGTTTTTCGCAAAAATAGGCCCTTTTTAAAAACACTGATTTTTCACCAAAAAGTAAGGCTATAGCCTATGGTTTTCGCAAAAATAGGCCCTTTTTGAAAGGACCGGTTTTTCGCCAAAAAGTAAAGCTATAGCCTATCGTTTTTCGCAAATATAGGCCCTTTTTGAAAAGACTGATTTTTCACCAAAAAGTAAGGCTATAGCCTATGGTTTTTGCAAAAATAGGCACTTTTTGAAAAGACTGATTTTTCACCAAAAAGTAAGGCAATAGCCTATGGTTTTTCGCAAAATAGGCCCTTTTTGAAAAGACTGATTTTTCGCCAAAAAGTAAGGCTATAGCCTATGGTTTTCGCAAAAATAGGCCCTTTTTGAAAGGACCGGTTTTTCACCAAAAAGTAAGGCTATAGCCTATGGTTTTCGCAAAAATAGGCCCTTTTTGAAAGGACCGGTTTTTCGCCAAAAAGTAATGCTATAGCCTATGGTTTTTCGCAAATATAGGCCCTTTTTGAAAAGACTGATGTTTCACCAAAAAGTAAGGCTATAGCCTATGGTTTTTGCAAAAATAGGCACTTTTTGAAAAGACTGATTTTTCACCAAAAAGTAAGGCAATAGCCTATGGTTTTTCGCAAAATAGGCCCTTTTTGAAAAGACTGATTTTTCGCCAAAAAGTAAGGCTATAGCCTATGGTTTTCGCAAAAATAGGCCCTTTTTGAAAGGACCGGTTTTTCGCCAAAAAGTAAGGCTATAGCCTATGGTTTTTCGCAAATATAGGCCCTTTTTGAAAAGACTGATTTTTCACCAAAAAGTAAGGCTATAGCCTATGGTTTTTGCAAAAATAGGCACTTTTTGAAAAGACTGATTTTTCACCAAAAAGTAAGGCAATAGCCTATGGTTTTTCGCAAAATAGGCCCTTTTTGAAAAGACTGATTTTTCGCCAAAAAGTAAGGCTATAGCCTTTGGTTTTTCGCAAAAATATCCCTTTATGAAAAGACTGATTTTTCGCCAAAAAGTAAGCCTATAGCCTATGGGTTTTCCCAAAAATTGGCCCGTTTTGAAAAGACTGATTTTTCGCCAATAGGTAAGGCTACAGCCTTTGCTTTTTCGCAAAAATAGGCCCTATTTGAAAAGACTAATTTTTCGCCAAAAAGTAAGGCTATAGCCTTTATTTTTCGCTAAAGTAGGCACTTTTTGAAAAGACTGGTTTTTTTGCCAAAAAGTAGGGCTATAGCCTTTGGTTTTTGGCAAAAATAGGCACTTTTTGAAAAGACCGGTTTTAGCCAAAAAGTAAGGCTATAGCCTATGGTTTTTCGCAAAAATAGGCACTTTTTGAAGAGACTGATTTTTCACCAAAAAGTAAGGCTATAGCCTTTGGTTTTTCGCAAAAATATCCCGTTATGAAAAGACTGATTTTTCGCCAAAAAGTAAGCCTATAGCCTATGGGTTTTCCCAAAAATTGGCCCGTTTTGAAAAGACTGATTTTTCGCCAATAGGTAAGGCTATAGCCTATGGTTTTTCGCAAAAATAGGCCCCTTTGAAAACACTGATTTTTCACCAAAAAGTAAGGCTATAGCCTATGGTTTTTTGCAAAAACTGGCCTTTTTTTCAGAAGACTGATTATTCGCCAAAAAGTAAGGCTATAGCCTATGGTTTTTCGCAAAAATAGGCCCTTTTTGAGAAGACAGGTTTATCGCCAAAAAGTAAGGCTATAGCCTATGGTTTTTCGCAAAAATAGGCCCTTTTTGAGAAGACTGATTTTTCGCCAAAAAGTAAGGCTATAGCCTATGGTTTTTCGCAAAAATAGGCACTTTTTGAAAAGACTGATTTTTCGCTAAAAAGTAAGGCTATAGCCTATGGTTTTTCGCAAAAATAGGCCCTTTTTGAGAAGACAGGTTTTTCACCAAAAAGTAAGGCTATAGCCTATGGTTTATCGCAAAATAGGCCCTTTTTGAAAAGACAGTTTTTTTCGCCAAAAAGTAAGGCTATAGCCTATGGTTTTTCGCAAAAATAGGCCCTTTTTGAAAACACTGATTTTTCACCAAAAAGTAAGGCTATAGCCTATGGTTTTTTGCAAAAACTGGCCCTTTTTCAGAAGACTGATTATTCGCCAAAAAGTAAGGCTATAGCCTATGGTTTTTCGCAAAAATAGGCCCTTTTTGAGTAGACTGATTTTTCGCCAAAAAGTAAGGCTATAGCCTATGGTTTTTCGCAAAAATAGGCACTTTTTGAAAAGACCGGTTTTTCGCTAAAAAGTAAGGCTATAGCCTATGGTTTTTCGCAAAAATAGGCCCTTTTTGAGAAGACAGGTTTTTCACAAAAAAGTAAGGCTATAGCCTATGGTTTTTCGCAAAATAGGCCCTTTTTGAAAAGACAGTTTTTTCGCCAAAAAGTAAGGCTATAGCCTATGGTTTTTCGCAAAAATAGGCCCTTTTTGAAAAGACTGATTTTTCACCAAAAAGTAAGGCTATAGCCTATGGTTTTCGCAAAAATAGGCCCTTTTTGAAAAGACCGGTTTTTCGCAAAAAAGTAAGGCTATAGCCGTAGATTTTTCGCAAAAATAAGCCCTTTTTGAAAAGACTGATTTTTCGTGAAAAAGTAAGCCTATAGCCTTTGGTTTCTCGCAAAAATAGGCCCTTTTTGAAAAGACAGGTTTTTCGCAAAAAAGTAAGGCTATAGCCTTAGATTTTTCGCAAAAATAAGCCCTTTTTGAAAAGACTGATTTTTCGTCAAAAAGTAAGCCTATATAGCCTTTGGTTTTTCGCAAAAATAGGCCCTTTTTTAAAAGACAGGTTTTTCGCCAAAAAGTAAGGCTATAGCCTATGGTTTTTGCAAAAATAGGCCCTTTTTGAAAAGACTGATTTTTCACCAAAAAGTAAGGCTATAGCCTATGGTTTTTCGCAAAAAATAGGCCCTTTTGAAAAGACTGATTTTTCACCAAAAAGTAAGGCTATAGCCTATGGTTTTTCGCAAAAATAGGCCCTTTTTTAAAAGACAGGTTTTTTGCAAAAATGTAAGGCTATAGCCTATTGTTTTTCGCAAAAATAGGCCCTTTTTGAAAAGACAGGTTTTTCGCAAAAATGTAAGGCTATAGCCTATGGTTTTTCGCAAAAATTGGCCCGTTATGGAAAGACAGGTTTTTCGCAAAAAAGTAAGGCTATAGCCTTTGGTTTTTCGCAAAAGGGCCTATTTTTGCGAAAAACCAAAGGCTATAGCCTTACTTTTTGGCGAAAAACCTGTCTTTTAAAAAAGGGCCTATTTTTGCGAAAAACCATAGGCTATAGCCTTACTTTTTTGCGAAAAACCTGTCTTTTCAAAAAGGGCCTATTTTGCGAAAAACCATAGGCTATAGCCTTACTTTTTTGCGAAAAACCTGTCTTTCCATAACGGGCCAATTTTTGCGAAAAACCATAGGCTATAGCCTTACATTTTTGCGAAAAACCTGTCTTTTCAAAAAGGGCCTATTTTTGCGAAAAACAATAGGCTATAGCCTTACATTTTTGCGAAAAACCTGTCTTTTAAAAAAGGGCCTATTTTTGCGAAAAACCATAGGCTATAGCCTTACTTTTTGGTGAAAAATCAGTCTTTTCAAAAGGGCCTATTTTTTGCGAAAAACCATAGGCTATAGCCTTACTTTTTGGTGAAAAATCAGTCTTTTCAAAAAGGGTCTATTTTTGCGAAAAACCATAGGCTATAGCCTTACTTTTTGGCGAAAAACCTGTCTTTTCAAAAAGGGCCTATTTTTGCGAAAAACTATAGGCTATAGCCTTATTTTTTGGCGAAAAACCTGGCTTCTGAAAAAGGTCCTATTTTTGCGAAAAACCATAGGCTATAGCCTTACTTTTTGGTGAAAAATTAATCTTTTCAAAAAGGGCCTATTTTTGCAAAAACCATAGGCTATAGCCTTTCTTTTTGGTGAAAAATCAGTCTTTTCAAAAAGGGCCTATTTTTGCAAAAACCATAGGCTATAGCCTTACTTTTTGGCGAAAAACCTGTCTTTTAAAAAAGGGCCTATTTTTGCGAAAAACCAAAGGCTATATAGGCTTACTTTTTGACGAAAAATCAGTCTTTTCAAAAAGGGCTTATTTTTGCGAAAAATCTAAGGCTATAGCCTTACTTTTTTGCGAAAAACCTGTCTTTTCAAAAAGGGCCTATTTTTGCGAGAAACCAAAGGCTATAGGCTTACTTTTTGACGAAAAATCAGTCTTTTCAAAAAGGGCTTATTTTTGCGAAAAATCTAAGGCTATAGCCTTACTTTTTTGCGAAAAACGTGTCTTTTCAAAAAGGGCCTATTTTTGCGAAAAACCAAAGGCTATAGGCTTACTTTTTGGCGAAAAATCAGTCTTTTCGAAAAGGGCCTATTTTTGCGAAAAACCGAAGGCTATAGGCTTACTTTTTGGCGAAAAATCAGTCTTCTCAAAAAGGGCCTATTTTTGCGAAAAACCAAAGGCTATAGGCTTACTTTTTGGCGAAAAATCAGTCTTCTCAAAAAGGGCCTATTTTTGCGAAAAACCAAAGGCTATAGGCTTACTTTTTGGCGAAAAATCAGTCTTTTCAAAAAGGGCCTATTTTTGCGAAAAACCAAAGGCTATAGGCTTACTTTTTGGCGAAAAATCAGTCTTTTCAAAAAGGGCCTATTTTTGCGAAAAATCAAAGGCTATGGCTAACCATGTCGTGGGACAATGTCCCTTTTTCACAATATCTGTTGTCGGAAAAAAAGAATTCAATGCCAGATGCTTTTTAGGGAGAATGGTCCCTCTTTGAAAATCCTTATTTCTGTGGCCAACAGCAAGGCTATAGTCCTGGCATTATTCGCAAAAAATTGGCAGATTTTGTAAATGATCGATCATTTCTAACAAAAGGTAGTGATTCTCAAATAAAGACAGTTGAAGAAGACGTCAAGAGATGTTTCTTCCTTTGAGAAAAAAACACTAGCGAAGTAAAATTTAACTTAAGACTACTTACTCAACATATTACAGCATATCGCAATAGAACTTTTAGCTATTCTCAAGAGAATCTGAGTCGAACGTTATTTTGCTAAAATTTGTAGAATTTTCGAATGTGCACAAAGGTGATAGAAGCTATAACGCCACTCGATCGAACCTCGTGCATAAAAATGTATGAAAATAGGTCTAGATCCAGGCTCTTTTCTAGCATAGCTAAAAGGTCTATTGATGCACCTAAAACAGGGAGGTAATATGACGCGTTCCTTTCTTCAACGTCCAAAAATGTTGTGGAGGTTAGGCTTTGGGCTGTTTACCATGTGCTTGAAGTCTTACAGTCGCTATGAATATAGTCATAGGCTCGCTTTCATCAGTTGCTTTTGACCACCACAGTCACCTCAGAGACAGATTACGATGAGTCACAGTAGTCGCTACAGTTAAGCCCAAAATTATTCATTCCCATGCGATCTTTTGAGTATTTTGGATCGTTAGCATAGGGCTTGAATTTTGCAAAACTCGTTCACTCATCTTTACTTATTTTTACATGTTGAGCAATCAGTAACATGTTTCTGGTTCACATTAGGAAGTTCTTGCCAGCTAATTTTTGCTAATAAACAAAGAAATCAAATAATATCTCCCTAATTACAACGTTTGATCCGAAAAACTGATACATAAAAAGCTATGTTTGGGATATTAGTAGCTCCACTTTGAATTAGAGACAGAAGGTCGAAAGAATCAGAATTTGTTTCGTTCTGTACTAAACTTAGCCCTTCCATATTAGTCCTTCCGTATTTTGCCCTTCCATAAGTGAAACAATAAGCTGTCCACCACAGCACAGGGCTGGAATCTTTGCAAGACATTAAGATTAAATGTGTAAAATGTTATTACCTTATTCTTTTAACTGAATAGATTCACGGGAACTTGAGGACGTTTGCCATGATTCCAGAGAGAGAATTTTTGATAGTACCATTATTTTCAGAGTTACAGCATTTTTAACATTTCTGCTGGTTCCGACGTTGTGATTGCATCAAAATGCCAAGTCGTAACCATAAAACCTACGAACTTTTACTTGCTACCATCTTGTAGATCGTCAAACCTGAGCATTTCTTATATTGGTCGTTTTTACTTGCCTCGATCAGTTTACAATATACGGTGCTTTTAATCTTTTTCAAAGCTTCTGATACCTCCTTTCGTACATCCATTCATAAATCTTAAAACGCCGTAATTCCAAGAAAAATAATGATATCAGAAATGCTCTATCTGGAATTATGACAAACAACCTAAAGTATCATTCGATCTATTCAGTTGAAAGAATTAAGCAGCAACATTTTACACAATCAATATTAAAATTGTGCAAAGATTTGAGCCCCATGTTCGGATCATTACATTCGCAGGTCAATTCGTAAGATATTTATTCGTTTACCGTAAAACCTCTAAAAACCCCCTCTCTCTATTAAGCCGCCCTCTCTAATAAGCCCCTCCCCTCTGAGTCAAAATTTGAAATAAGCCCCCCTCTCTATCAAGCCCCCCCACTTATACCTTATTCTAGAATTTACCAAATGTTTTCCATTTATTTAGCTACACAGCCTTGCACTTTAATTCTAGTTTGGTTTGGGATAAAAACTGTGTCTAATTTATATATCGGAGCCATAATTGTGTGTTGATTCCGCAAAATATGGGATAAAAGAACTGAAAAGCTACCAAATATATCCTTGTCACATAATTTTGTGAATAAGCCCCCCTCTCTCTAATAAGCCCCCCTCTGGAACGTTTGAAATTAAATTAGCCCCCCCCCTTCGGGGGCTTAATAGAGCTTTTACGGTAAATGTCTCTTGTCATGCTTACTTTCAGCTTTCTACCATATTCTTACCAAATTTCAGCCACAACGAAATTCGTCCTGAACTAGAACGACAGAAAATACTGAGCATTTGTTATGGGTATAAATAATTTCGGGCTTAACTGTACTTGCCAAGAAAGGGAATTTACAGTCGAAGCGGATGTAAAATACCATCTTTCTTTCTAATATTCAACCAGAATCGTATCTTCATTGAATTTTGTTGTTTGCATGACAAAACCCTAGAATAACCTTATCCATTGTCGTGTCTAGGCGAAAGAACTCCTATTGGAATCCACCATACTCCATCCAACGGAAGCAATATTCAAACAAAATGGAGTCAGATAACAAAAGCAATATTCGAATAGTCACCCAATCATTAAAATCAATTTTTACATAATCTTTGACTTTACATGGTACGCATCTTCCCCTTTGACTGTAAAAATTAGGCTTGGGATCAAATGTTGGTGATTTTTCAAACATGAGTACTTTTTTGGTGAAACCTAAAATTACATGATTCAAAACTTAGCTACATTAAAATATTAAGATATATTACAAAATTTGGACAAAAAACCGTGACAAATATATTCTAAACGTATTTGCTGTGTTAATTCTAACTAGATTTTCATCCTGTAACCTGTTGCAATCTGTTTGGGATACAAAGCAGGACCTACGCAAAATTTACAAAGAAATCAAGGGTGATGAAGCACCGATTGTTTAAGAAGCGAAAACAATAATTACAGAGTTTCTCGCCCATTAATTGCCCAGTTCTCTAATCCTCATCTCCGTTGACCAATTTGAGTGGACGTGACCAATAGACTGTGGTACGCACCCCAGGTTGTATGTGGAAAATTTTCAAATTCTCTCTTTCGTAAGTACGTAAAAGGGAGTCCTTTCTTTCTACGTTTTCCGTTTTAAGTTATTAAGGAAAAGAAGTAAGAGTCTTGAAAATTTGCCAGTTGCAACTCGGGGGCCTAAAGAAAGCAGGTCAGAGAGAGAACCGACAATAGGAAACAACGATTTACACACAGTTTACTGGTCATGTCCACTAAATTGATCCATGGAGATTACGATTAGAGAACTGAGCAACTAATCGGTAAGAAATCCTATATTTATTTTCATCCTCCCTTCGCAAAGGATAGGTGCATATTTCAGAATATCAGGTACCACACAGCAGTAAATGAGCAATTAGACGTGGCGCTGCGCGAGAAATTTGGTCCGCAATTCCATGAAAATTGCTAAGGCTATGGATCGACTCATCAAAGGAGATTTTGACAGAGATAACTGCATATTTTATCTATGCGAACTGAAGGTAAAGCGGGTGAGCCGGAAAAATTTCCCACTTTTGACAATTCATAGCACCAGGGGGTGCTTCACAGATTTGAAAGATTCAAGATTTAGTTAAAAGTCGAAAGATCAAAGTAGTTTTGTGATTTTTCTTCTTGTCTTACGTGTACTGAAAGTATACATGAATTAAACTTTAGGAAGATTTCATGATTGCAAAATGACTGAAAATGGGCTAAAAACGTGGATCAAATCTTAAGGTCTCTCATCACATAGAACAATACGCAATGGGTGTTCAGTCTCTCCCATGACTTATAACACATTTAACACATAGATTTTCAAACTAAAGATTTAAATCCAGTGGCAGTAACTGAGCAGAAGATATCTATCATGAGAAATTGCATTTTCTTTATCGCTTTGTGCGAGGATTCCTTTATAATTTGATCAATGTTTTGGGCCCCTTTCAGTCATTCTGCAGCCATGAAATTTTTGTAAAGTGCAATTTACCTATATTCCTAGTGCTCGTAAGACAGTGCGAAAAATCTCAAAAATACTTCGATCTTTTGGCTTTTAACTAGAATTTGAATCATTCAAATCTGTGCAGTGCTCTTGATGCTATGAATTTTCAAAAGTGGAAACTTTTCTGGCTCACCAGGTGTGGTTTTTTTATGTCCATTTCATGCATTTACAAAGTTATATCCTTAATCACAATTCCCTGAAAATCATAAACAGTGATCTTACCTGAACACCTCTGAAGTTGCGAGCAATATGCAACTCTAAGTGGGCCAGAAAGCCACCAAAGAATATATTTTTGAAATAGATTTATGGCGCTTGGTGAAACCAAATGTGAATAGAACTTTCTTAAACAATACTGCATTAACAACTTCATGAATTTGTTGGAAATACAACGAAGAGAATAGTGATGCAATAAACATGTCTAGCATTTAGGCCTATGCTGATAGTGTCACGCACAAATTGTTACCCGCGTTTTGTGTCTGACCCGCGTTTTGAGTCTGACTTCCCTTTTACGCAATAGGCATCAAGGGATCTGTTTCGATAGAATAAGTTCGACTACTTATCTCAGACTGCATTTCGAGGCTCTCAGAGTCTTCCTCCTCCCTATCAGTTCTCTGTAGCTGCGCAAAGCTTTCTTCATCTCGCAAGGCCTCCATTGAGCTTACTCTTTCGTAGCTATTATTCTGAAAGGATGGCTCTACAGGCCCTTCATCGGGAATCACATCATATATGTCATCATCGTCTGGATAAACGTTTCCTTCTTGGCCCTGATCGCGTGGAATGATCTAAGAAGAAAGTCCATTGATTAGTATATATATATATTTTTTTTATATCACTAAAATTTAAAACGAAAAAACAAACTCAAATTTAATTTTGTTGAGGTGGAGGCAAAAAACATAACGTTATCGAGTTGCCTCCACACCCAACATCACAATTATACGAATATTTTAAATTGAAATAAACTTTACACAACAAAAAATAATACTGAAGCCAAATTTGCCATTGAGGTGATCTTTCAATGTGGCGCACGCAGCAGTGTCAGATTGATCCAACTCCGTCGTGCTGCCGAGCTTATATCTAAAGTGCTTTGAGGACGACACCTCAAGTGCAAATTCGGCTTAGGGGTAACTCTGCCCTCCGCTGATGGGAGGGCAAAGCCACCCTAAGGGACAGAACTATACATGAACTAAAATATCACAATACGGGACAAAATACAAACTACTATGTACACGTCATCATAACAGTCCAAGGCCACAGAGTTCAATCTACCAGATACAGAGGACAACGACCAAAACTCATTGAAATCGTTTTGTTTGCTTGACGAATTAGTATATTAAAGACAAATGACGGATATATAGCGTCTGGTTTAAAAATAGAACAAAAGATGGGCGCCTGCCATCATTTGTCCAATTGTTTTGATAATCTCTCGAGATAATAAAACGTAATTGAATACAATAGACTATATTTAGATTGCCCAGGCCCCTGATTTAAGTCACCTTATATCTCCGTCATTTGTCTTTAAGTCTGGTATATGGTAATGATGAGATAGGGTGGGTGTGATTGGTAATTCCAAACCTACCAAATCCTGAAAACGGTAGACTTTGCAGAGACGGAAACACGTTTCCCTATTAAACATAAATTCTTCCAAACGACAGGTTTTAGATTCATCCTGGCGTAAACAAGGTTTTTAGTTGAAAAACATGAAGACGCGTCTGGTGCTTGGCAACAAAGGTGGAACAACGAGCAAATTTGCCTCGATTTCAGAGTTTTGCCAATAAAAACGAGAATCCCTCCAAAGTCTTCCAAACTTTCTGCCTTTGGAGCAGAAGGTTCAGCATGCCTTCCAAACCAGCCAAGCCTGCCGTTTTAGGAATTTAGGAGTCAATCAAACACAAATTCAGCGTCTACAAAGTCTACCGTTTTCAGAATTGGTACCTATCAAACACACTCTAAATGAAGCAAATTTTGATTCATTCCAATATTTTAAATATTCAGGTATTCATATTTCATATCTAATTCTTTTACGGAGGACTGCCCTTCAGCATAAGCTGGCTTTCATCGAGCACTCCGATAAAAACATTTATAAAAACATATAACAAAAAAGTGAATAAAACCGTTCTTAATCAAATCAAACTATAAAACACTATTTGCAATATCTAAAAGAAAGGTTACAATGATATTCAAAATTTACTACCAAAAGTAAAAACTGTTCTCTTCAAATAGTTTTCTTAAAATTACACAGATAGAATGCCTGCTTGACTCAGCTGAGAGGCTTTTCAATAGTTCTGCATCTCTGTAAGAGATAAACTTCTAGCCATAGGTTGACCGTTCTTGGGCAGCCTCTGTTTGATTTCCGTATTTCGAATTTTCGGAGTTCTTTTTTGGGTCAATCCGGTATAAAAGTTAGATGCAGTAAGTCTACGCATACAACAAAATCAACATTTTTAGAAATCAGAAATTTTTAGAAACTTACTTTATAAGAAATCATTTCTCACTTACCATGTCAGGATCTGGGATGCTATCAGGATGAAGACTTTCAGTAGAATCTGCAAGCTTCCGGCGCCTATACAAACAGGTACATCAGATTAAGAAAGCAAGACTGCTTACAGGTTATCAAAAGAAACAACACATAGAATATACAATGTGAATGACAACTCATCCATATAAATTCAAATTTCTCAAACTTCTCAAATCAATAATATTGCAAACAAGGAGCAGCATTGAGCACAGGCGTAGTGTTTTGCTTGGTGGGGTTCTGGAGGGGGAGCAATAGAGGTAGCAGCTCTTGTCAGTGTTGCTCTGTCGGCCATGGTTTCTGCTGTTCTGAATAAGCGTCTATGCTGGCCAGACTTCCAACGTGAAACATGTTCTAGTATTCATCAGTTTTTAATCATTTCTTTTCGCAGCTTTTGCTCTGTGCAATCGCATCTTTAACTGTAATTTTGTTGCATATTCTTTACAGAATGGCCAGGCAGGGAGTAGTCATTGTCTTGCTCTCCCCCTGGTACCATGGTATCATCCTCATGATGTCGTACAGCTGTTCATATGTACTGTGTTTATTTAAGTGCCTTGTGCTTTGTTTCTGTAAATTTCTAATTGAATAGAAACAGCAGAGATGTGGATAAGTAGTGCAGTTTGTTTTCTTACGGATCGGATATGGAGAGCGGAAGGGATGTGAATGGGTGGTGCGGTTTGTTTTCTTACAAGTCAGATAAGCAACAAATCCATAGTTCCGAAGTCGTGTTCTCTCCTCGTCAAAATAATACTATAAGTTGGCTATATGTCAACTATCATGGAGGATGACAACCTGGTTCCGAGGGCCAGTTTCCCACGTCAGTACTGGTTGGCGTAGACTCCTTTTGGGGCATGGGGACAAAGTTGGGAGGATGACACTTTGACCCAAAAGTCAAACTTTTGATTTAATCGATGACTGATCATGTTTAAACTTTCCTCGATGGTTAAACTTAAACGATAGCTAGTGGGGTGAGTGGCCAAGTGGCTTCTACAGTCTTCGTCAGGTGACTGAAGTTAAGCGCGGTTGAATGAGGTCAAACTCCGGATGGGTGACCTCGGAGGCCTGACCTCACAACTCACCTCGTCGTCCGTCGGAAGGGACGTTAAACTAGGGGTCCCATGCCTGGATGTGACACGAACAGTGGGTCTAAATTAGCTTTGAGTTGCTAGAAATCCTGATAAGCTTACTCAAAACAAATTGAAAACAAACGAAAAATATAACTGCCTTGCTTGTCGATACTTGTGTTTTTCTGAGCAATGAAATATCAAGTTTGAGAGTCCAATGTTGCTCTCGACTCCGAGCCGGGGCTATGGCTTTTTGGCCTGAGCCAGTTCTTGCAGCTCTCGCATACAAAATGACGGAAAAGGAATTCTTTCACTAACAAATCGTTTGTAATATAGATCAATTCGTGGAAAACCTAACACAAAAAATAGAATAAAGCTTACGGGATGTTACTGTGTCGCTTCAAATATGACCTGACTGACAACGCAATGACCAGAGTTAATATCACTATTGACAGAGATGATCCTAACACAATTGCTATAATACTGCTTGTACTTAACGAATGACTATTTTCTAAAAAAGAAAAAAGTGATTAACAGGGATAGCATATAGTTCAGATCTTTCAAATTTTTAAAAAAGTGGGTGTAAAATTGTATTTGATATTTCTGTAAATTGACTGACGTGAAAGGAATTTTGGGTAATTTGCTGTGAATATGCCGAGGCAATTCTTTAATATCGATATCATTTTCAAAATGGCGGCTTTATGCTAATTTTTGTTAAAATTCATCGCAAATTTTGAAAAAATCTAAATAATTGTAAATCCTAACTTACATGAGAAAAATTGATACAATCTTCAAGAAAGGCATAATTGTTAAAGACCTACTGCAGTATTGCGGCAAGCAGTAATCCATAACTCTTCTGGTTAAGGATTTAGAAATTGGATGACGTCACAGCCTCAAAATTGAAAAAGGCCGCCATTTTGACATTAAAGGGCATATGTCGCGATAGCAGTTGGTAAATACAACAAAGAAGTCTGGAGTGGAATTCCATTGTTTTGTGACACTATATTTATTCTTTGTGAATTTTTACTGCCGTAAAAATTCAGCCTCGATCCTGTACTTTGTACTGAACAAAAGAGATAATTGCATTAGCCAATCAGATATAAAAAAATATCCACGGCAGTTTTACAGCAATTATCCAAAATTCCTTTAAAGCACTTTAATTCAAAGAGCAATGTAACAGAATATTACACCCATCCTTTTAAAAGTTTAGAGCCCTGTGCTAAAAATAACAGATTATGTAAGGCAATACCAACAGTTGCTGCTTTTTGACTCCGGAATTCAAGCGATTGGCGATCGCAGACAAAGGAAATTCTCAGACTAGTGATTCAAATAAACAAAGCCGCAAAAGTTGCGCTGAAACCCATGTAGCTAGCTCATTCGTTGCGCATTCCAGGAGTGGTATTTAAAAGCAAACTGGGTATGTATCGAAATAACCAGGATATCTAAAGATCTTTGTTCCTTCGAATCAGGAGCTGTGCTGTAATTGTTTCATTTAAGCCCAAAATACCCGAGAGTTATAAGGCCTTCTGCTCGGCTTCTGAATCAAATAAACAAAATCCACCCAACAGAGCTTCAGATTTACCCTTCTCTCGTTATAAGCACATAATTTCTCTTAAGAACCACCTTTCATTTGCACAAGGTGAGGGTTTGCCCTACTAGTTTCGAGACAACTTTTGCGGCCATGTTTGTATGGGTTTACCGGTGGAGAGAATTTCTTTTGTCTGCAGTCACTAATGGCTTTGAATAGAAGTGTCAATTAAAGCGACTGTTACTACTCGCACAGCAGTGGATATTCCAAAAACGTTTTCTTCACAATTTTGACAGCTGTTTGGAGTATAAAAGAGTTTCTTATACCATGGTATACACACCCTGCTTTGAAGAAGTATATGTTGACATAAGGAACCAATCAGGCTGACTTTGTGTAATGAGTTTCTTAAAGGCGGGAACTTATTGTATATGACCAGATAGAGCAAAAAAATTTACACATAGAATTTCAGAGTTTTGAAAAGGTTAGACAGCTATGCAAACAGTATCCAACAGAAAGCTGCTCACCATTATTCTGGATTGAAATTGGGATTTCCTGTGTAGATGTGCATCCTCCTTTTGTACACAGCTTTAGGACAGCAAGATAATCAAAATGTTTTGACAATCCTTTGATCCAATATCGTGTTTTCCAAATCGGTACGAAAATCCGAGGCATGGCCAAAGCGTTTGGCTTCTCGTCCTCTCTTATTTCAATTATGGTGTGCTTGACAACACCATTCCAGTGTTCCTTTGAAACACCCTGAAAGGCGGGGAAAATTCTAAGACCAGGAGAAAGATGACAAACAACTTCTCTTCAGAAATTTATTTGGAGACGCATTTATTAAGGAAACATCTTTTAATGAAACATGATATCAATGAACAAAAATTCCGCGGAATGTAAACAGAGAGTGTAAGTGTGTTTTTAATTATGGTTCCGGGATAGCAACTTCCATATATGGAGCAAAGTTTACGTGCGACCATAAGGATGGATTTAGAACCTCCATTTCCTTAAATATTGCCTTAGTTTTGCATGATATTGTAAATTAGGTTAGGTCAGTAATTCTTTTGTTTTGGTACGTGTTTTAATGTTTTTTGACCAGGTCAGGTAGAAAAACATACATGGTTATGAACCTTTTTAAACCTGTATAAATATTATAAAATGAAATGAAAATATGGGTCTCAGAATTGAAATTTTGCGCAAGAAATGGGTAGCTTTTTTTGACTTGAAACGAAAAAGTTGTCCAGTTTTGTATTTGCAATGCTGGAATTTTATCATATAGAGACACAATCTAAGTAAAGCACAAAAGAACATCAATCATAAGCTTCAAATGCAAAAGGTTATATTTAGATGGACCCGGTCCCCCTAGCTAAGTTGTTTTTAACCATGTTGACTTACTTTAAAGGAAAGTTTTTAAAAAATTAAAATCAATGTAGATCCTAAATCAAGAAGAAAACGGTGCAATCTTAAAGAAAAACAGAAAGAAGAAATATGTAGTTCTTGTGGTTTATGATTCAGCAGTTCGATTTAATATTCGGTAATCTTATGCTGGTATACTCTGGTTACTTCAATATTTCCATGTAAATTTGTCGTGTTCATTGTCCCTTATAAAATCTAACGAAGTGACCGATTTCAGCCACGAAAGATTCTAAATAATCGAATAAGTTAGCTATTCAATGAGATATTGCAAAATATCATTGCGAAAATATTCAGAGAGCAGTAGCATTTCAAACGCGGAACCTGTTTTATTCACCCGGTAAAATTGACCCTTGCTTACCTCCCAAACCATTTCACATTCCCATGTATCCTTTCCAGTTGAAATTGGTCGCGGTCTGACTTTACTTGGTGCTTTAGATGGTGCTTTAAAAATAAATACATATTTACATTAAAGGGGCAGGGTCACGCAATGTAAACAAACTTCTCTCGAAACGATGATTTTGCAATATTTCTGATAGGCCATATCACAGTGATTTTCCACTTCAATTTTAAATGAAGACATTATGTTGAAGATGGACTCTTGTACTTCGTAGAAAAATAAACGAAACACTCATATGGTGTACGATTGCAGAGATATTGGTGGATCTTTAGAAGTAACTTTAGTGTGGATTCGCCCCATCCACCAAACTCTGTACGGAAGACAATGGCCACGTGTGGGCAACGATATAGATTCTAGAGATAACAGGTTTGTTTACGATTACGTTACCCTGCCCCTTTAAAAGCCAAAAATTTTGGATGAATATGTGAAGAACGGATAAATCGCACGATAAATTATCTGTTCTTTGCATGAACCAAACTGAAGAGTGTGCAAAGAAACGCGCACTTGGTGAAATAATGTTGTTAGTGCGTGGTTACTTGACTTCCTTGCGGGTTGAGCAGTTCTCTCTCCAGTTACAGGTTTCTCTTATATTTTGATAATTGTTCTTTTATAGGAGTTGATAAATTGAGTTGATAGTGTTTTCCCCTGCAGGTTGCAAATCTATTGTGCATCCATAGGTTTATCATGGTGAGTCCGCTATTCAAATCTGTTTCAAATTTTTTTACCAAAAATCATTTGTTTACAAATTTCAACAAAGGACTATCGTTGCATTGAGGATAATGAAAACGAATTCTAAGATGGTTTTACTGAAAGAAATGCTTTGCGGTGCAGACTTTGAAAAATCTTGAATAATGAACTCATCGTACTAAAACCATAAGCGGAACAATAACACTGTAACCTGTAGAAAGAAAACTGTTTACTCCTGTAATAGAACAATAACCAAGATTTTGCATGGATCTATACAAGAATATAAAAGTGGTTGGAGTCACACCACTAGGTGCTTTATCCCTCCCGTTGTTTCCATTGGAAACAACCAGCTTACTGCGCTGTCATATGTGACTGCTCTTTCTGTTCGCATACAACGCTGTTACAACGTTTCGTTCCAAGGGAAAGAGTCCTTAAAAAATTACAGTATCCAAAACAACGGAATAAACAAAGAGCCGACCTAAGACTGCGCTCACACGATGCCGGCACATTTCGAAAACGGTGAAAAATGTGACTGGTAGGCCTTCCGTTCACACGAAAACGGCACATTTTTTGCCAGCAGATTTCGAAAACGGTAGATTTTGACAACGGAGCCCTATCCGGCATAAATTTTGAACAGCATCAGGTGAAGACTCGACAATGATGTAAACAGAACATTTTTCGACGCTTTTGGATCGAGAATGGTCGATTCTTAGGGTGTAGGTACTTTTCTTTGGCATCAAAGTCCTGCAACGACTTTTTACCATCAAATTTCCCACCGTTTTCAAAATGTGCCGGCATCGTGTGAACGCAGTCTAAATTACAGCGTTGTTAAAGCAAAATGAACCAATCGTGACTTACCAAAATAATCACGTGACGATTACATGCTAGCAAAAAAGGTTGTGCCCGAACCGGCACAATGTGATCGAGTATCGTTGTATCGCTACTTTGCCGTACTTTATAACACCCATAGGATAAATTCCAACGAAGTAAAAAAATTCGGATTATAACAGTATGAGACTCTAGTGCGTTCGCAGCCAATATTTTTCATTAAAAAACACTCTTATCGCATTTCTTGTTGATAAAAAGCTATTCATGAGCAATTCTTTATGCTTTTAAAGAGTGGAATGTTCTGCTGAGCTTTTCTATGTTGCAAAAGATTTAGAACACTAAACGTAGATCGGCCAAAAAATGTTTCTGACATTGAAATTTCCAGACGTATGGAGACGCTCAAAAATGTTGACGCATAATGATATCACTGTATAGTTGTTTGGGATACCCTGGACATCAACCTTTTAGCTGATGAGACCAACATTGAGTAATGAAGAAAAAAGAGCCAATTACCAGCCTGAAGTGTTTGTTTCGTTACGCATGCACCTTTAATGTAACCTGAACCCAAAACCTCATCATATGATTCCATGCACACTTTGTAATTTGTGTAAGGTTTCAACCTTGTTATATCTCTTTTAAAGCTGTAACCTTCATCTTTGTAACTGTCAGATAATGTTGTCTAGAAATAACAAAATGACAATAATCAAATTTAACAAATAATTTTTGCTAAAAGTCTGTTGCACAAGTCATCTTTAACAAGAAGAAAGGATTAGTTGTTTTAAATGGCTCAAAGTTGGACAGCCATTATCATTTTTGCGTAGTTCCTCACATATAGTAATATGAAGTTATATTTTGCAGTGAGTGCCTGGTTTGGCCATCATCTGTCTACGATTGCACTACGGTCGCTATTGTTTGCTCCCATGATGGTGTACATTCTTGATCATATTTGATTTGACACAAAAAACCTTGACCATGGCCGATTCCAGAGCTTTGAGCAACTCTAGCTCTATTATAGATTCTGTGAACATTCCACAACTAACATTATATATTCCTTCTCATTGTAGATGTCTCACCGGTGGGGTTTAGTTTATAATTACTGAAAGAAAATATAACCAACTCTGTGACTATTTAGTGTGTGTTAACTTTTCATGGTAGCAGAGGGTAGTTGGAGTAGATAAAAGAAAAAAGGACAGTTCATAGTGTGTTGAAAGAAGCAAGAGTGAAGATGGCGTCAGCGTACAAAACCCCACCGGCATTTGATGTAGAGAGCAAGTCATACAGTAGATGGGTAGAAGAATTGAAAGCATGGACAGAGTTAACAGACGTAAAGAAGGACAAGCAGGGTTTAGCGGTTGCTCTATCTTTACCAGAAAAAGATAGCAGTAACATACGGGATAAAGTGTTTAGTGATTTGAGTCTAGATGAATTGAAAGGTGATGATGGTGTGAAGAAATTAATGGAGTTTATGGACAAGTTATTCAAGAAAGATCAGTTGTCTGAAGCATATGAGGCATTCAGTGATTTTGAGAGATTCCAGCGTAAAGATACTATGACAATGGATACATATATAATGGAATTTGAGAAGCTGTATAACAAAACAGCAAAGTTTAAGATGACACTTCCACAGGCAGTTCAAGCATTCAAGCTGTTAGAAGGAGCTGGCCTAGATCAGAAAGATAGACAGCTGGTGTTGACCGGTGTCAACTATGACAAAGAAGATACTCTTTTTACACAAATGTGTAGTTCTTTGAAGAAGTTCTTTGGAAAGCAGTCTTTGGCAATTGGCACAGACAAAGGAAAGAGCATTAAGATAGAGCCTGCATTTATGGCAGATGAAGAATCAAGATTGTACCCCAACGAAGAGAGCACACTTTTAGCACATGGTCGGGGCTACAGAAGTTTTCGTGGTGGCTATCGACGAGGACCAAGTGCTAATCAGCAACGCTATTATATGCAGGGCCGCTCCCCACAACAGACCAGTGGATTTAACTCTTTTGCCACCACACAGCGAGGCAGACCCTCCCATGGAGCCCATAGTATGTGGGAAAAGAAAACAAATCCCATCGGGACAGATGGATACCCCTTGAAATGCAGAAGCTGCCAATCAATCCGCCATCTTGTTAAAGATTGCCCAGATTCATATGAGAATTTAGGAAAAAGGGAACAGTTAGAGAATGCAGTACTGTTCACAGGCAACCAAGCATCGGAAATGAAAGTCCTTGCAAACGAATGTTCTTTCTCAGCCATACTAGACAGTGCTTGTAGTTCTACTGTGACTGGTCAGCAATGGCTCAAAGATTATCTTGAATCCCTTAGCCCAAAAGATAGAGCTACAGTGGAACATTCTGAAAGTCAGACCGTCTTCAAATTTGGAGGAGGAACCCGGTTAGAGTCCAAAGGAAAATGGGTGTTGCCTTGTGTGTTGGCTGGTGTGCATTGTAAGATAACAACAGATGTAGTGGAAAGTGATATCCCGCTGTTACTGAGTAAAGCTTCTATGAAAAAGGCTCAAGTGAAGCTTGACCTAACAAAAGATCAAGCATCTATCTTTGGCAGAGATGTTCAGCTCCAGTGTACATCATCTGGCCATTACTGTGTGCCACTTCATGAGCCAGAGATACCTGTTAGGCCTACCTTTGATGTCCTGATTAGTAGTGAAGATAGTCCGAGTGAAGAAGGCATTAAGATTGTGGAAAAGTTGCACAAACAGTTTGGACACCCCTCAGCCACCCGGCTGAAATCATTATTGAAGGATGCTGGTGTAAAAGATGATGCAATTTTAGAGCACGTAGCACAAGTGACCGAAAGATGTGACACTTGTAAAAGGTTTCAAAGAACCCCTGCAAGACCAGTTGTTAGTCTACCAATGGCAACAGAATTCAATGACGTGGTAGCAATGGATTTGAAGGTCTGGCGGCAAGGCACATACATTCTCCACCTCATAGATATGGCAACGCGATTCAGTCTAGCATCAATAATACGTGATAAAAATCCTGAAACTATCATCAATGAAGTGATGCTTCTTTGGGTGGGAAATGGACTTGGTGCACCAAAGAAGTTCTTTGCAGACAACGGAGGAGAATTCGCGAATGAAGAATACAAGGATATGTGTGCAAATTTGAACGTAGAGATAATGAATACTGCTGCCTACAGCCCATGGCAAAATGGCATTTGTGAGCGAAACCATGCAGTCGTTGATGACTGTGTTCTAAAGATACTAGATGAAAACCCAGAGACACCACTGAAAGTGGCCCTGGTTTGGGCAGTGAATGCAAAAAATGCCCTACAGATGGTTTATGGCTATAGTCCATATCAGCTTGTATTTGGTTCAAATCCCAACCTTCCTTCAGTGATGATAGACAAGCCTCCTGCTCTTGAAGGATTGACTACAAGTGAGATATTTGCCAGACACCTTAATGCGCTCCATTCTGGGAGAAGAGCCTTTCTCCAAGCCGAAACATCAGAGAGAATCAGAAAGGCTTTAAGGCATCAAGTACGAGCTACAGGAGGTCATTTTAACGAAGGAGATCAAGTTTATTTCAAGAGGGATGGTAAGAAGAGGTGGCAAGGTCCAGGAAGAGTGATTGGTCAAGATGGAAAAGTTGTATTTGTGAGGCATGGGAATGTATACATCCGTGTACCATCATATCGTCTAGTGCATGTTGGGAAAGAATTTAACAAACACAAGATAGACGCAGGCGATGAAGCGGCCTTGGGTGGAAGTGATGGTATGGAGTCAACCATTGATGAAGCCCATAGTGAGTTAAGTGATATTCCACGATCTAATCAGACAGCAAGCATGCCAGCTCACCATCAACCTACACAAGAAACAAAGCAATCAAGTGCAGACAAGAACAGCCCAGATGAAGAACCCACAACAGAATCTGACCAGATGTCCACACCAAATCTAGCACTGCAACCGCTTCAGAGTACAAACACTGAGCAACCCCAGCCAAGCATGCAAAAGAAAATTGAGTTACCCAGGAATAATCAGAAAATTGTTTACCGCCTAAATGGATCTGACTCTTGGATAGAGAGTGTAGTCCTCAGCAGAGGTGGCAAAGCCACTGGAAAAAACTGGGCTTACCTCAATGTGCAGGATAAAGGTGAATGCCAGAAGAAGGGCATTTTTTTTGACAAAGATGTTCAAGAGTGGAAATCGCTCGAAGAAGTTGAATTGAGCTCAACACCAGAATCTCATCACCTTGCACAAGTAGAGAGAGCCAAGCTGACTGAGTTAGCGAATTGGAAGTCATTTAATGTGTATGAAGAGATTCCCAATGAAGGGCAATCAACAATGAGTACTCGATGGGTTCTTACAGAAAAAATGAAAGATGGACAGAAGATTATAAAGGCAAGGCTTGTTGCAAGAGGGTTTGAAGAAAATTCAGAAGAAAGAGCTGATTCTCCCACAGCTAACAAAGAATCCTTGCGTGTGTTCTTGGCAATGACTTCAACAATGGGCTGGGAAGCGAAAACAATAGACATAAAAGCAGCGTTTCTTCAAGGGGAGAAGATACAACGAGAAGTATTATTAAAGCCTCCCGTAGAAGCCAAAGCAGGAAAGAAGATTTGGAGGTTAAAGAAGTGTGTTTATGGTTTAAACGATGCAGCAAGGCACTGGTATTTCAGTGTTCGCAAGGAACTGTTGTCCCATGGCTGCTTGCAGTCCTCAATAGATCCAGGATTATTTTACTACCGTGCTGATGGCAAACTCCAAGGCCTATTCATCATGCATGTAGACGACTTCATATGGTCTGGAACCAGGCGTTTTTGTGATGAAGTTATTGAAAAGGTTCGCACAGCATTTCTTTGTGGAAAGGAAGCTGACAATGCATTCAAGTATATTGGACTGGATGTAGAGCATGCTGAGGATGGCATTCTTTTACACCAACACGAATACACATTGGCCATGCAGATGATACCAGTGTCCCCCATTCGAAAGATGAGAAGTCATGATGATCTAAACGAGAGTGAAAAGACAACTTTAAGAGAGATTATTGGACAACTCAACTGGATCTCTGGCCAGTCCAGACCAGACATAAGCTTTGAGGTCTTAGATTTGAGTGTATCAGTGAAAGGTGCACAGGTCTCTCATTTGAACCAAGCCAACAAGATTATAAAGAAAGTTAAAGGAGAGTTGCCCAAGATTAGGTTTCCCAATCTTGGAGATCCAAAAGATTTACACATAGCACTATATTCTGATGCATCATATGCCAATTTGAGTGATGGCGTGTCCAGTGCAGAAGGATACGTGGTCTTCCTTGTGGGTGGAGATGGAAGATGTTGCCCATTGTCATGGTCATCAAGAAAAGTAAGACGAGTGGTGAAAAGTACCATCGCTGCCGAGACCTTGGCACTTGTTGACGGGTTGGACATGGCTATTTACATTGGCTCAGTGCTTTCAGAGATATTAGGAGCGCAGAGAATTCCTATATGCTGTTATATTGACAACAAATCTTTGTTTGAAAACATATACTCAACAAAACTGGTGGATGAAAAACGCCTACGGATCGACATAGCAAGCATTAAACAAATGATCGATAGAGGTGAAGTTGCACATGTGAAATGGATAAATGCAGAATTCCAGATTGCGGACAGCTTGACCAAAAGAGGAGCTTCAAACGCAAAATTACTACATGTGATGGAAAGCGGACATTTGAATTCATATTAGACTCAATCCTCAGGCAGATATTGACAAGTGTTACAAGAACAACTTTATTTTATGTTCGGTATATTCTACAAGTTTTGTTGGCCATTGGCATGTAACTTTGTTTTCCATAGTTGTCCACCGGGAGCATTATATTGTTTAGTCAAAAAGAAGAGAGGGGAATCTGTGAACATTCCACAACTAACATTATATATTCCTTCTCATTGTAGATGTCTCACCGGTGGGGTTTAGTTTATAATTACTGAAAGAAAATATAACCAACTCTGTGACTATTTAGTGTGTGTTAACTTTTCAGATTCCTAAAGACATTACAGTTCTGTGGCCAAAAACAATCATGGGCGATAAAATCTTTGGCAATGTGTTGTTATGTTCGCTAATTTGTAAGGACTTAAAACGTTGAATACTGTAAAAGCTCTATTAAGCAACCCTCTCTATTAAGCCACCCCCCACTTACGTAAAGTTCTAGAATTTACCAAATATTTCCATTTACTTAGTAACACAACCTTCTATGTAAATTTTGATATGGTTTGGGAAAAAATAATATGTTGAGTTTATGTAATTTGAGTTGTAAAATGGTATGTTGATTCCACAAAATATGGGATAAAGAACTGAAAAGCTACCAAATATATCCTTGTCCCTTGATCTTGTGAATAAGCCTCCTTCTCTAATTAGCCCCCCTCTCTATAAAGCCCCCCTCTGGAAGGTCTGAAATTAAACAAGCCCCCCCCTGGGGGCTTAATAGAGCTTTTACAGTATCTCAAAATGAAATAAAAGTGAAGAAGTAACTGAGTCTCACTGAGTTAAGTGACACAAACAAAATTACCTCTAATGTGGTCCTAGGACCTCCTCCTGGTACTGTGTATGATGGCCTGTAAACATATTCCAAGTATTTGCACCTTGGTCTTTTCCAAACAACTCTTAAATGTGTGGATGAAATGGCCTGCACATTCACATTATTTACAGAACGATGAGATTTCATAACTGAAAATGAATTGTAGAGTTACAACTGGTGTGAGAGGAATTCTGAGTCTGACGATGAAGGGGTTTAGGTGCTGTATCATAAAGCTCTGTATGTATACCAGGTTGGTAAAAAAAACTCCCATATTTGGAGAGCTGTGAAATAGATAATATTTACCCGATATTCAAATTTAAAATTGTTTATCTATCAGTCAAAGGCCAACTTAGATGTGAAAATTTTCTCGGCGTAAGCTCAGACCAAGAAATTAGGAAAACACTTGAAAGGGCTTTCTATGGTAACCACGATTCCACTCCAGTCTGATCAATGATTTACTTGCTACTGAAATTAAAACTCATCTCTGAAACTGATAAAATTACATTGAAATTGAATTTCAATGCCAAATGAATAATGGACCAGAATGGAACATAGATTTTTGAATCCCATACAAACCCCTTGCAGACATTTTCAAATTTTGGGCTTAAAAACATGTGTAATTTTACCAAATAAAAATTTTCTCATCTAAGAATGATAGATCAAAATTTCACTTTTGAATATCGGCCACATACTTTCATTACAATGCCAACCAAACAAATAGAGCTTTCTTGACTCACCCAATACAGGAATATTCAATCTTCTGCAAGGAAAAGCCTCTTACACACTTTTACACACAGGACAAGCATTTTACACACTTAAGAGAGGAATTCTTCCTTCCTTAGGTGTGTGCAGAACTGTACACTTGTGTGCTTGCATGCCTAACTTTACCACGGCTCAGTATAACACAATTGGTCTGGCCTCTAAGGAATTCCTCCCATATCAAACTTATCAAAGCCTGTTCTCCAAAAAAGAATTGAATTTGAAAGGTCTACTTTGTGCATACCTTTGAAAGGGGGGATCAACTGAAAACGGATACTTTTGGAGAGTCCAGCCTTATTTACACCATAAACCATCATATCATAAGGCTTCAAGCATTCAACAACATTTTTGTCTTTACAAATATCCAACAACTGTATTTTGCATGTTATGGCTGGCAGTTTCAATCTGTTGTTCAGTAGACAGGGTACCAAATCTTTCTGAATATATGAGACACATCTTTGCTCTTCAGATCTCACTGAGTGGTTGAAAGAATACTTTGCAAAATGAAAGGAATCTTTGCTGGGTATGTTTGGAAATTGCAGGTGGAAACAAAGGGCATTGGTGTCATTGCATAATTTGTAATCTGTCTCAGGCATCACAGGATAATCTAAGATTGAAAAAAATTACTTGATAATCATGGAGACCAGGTTAACAGAAAAGGAGGCAAAGAGAAAGAATGTTTCCTTGGCAAAAAGATCTCGAAAGTTATTGGTGAATACCATTGATAGCTCTATCAACCCCTGGAGGGTAATTCAAATTTGGATACCTGGAGGGGGATTAAATAGAGTTGGCTTACATCAGAGGGGAGCTTATGCACAAAGCTGAATGAAAAGGATATTGATGAGAGCTTTTCAGTTTTCTTCTTCATATCTTGCTTGATCAAAAATTGCACAACTTTATGAGTTCAAATACACAAATTTTGACAAAACTTGTTTCGCTGAACGAATAGAAAATATTGGAAACCTCTGGCATTTGATTAAAATGGGGGCACTTAAAGTAAATCAACAGGGTTAAAAGCAAACTTAGCTAGGGGGAATGGGTAATCTAAAGATAACCTATTGCATTTGATGTTTTCGATCTATGAAACAAAAGGAAGATAAGTGGTGCCTGCCGTTCTTTTGTGATATGTTTATATTCCATCACTATATCTCCGTTCATTTACTTTAATAGGGAGGGGAAATATTTGAAAGCTTTCTTAGCCAAGGGGAGAGGGGACTGAGTAAAATGGGGGTAAAAATAGAGCTTCAAATTAGAATTTGAGTTTTCTTTCCGTTGCTCTCTAGCCACATTTCAACCTATCAGGATGTTTCACTTCAAAGAGATTCAAGGACACTCAGTTAGTTAAAATACCACAAGGATAAGGACAGGTTCTGGTTGGGTGTTGAAAGCGTTTTGATGTACTGTATGTATACTACATTTCACAAGTGGGCTACCACGATTGGAGAATTATGCACAATGTGCCCCTGCCTGGGATTGGCATCTTCATGTCAAAAAGACTCTTCTCCAAAAGTCCACTGCCCCACCTGAAGAAATTACATTGCAATGTAACCAGAGATTTCCCTTTCCCCACTAAAAGCCTTCCATACTGTACTTGAACCAGATATGTTCAAAATGAATCTAATGATTGAAGATGATAACAAGCAAGCAAGCAAGCAAGCAAGCAAGCAAGCAAGTAAATCAAGAAATTGTTAACAAAGGTTAAGGTTTATGGCAGCAAGTTACTGTGAGCCTGAGCACTGATGCCTCTGCCCTCAGAGTTGTCTCTTACTCCTTTACCAACTGTGGAAGAATGGACAACTGAGTTAGCTGCTAGCTTGTGGTTTGTAGTGCCAATGATGATGGGCTTTACACTCACATGATAGCCACCTTAACCACTTGGCTACAGGCATGTCTTACCTAAAACATGTAAAATAAATTTCCTCATGTCCACAGATCCATTTGAAAATATGATTTTTAACGAGTAATGCCCATCAAGATCCCATGAGATTTTTGTTCCATTCAGAATTATCACTTCAGAAACATTTGGTGTTTTCTTTACTTTGATGTCAAGTCTTGATGACACATTGCTAAACTGATTACTGCTTCCAAGGGTTACATTCTCAATGGTTTCATTAGTTTTCCCTCTGAATCTGCACAGTGTAGTCAATGTTGAGCCATTTAACTTGAGGAAGGTTTCATTTGTACAAGAAAGTTTATATCCAATGACATCTGAAAGAGATTCAGCAATAAGCTGCGTCAGTTCAAGTTGAAGAGCACATGATTTTCTATGCAAGAAACTGCTAAATAAGAAATTCCAGTAATGGAAAGATATGGCTTAAAAACTATTTTTTGGCAAAGGAAATCTTTTACACATTTTACATTATGTCCAATTGCTCCTTGCTTCATATCACTTGGAAAGTACATTTAGTAATGGAAAGGTTTCAAAGATTTTTGTTTTGAAATGGTAGGTTATAGACATGAAAACTGTCATGGAACTTTTAAGAAACCAAAAACTTTTAGTCCTCCAAATCTGACAATCTTAAGCAACTCTCAGTGGTACTCCAGGGTGCATTCCATGCACATAGGCCTGAAGACCTTACCCACTAACCTGACTTCTTTGTTGGCGTATTGGCATGATTTTTTCAATAAATTCTTCTTGGCGTGACAGCGTTTGAAAATCTGCCTACCTTGGTGTGAATGTAAAGTTGTCGTGGATCTTTTAGCGGTATCCTTTGATAATAAAGGCATTTCTTTTATTAAAAACTAAGAATTTGCGCCAGTACTGAAGTTTCTTAAGAATTCATCAGACTTTGAGTACTTAGATTTTATAACATATGCTCTCTCCCTGAAAATACCTTGGGTACATGAGACAGGGTTTGGCGTACCTTTGGCATAGGTGTTACAAGCACATCACATAATCTACAGATAATCTATGACAGGTTAAGTCCCTTTAAATGAATCACTTTCATTCTATTCTGGTTCATTTTGGCTAATGAATTAATAAACAGAGAAGTCTCTCATAACATAAACACTGTATTTATTCTTCTGTTTTGAAAGTGACTGTTTTTCTAATGTCTAGAATCCCGATAATCGGAAGAGGAGCCAGGAACTTTTTACTGGCAAAGAGCATACGCCATGGGCCAAGAAGAAACTAGGTCTCAACCATCGCCCTATTCTATGGTCCCAGCAAAAGGTCTGTATTACTCGCTTAGGCCCTGGAGGAAGCCGCTCGCTGTTTGCCGGTGGGAACTGCAAAAAATTGCATTATCAACAAGGAGAACATTGATTTACAAGTAACAAGCAAAAGCCAAAGTTAATAGAAATAGCTACCTGAATGAACAGCAGCAATTATGCAGACAAATGTTGATATCCAAGTCTTCATTTTTGTAGATAATTTCAGTTCAGCTCTCTCCTTGCACATGTTCTACCAACGTTCCATTTTGTAAACAGAGGACTTTTACCCAAAGCACGACCGCATTGCCTGCTGGGATGGGACCCATCGAATACATAATCATCATCATCTTGACAGACCAACATTGGCCACTGCCACTTCGGAGAGCCGAATAATGGATTCGCAAATAGAACCCACCAAGGTAAAAGAAACTCTTAGAGACCCAATGTCACCCAGGATGCTTTGCGGGCACACTAAAATGTTCAGATTTTCTTGCATAAAATCAAATTTGACAGAAGCAGAAACGATGGACCCACAGTAGAAGAACTGATAGAATGCATAGAAAAGGCAAAAAAATTCTTCACAGATCATAGAATGCCTGAATATACGCCCTGAGCCCGCTCAAGATTTAATATTATGGTAAAGTGCGTCCTGTCCTTTTTTTTATATCTAATACGGTCTTACCATACTGAATTCTATGGGGATACTAAAGAGAAAACTTTTCTGTCATCCTTACATCTTCTAAAGAATTGTCCGTTGAGAGAAACAGGCCTCAAAAATGAGACTTTTTGCACAATGATTGTGAATTATTAGTATTTTTCGAATTTTTATTTGCTCCTTTGGCTTTTTTTTAGCTTTTTACAGCTGAAAATTATTTGGCTTACTTTGGTCTCTTTCCTCCCTAACTTGCCAGCGGTGCACCTAGCAAAAGGCTTTTTAAATAGTTTCTGACTAAAAACGTTGATCGAATTTATACTACATCAAGCCTTTTAGTCCAGAGGCACAAGGGGGAGCATTGCCACCCGACGAGGGACTTTAGCAGACCAACTATTCCTGAACCAGTTTTTGGTGTAGAATTCGAATCTGGATATTGATCGGGTGGCTTAAAAACTATCAACTGACAATTACCTCCGGATAGGGTTTCTCAGCAAACTGTCGACGTCATCAAAACAAGCTGGAAACCAAACACGAGGAAAAGCTATGAATCCATCCTTAAACAATGGGGCAGGCGGGGTGAAGGCGGCAGGCGGGGCTCAAAACCAACCAAGACCTCCAATGATTTTTAAAACTGTGGCTCTTTACATCACAAGGATTAATTTGATGTATTGTTCTCTAATAGTTTGGGAACAATTGCCTCTAAATTAGCACCTGCTTCTTACGGCCCTGTACGGCACTAAATGATAAATAAAACAGGGGTGGCGCCAGGGAAGGGCTAGGGGGCTACAGCCTTCCCCCCGTTGGAGGAAATTTTGGGTTCTCGTCGGAGGAAATCTGGCAAAATAACGCACGAAAACACCATTTTCAGTCATTTTAGCCCCCTTCTCGGAAGCTCCAGCCCCTCTGTCAGAAAATTTCTGGCGCCACCCCTGAATAAAATGCACCTATCAAGCATCAAAAGCAAACATTGACCGAAAAAATATCAAAAGCTTCCCTCACAAACCCAACACTGCATTGTTTTTATCTCTATTCGCATCTTTTTTGTAAAATAACCATCGCATTACTGAACTGCAAAATGCTAATCAAGCATGTCAAAGTTAAGACAATTTTCATCCTCGACACTATATTACATTACTTATGGACTACACTGGCAATGGAATTCTAATAAATATTAATTCATCTCTTTCATACTAGATGTTAATGAAGTTGAGAAAGTGCAGTAGTTTGCAGAAGATATTGAGTCTACATGTTCCTCTGAGTATTGGTACAAAGAATAAAAATCCGCTTACTTAACTTGTCTCTCAGATAGCTAAAGATTTAAGAAATTCCAGAACCGGAAAAATACAATTTTAGAAAGCTTTACATTTTTATAAAGGAATCCTTGGCGTTTTACTTTATTTTCACTTGTTTCAAGTATTATATTACTCAGAAGGTACTTGCGAAAAGCTTCAGCAATGGTATCGAATGTTCACAATAGTGCAAGCAATGAGTATGAAGACTGTGTTGGAATCTTTACGAAACTCGTGAATAACTCTGTGGCTAAGATATGATAACATTAAAAAAACTTTCAGTACATGCAAAACACAAATTCTTAATTTCTTATAAAAATCACTTGTAATCAAACTTACGAGACTTCTCAAGCAGAACAGAAACAAAACATACATCTCAATACAGTTACATGCAAAATATGAACACCTTTATTTCACAAATACAGCGACTTATTCACATATAAATACAAGTCACTCCCTTAGGACAAATAAAGTCTAAACTACTCTACTTTTTATGAATTCAAGTCACACGAAAAGAAATAAATGTGCATAAGAAACTAACAAGTCGAATATTTTTCTACAAATTCATTTCATTATTTGTAGTCCAGGCCCTGCTGGAAACCTGCAGGAAGTCGCTGGGGCCGTCCTGACGGACCTTTGGAAAGCCTTCGATTGTCTAAAGCAAAAATTCCTGCTTGCAAACTTGAATGGATATGGTTCAGTGGATCTGCCTTGCAGTTCATCCATCACATCTCACCAACTGGAAGCACATGGACAAAAACAGTCTTGGTTGTACCACAAGGCTCAGTCTTGGGGCCCCTTTTGTTCAATATATATCTGAATGACTCTTTCATGTTCCTGGAGGAAACAAAAGTCTGTAGCTATGCGGCCTATGCAACCAATTACGCATGTGGTCCTAAGATCGGAACTGTCATTGCGCATTTAGAGCATGATGCCTCAAAATAACGGAATGGTATCCAAATATTTTGTTGAAGCTTAAGGAAGAAAAAATTCTACGATCTAAGATATGAACTACAATCTAATGCATGGCAATGATGTTCAACTCCCAAAGGTGCGAACCACGTCCTTTAATATTGGGTCTATAGCCTATCTTGGAAGTAGATTGCGGCACCTATTGCTGCAAGAAATAACACAGTCAAATACCCTTCCCATATTCCAAGAACGAATTAAATGTTGGAACGGTGATGAATGCAACTGTAGACTTTACAAAGCATTTATTCCACAAGTTGGGTTCCTAACAGGATAGTCGTTTTTATTTTGTAAGTTACATCTATATAATATATACATTGTGAATTTTCTTGATATATTGTAGATATTGTAAAACTGTATAAAGTAGGCCTTAATTAGATGTAATGTTTTTATCTTATTAGCCTACTTAAAATAAATTGATGATGATGATGATGATGATGATGATGATGATGATGATGATGATGATGATGATGATGATGATGATGATGATGATGATGATGATGATGATGATGATGATGATGATGATGATGATGATGATGATGATGATGACGACGACGACGATGATGATGATAATGATGATGGTGATGATGACGATTATGATGATGATGATGACGATGATGATGACAACGATGATGGTGATGATGACGATGATGATAATGATGATGTTGATGATAATGATTATGATGATGATGACGATTATGATGATGATGATGATGATAATGATGATGATGATGATGATGAAGATGATGATAATGATAATGATGATGATGATGATGATTTTGATGATGATGATGATGATAATGATGATACTACACTTGTTTTTGAAATGGTTCTACAACCAGAAAAAGTAGCAGAGACTGTGATTAGTTGTTGAACGAAACTCATAAAAATGTAGAAACTTTGGAAACAGCAGCCTTTCATGAGTGTCTACAACCCGTTGGGGGTACGGGGATACACGTCATTGTTGGGTCATACAGGGGTGAGCATTTTACAATGATTTCGAAAATTGGAACCTATGCTGCTCCTAAAGCCATTTAGCTTCTTACTACGACGTTAACCTGCTCTAGTTCTGTCTCATCGAGATTGTCAGTACCGAAGTCACCTTCTCTCAGTTGCAACTGTCCAGCCTCTAATCCATGACTTGGTTCGGACTCAATCGAAGAAAGGTCTTCATCTCTCCTATCAAAAGGTGGCGGTTGTTCATATTGTGTACTAGGGTTTGAAGGTACTTCGTAATCCACAATGCCATCGCGAGGGTGCACCTGAATGACGAAGAGAGCTTGGAGTTAAATCAAATCAAATCAGATCAAATCAAATCAGACTCATTATCAAAGCTGGTGTGACAAAGTTTTAAGGAAGATTAATTGATACAAACTATTTTACAAGATAATTCGTGCTTGCATTTTAGATGGAAAAAGAACAAATTATGACAAGGCGTGCTTTGCATAATAGTATCTATTTGAGAGTAACCCTTACCGGGACAACGCGAGGAGAGGAAGTTTTGGTCTGGCCGTCTTTTAACCTTCCATATTTTAACCTGCAAAAAAGAGCATTGAAGGATAAGAGATGAAAAGCCAAATCTTTCAGTTATGTCAATGAAAATAATGTCCTTAGCTGGAAACTTGCAGCCGAGAGAATGAAGACATTGTGACATTAACTCACTCAAAGAAAAATTCAAGTTTATAACCCGATACACGCTTTTTTTATAAGGAACTAGGATCAGGCCATAGTGCTAAAAGGTTTCTAATTTAACATGAAATTTTGTCCATTTTAGTACTAAAAGATTCTTAATTGTTTTCTATTTATTGAATGCTTGAATTGTCATTGTGGTCCCTAACATTAATGCAAATATGTTTTCTGACATTCAAAGCAATAAGCAGTTTTCTGTCATGATGAAAACACAAATGGTTTGAAATAACTGCAAAAGAATGAAGGTTCAACGATATACTTACTATAATATCCATACTTTTAACTTCGAAAAGTTTCTTAGTACTTCTCAGACATAGTACTAGAGTTTCTTAAAATTTTGGCCGTCTTATTACTAGTTTCTTATAAACCATTTTCTTATAAAACATGCGGAGGTCAAAACGGTGTCGGGTGTTTGCAAAACTACTGCTCCAGAATATAAAAGCAAAAATATTGATAACTGTCTTGTTTCATTACCGATGTGTTCAGTTTGATTCAATAATCTACTAGACTTTAATTAGTCATTCCTTCCAGTGGATGCAAATATGATATGATATATGATATATTATCATTAATAAACGAAAACAAATCCCTTCAGCTTTAATTATATAACAAAAGGATCTACACTAAAACTAAAGTAAGATGCTGTTCTTCCAGGGGGTCGTGTTTCTCAATCAAATTGGTGCTTCATTCAGCTCTTCAAGTACTCCTTAGTTCTTTTTTAAAGCGACTAATAGTCGGAAGTTCTCTAACAGCAACTGGAATATCGTTCCAGACTTTCATAGCTGAATATCGATAACTCTTTTTTGGATGCTCCCACCTTTAAGGAACTCGTTTCACAAAATCAGCCTGATAAGTTTCTTATGATAAGATATACTTCTTCAAAACAGGGTGTGCATACCATGGTATATGAAACACTTTATATTCCAAACACCTGGCAAAACTGTTGAGAAGACCTTTTTAAAATATGCACTGTTGTACAAGGATCTAATAGTTTGAACCAGTACTGAAAGTTTCTTAAAAGCGGGACGTTACTGTATGAGGGATTTTTTACAGACAGTTCCTGTTAAAACCTTCAAAAGCGCACGAAAACAAATGGCAAAATTTCCTTGTTTTTCCTTGCTTCAGTGAGTTACAAATACAGAATCATGACGACGAATCCCTTTTATCCTTTTGGTAAACTTTCTCCACAGGGACTCGTAATGAAGCAGTGAAAAAGCTGACCCAATTTTTTGCAATCATCCATTTAATTATGATGGAATCACGGCTTCGAATCTCGACTCCCGTGGGACTCCAGGTCAAAAGTCTTATACAAGTAGCGGCATATCAGTTCAGGCAAGGAGCGAAGCTACGATATGTGATCAGTCTGAAGCTATGTCATCAAGTTGAACAGCACAGGGAAACAAGGGACTAAGGTAATCGGTCTAGCAACAAACAGCAGCGAAACTTACTCGTTCTTTCTGCACCAGAGAACTGCACAAAATATAACAAAGATCAACAATGTAGCGGACACAGCCGCAACGACGATAACATACACCGGCACGGGGCGTGATTTCCCTGCAAAAAGAAAAAATATTTCATCAGAGGCCTTCGGCAAAAGATCTTTGCTAGATCTGTATATTTGGTCAGGTGCCCCCCCCCTCTTCCTTCACAGTTTGCGGCCTAAATAATTTTGCGAACTTAACGTTTCAGTACAAACGCGTAAAAACGGTATGATTTCGTTACGGATTCACAGGGAGGCAGACCATTCCTTTGTCTCTCTTTGAATTCGTAACGATATTGTTCCGTTTTCAAGAGTTTTCAGCAAAACGTTTCATACTCTTTTCGAATCTTTCCGTTTCAAAAAATCGTGCTCATTTTGTGCCGGTTACGGAAACGTCTAAGTGTAAACGGAAGGCTAAAATGGCATGATTTCGTACCTTTTTCTTTTGAAAACGTTATAGCGTAACGGGGCCTTATATAGATATCAAAAGAAATTCATGATGTCTTCATAAGATAAGCTGCTATACTGAACGAGTAAGAAAGGACATACAACATTTGAAAAATGAATGCCTCCTGAATGTCACAGCAATGATATTGAAAACTATCTGGTTTTATTGTCAATATGTTCAACTTGAGTCCGAAATTCACCTGGCCTTAATCGGTCGTTGTTCTCCATGAAGATGGGAGATTGTCTTGCAGAGAGCTGCTTTCAAAGACATGCAAAACATAGTAGCAACGACGATCAAAATGTCGCTGGTTCTCCTTCCTCACAGTAATGACACTTACATGAAATAGCACATAGTATATAGCTTGCTCTCTTGTGAGAATGGACTCCCCTCCTTAAGAAAGTTTCTCATCACAGCGAGGAGACTGTTTCTATTTCGCGTCCATGTTGTTGGTCCCTTATATACCTATGCTTTGAATGGCGGATCAGGACCCCCCGGGGGGGAATTAGTATATTGGTCCGACGGGGATGTGCCGTTTTTCAGGGTATCGTTTTCGCCCATTTTTTCTAGAACAGGGTATCAAAAGAAGGCAAATTTTCTGGAGGAGGTTCTCAAAACATGCCAAAAGAGGAAATTTTGTTACAACGGGTTATTATTTAGTCAAATTTTTGTGTTTTTGAGTATGCTTTTCACAGATTTTTTCTAGAACAGGGTATCATTTGAAGGCAAAAATTCTGGAGCAGGGTGAAAAAATTTTTTCGTGGGCACATCACCGTACAAATTTAGGTCAAGTACCCCCCCACCCCCGGGGGATCAGGACACCCGATCAGAACTTATCTCTTATCAGAAAGTAATCACGGTCTAAGCACAGTGATCTCGATGCTTCGGTCACGGGGCTCCTCCAATTGGCATTTTTTTATCATCCTGAAATATTATAACAGACAAACAACGATAGCAGTAAAACTAGAGAAAGGAAAACAATATGTCGTTCGTAGCGAGAAAGGACACATGGTGATCGAGTTCCCACTACGAACAACATTTACAACAATTTAATACTACGATAATGTCCAGTTTAACAAAAAACAACATGCTACAAAAATTTAGGTGTACTAGATAAGCCAAAGAAATATAGCTATCTCTGAGACATCTGGTAGGATGAGGTAGCATTCATCCTCCTATGAAATTTTTTTATCGGCAATATGATGAAATTTCGAGGATTTGTTTGAAACTTTTCCACTCGCCATAGCTTTACAATCAGTTTTACAAACTAATAAGGACGAAATTGGTTCTTACTTGCATCACGAAACCCAACGTTCTTCCAAGCGGAATGATTGCATCCTTTTACCGTGCAAATACAGACTCGAGCTAAGTATTCTCTTAGCTTGAAGAGACCTTTGACTGTAAAATTCATTTCTTTGATATTCAACTTCCCTGTTCTCTCTGGTTTTTCTGGTGTCTTTGTCTCTTTATACTCTATCATAACGTAAGGTTTTCCGTTCCAATACTGTCTCTCGGGAACCTAAAATAGCAAAATATTGTACCAAACTGGGTCAAACCTATAAAACAATGCACGATAAGTTGATTAAAATTTCATTTGATTTATTAGTTAGCAAGGAAATTCAAAGGGCCAAAAACCCTTTTCCTATCGGGAAGCAAACCTGTGAATAGTATCCTATTTCACTGGATATGCTACTCCTCCTACCACGGCACCTTAGATATGGAGAGTGCGAAGGAGGGTTCGCTGTTTGCGTAGCAGGAGTAGCCTATCCTTACGAGCCGTCGCTGAGGGAGGTGGGTGGGTCGATTTTTGGCATCCTTCAGGCTGGTTGTTGGTGTAAGAAGGCAGAAAAAGATGTGCCTTTGGCTATATAAAGGGATTTTGTCTCTTGGGACCATTTGTACAATAGAATATCTTTTGGGTCCCCTGGGATCCGGAGTTTCATACCAGTGAGAATAGTATCCTATTTCACTGGATATGCTACTCCTCCTACCACGGCACCTTAGATATGGAGAGTGCTTCGGAGGGAGCTCTTTGCCACTGGGTATTCAAGTCACATAAAAAACAGAAACAAGCGCTAAAAGGTCAAATTGAGCTGTATGATTTGATACACTATCCAAAACTCAAGAACGGGCCGAGAAAATAGGCAACCACAGTGTTATGGGCCAGCGGAGTAAATAATGCTGTTACTGCGTTGTGTAGCAGAATCTCGAGGCTTCCAAATAACCCCTCGTCTAGTGTTTTAACTATAACTAAACTTCTGAAGAGTAGGATCAAACTGGCTTTCCGCATATCAAAATGAGGATCGTGACTTCTGTAGACTATTGCAAACATAACTCGAAAACATGGTTTGCCAGAGCTATAATAAGTTCCCATAGACAATGTAGAAATCAGGTAAAACACCCTAAATGTTGCTCTAAAGGCAATATTTCTCTGAAAAAATCTACAGCAGAAGGGTAACATGGAGCAATCTTGGGATAGTATCAATCAGTTACTCATTAAACGATCAAAGTCAATAAACATAGATTTAAAAGACTCTTGCCACCTTGGTCGACAAACAAAGAATTTCGAACGAAATGTTGTGGAGCAAATTACCCACTAATATTGATATTACCTCTAAACCGCTTCTGCTAGGAGAAAGTCGTCCAAAAAACAATGGTTAAGATCAAAATAAAGAAAGCTTTGGCAACGACAACGTATCTTAATATTTCTGATTACTGCATTCCCAGTAGTTTCTAGTAGCTTAGCGAAAATACCTAACGATTCCATTGAAACCATCACCTTTCTCCATACTTGTAAAATTGCCCAAAATCGAGATAATCCTGTTTTTAAAAGAGGGAAAACTCAGAAAAATCGAACTGAAGGCCCAATTCTGTACTGCCTGTCATTTCTTGGCTATTTGAGAAACATATGTTTGACCAGTTGAACTAGTACGTGAAGGAGAATGGATTTCCATTGCCAGGTCAGTCAGGTTTCAAGGCTCTAAATCTATACCTTGCTTGCTAAAATACACACATTATTGGTTTTATTGGCATGGATAAGAGGCTTTTGCCTGGCATGAACTTCATTGATTCCAAAAAAGCTTCTGATACGTTTGACCAGGAAATCTTTCGGCACAAAACCAGAGCGCTGTGTTGTACAAGGTTGAGAGCTATCATGGTTGAGTTCTATCATGCTGATAGAAAACACTATTGTCGACTATCTTAGACTGTCAAGGTGGGAGTTCCACAATGCTCTTGTCTCGAAGTTGCAAGTAAAACATAGTACTTAGTTGCTCAAAATCGATAAAAATCTGACATGGAACAAACAATCAAAACAGACACTGCGAAGGCTTCTCAAGCTATTGGCTTTTTTTTTAAATACGCGAAAACATTTCTTCCTGCTGCAGTTGTGAAAACTCTCTGCACTATCTTCGTTGAGCCTCATTTCCAATAATTTTGCTCTGTCTGGGGTTGGTGGATTCCAAGACATCTTACAATTACAAAGATGTCAAAGCAAAGCAGATTGTGCCGCGACCAATAAACAGTTCGATGCTTCAAGTAAAACTTTGATATAAAGCTCAGGTTAGCAACGATAAAAGATAAACAGCCACAACTTAATGGTTTTTTTTTCCAGCCTCAACGATCTTGCTTCTAACTAGCTTCGCAATCTTTTTTATAAAAATAGTTGTTTTGGGCCGCACACATCTTACGAAATACAAATACTGACTTACGGCTGCCTTAAAGAGGTTTGCTAACGGACAGAAAGGTTTTCTGTTAGGGGGTGCAAAAAACTGGAATAGTCTTTCGACTGAGTTAAACGGGCATCTTTGGTTAATGCCTTCAAGAGCCATTTTTACCCTTCGCCGATTTGCAGATGATATATCTTAGATCATTGTATCCATACCTAGTAAACTGATTTTATCATTGGGCATTCCAGTAGATAAATTAGACTTTCCACGTATTGCAATTAGGTTTCTTTTCCTTTGTATCATATTACCGTTATTGTATCATGTCGTAGAAGGGGGCTATTTGAGATTCAGCATTTGCTGAAGAATTACCGTCCTTAAAAAATATGAAATCAAACCAAATCAAATCAAAATGCCCCCAAAACGAAATTCATGATAGTTTAAATCTTCCGCAACAATTGCATAATAAGGAATTTTCAAAATTTTTCGCCATTTAAATGTGACCCATCATGCTCTAGCACATGCAAAATATATCATCATGTTGCAATGTTTCTTATCGATTTTATGTATGTTGTGATTGATTGAGGTGCTTGAATAGAGTTCTACCATAAAGGTTTAACAACCACTTTGTGTTGGGCTTCATTTGCAAGTAAATATGTTAAGTATAAATAACTATGCTATGAATAGAATTTTGTTTCAAACGACGTTTCGGACTTCTACCCGTTAGTTTGATAAACAAACCTTTGACATGAATAATCATAAAAACGATTAGTTTTCTTCTCTTTTTTACTGAAGCTTGTAGCTACTGGAAAACAATCTTTATGGCATTCCTGAGAGTGCCTGACTCACTTCAGGCCACTGGAAAGCATGCATGGCTACCAGTAAAACATAGCGGGACCAATAGCCTCTGATGCCATGAACTCTTTGTTCTATCAGAATTGTTTTCATATGTTCCTTAAAAAAAAAAAAAAAAAAAAAAAATTTCAGATTTGGGCACAGCATACTAAGAATGGCAGAAAAAATTCCAAATTTGGGATTATGAAATCTATTTGGCATGAAAGTAAAATTACTATGTTTTGGTAAGGTATGCAGAAAGATTCTACTAATTATCTGCAATGCAGTTGGACAACCAAGACTCATAACAATCATTCTGCGAGTACCTAACTTGAACGGCCATATGTTCGACTGTGAACATGACAGCTCCCTCATTTAAAAGTATACGGCTGGGTTGGAGAGTTTACATCGATAATCACACGAAGAGATGTAAAATGATCTTTTTGTTCCTAATCCATCCTGGAATATCCGAATAATGCACAGGAATATGTGATGTGCAGTGGCATATAAGAATTGCAATAATAGTAATAATTCTTTTCAATTGAGGTTGGCTTCTTGTCTCGCTAACATGCTAGTTAATGCCAACTAAAATTGACAGGTTGAAGCAGAAGAAAATTAAAAATCGAAATGTTAAGTTGAAAGACCGCGTATGGAATAAATTGTGAAAGCACCCTCCAACCCAGCCATAAAAGGAACATCAGCCGTGGGCCGAGTATTAAGGTCCTTAGTTAGACCCCCAATTATGGCTGTGAGGAGAAAGCAAGCACACCAACTTAAACGCAAAAAATAAGGTTGTCCAGTTTGTGCAGATGGTACCTAAATATGGCATGAAGATGGTTTATCCAGATGCCAATTAGAAACATCTATGATTATAAATCCTTTAGGTAAGAAAACGCGGATTGTTGTAATCCACTGCTTACCATTCAAAGCTGATCAGCCTTTTTTATTATATTGTTATGAATTCAGACTTGAGAAAAATCTTACTGTTCCCAAACGTTGTTCTATAATTTCTTAGCCAATGATTAGCTATAAGGATAAACTTTGAAATACTTTATAAAACTAAACTGTGAATTATCTTTCCAAGTACATAGCAAAAAGGATCATAATGATAAAACTTGATAAAGATTTCATCACATTCATAGAAATAATCCAGCGATATAACATATCATGGAGATACAGCTTGCCAACTGAAAGCATTTCTCTTGTCTTTAACTGATGACTTGGCATGTAAAGTTGATACTTGTTCCATTTTCCTGGTTGGCGAAAGACTTGTATGTTTAGTCCTTCCAACTAATAAAGTTTCAGAAAATAACTAGAAGTGGAGATTTTGAATATTCTTGATTGAGACGCACTTCAAAATTATACAACATTGTCTGTAATTCTGCACCTACACATTTTACGGTTAGAAATTGACAGCAAATTAATGTAGCAAACAAACCTGAACCATTCAGGAAACAGATCATCTCAAAACCAAAGTCCCTGTTTCCTTATTTGTTTTTTTAAAAAGGTGTAAAGATGAACTTTTACAAAACCAAAAAAGCTGATAAAATAGCCTATACCTCAGTGAAGATTGAAATAAGCAAGAACAGATCAAAAGGTTGGCATAAAACTTGTAATGTCAATGATTCACAAGAGGAGAAACTCACATCTAAATTTTTGAGACGTAAATATATTTTGCCTTTCTTTTGTGAAAAACTTTCTTTAAATGACACCTCTGGAGGGACCATTATGGAAAAAAGGTTACATTGACGTTTTAATGCTATTATCTTTGCCATCTTTTACTGTTTTTTAAATTTTAAACATTAAAAATTTAATTTTAAACTTAATCCTTATTGCAATACCTGTAACCAGATTGCTCATCTTTTAATTTACATTTAGCAAAATTTTACATACATACATATTTAAGCTCAGCCTTGAAAAAGCATGTAAGTAACCTTTGTAAAAGGGGCCTGGTAACAAACTATTTGTATTGTAACACATGACCACCTAAGACCTGATCAAGGCAATTTTTCACACTAGCTAGCTTTAACAATACATCAGGAAAACAGGAATAATGTGCAATTGCTAGTGACTGAAAGTTCAAAACTATTAAATGATGTGAGCCCCAGTTTTATGCACAAAATTCCACTGCCAACAAGTGTCAAAAACCATTTGAGAAATACCAATACATTCTTAATTCCCATGGTACACGCAGTTAATCATGGTACTGAAATAATCCAGAACAGGGGGGAGCAGGGGCAGTGTATATCTGGTAATCTCTTCCACAGGATATAGAGATTCAAATTCTGTGCAACAATTTAAGAATATGAGCTAAACTTTCTTGTAAATCCCTATTCCTTTGGTAGCATCATGAGCCCCTGAACTTTGAAAAAATAAACTCTCTTTAAACAGAAAAGTTCAAGATGGTCACAGCCAATAGTTTCCCCACATAATAGTTTGACTAATGAGACATTTTGAAAAACATACATGCAAGTTTCTCAACACAATCATTTAGTTCCAAACATTCCCTGGGAAGGTGTCCTGGCAGTAGTGTATTTTGTATTTGAATCTTTTAATAATAAGCCAGATAAAATGAATGTGCTTGAGTGGCACAGTGGATTTTGGAGAGACTTTTGACATGAAGATCCGCAGTTTGATTCCACGCAGAAGCAGATTTTAATTCTCCAATTGTGGTAGCTTGCTTGTGCTGAATATAAAACTGATTAAATTAAAAATAGTTTTAAATCCCAATTTTTCCAATCTGTAATGAATCCCACATGGGAAACAAAGTAATATTGAAATGAACTATCAATCAACATGTTTCGCAAGCTTGAGATAACTCATTACATGTATATCCCTTTAAAATCAAAATTCAATTATGATAATTCTGATCCACATTTCTAAATCTCCTGAACGTTCCCATCTCAAAATCAGTTGTTTTCATATAATTAATTCCTGAATTTCTGGGCATTAGAATCTAAACATTAATCAACCTGTATCCAATGCTTAAAGTACTAATAATGTATTTCAAAATGTGTTCCATTCTTTAAAAAGAGGACTGCCCTTCAGCACCAGCCCAGGGGTCCTCCATTCATAATAATTCTCAATAAATTAAACCTGGCTCCCATTCAATCACGTATCTATAATGTCATCATAGTATATTTTTCATATTTCATGACAATTCTCATTCATCATTTCAATCTCAGATGGACTGTCTTCATTCACTGATTACTAATTTCCAAATTCTGGGCATGGAAAGGTTAAAACATGAATTAACCCGGCTCACACTCAGTCAAGTAATAATAATTTCCTCATAACATATATTCATTTCATATTTCATAGTAATTTCATTCATATTTCTGAAATTCAAATAACTTTCTTCATTCACTGATTGCTAATACCCAAATTTCTGGGCATTTAAAATTAAACAATATGAATTAACCTGGCTCACTTCCAATCAAGTAATTATAATTTTGTCATGATATATATTTCAAATGTCATGATAATTCTCATTCATATTTCTGAAATTCAAATAGCTTTCTTCATTCACTGATTGCTAATACCCAAATTTTTGGGCATTTAAAATTAAACATGAATTAACCTGGCTCACTTTCAATCAAGTAATTACAATTTTGTCATGATATATATTTCAAATGTCATGATAATTCTCATTCATATTTCTGAAGTTCAAATAGCTTTCTTCATTCACTGATTGCTACCACCCAAATTTCTGGGCATTTAAAATTAAACATAAATTAACCTGGCTCACTTTCAATCAAGTATCAATAATTTCATAATGATAAACATTTCATTTTGCGTGATAACTCTCATTCATACTACTGAAACTCAAACTGACTTCTTCATTCACTGATTACTAAACTCCCAAATTTCTGGGCATTCAAAATTGAACATAAATTAGCCTAGCTCACACTCAATCAAGTATCAAATTTCATAATGATATAGATTTTATGTTTCATAATGATTCTCATATATATTTCTGAATCTCAAATAAAATAACTTTCTTCATTCAAATCAATAAATAATTATCTCTGAAGTCCTGAGCATTTGACTTGGAGCCTTTATTTTACAAACAAATATCTAAAATCTCCAAACTGCATATCTCCCATAATAATCCCAACCATTATTTCCCTAAATCTTAAACAAAAAGTGTTCTGCTTTTCAATAAAAATCAAACTTGAATAAAATCCACAAAATTAACACACTTTACGTCCTTTTCATAACATCGTGATTGTGGAAGGCGATATAAAAACTCATTGTGGCCTAAAAAAGCAAGCCGATTCCGTTTAGGCCAAAACTTCTTGAAGACTCCGTTTAGGCCAAAACTTCTTTAACTGACTAACCAAACATGTACGTAATAACCAATGTAGGTTGCTGTACAATATTGCATAGATAGATAGATAGATTCTTGAAAGAAATAAAAACGAAAACCGTAAACCAAAGTTTGTAAAACCATGCTTACATGTTCCCACGTGCTATGTTCCTTTCCCGCCAGATCAGCTCGAATTAGTTAGGCCTAGGCTGTCGAAGCGATGTGCCCCTCGGAAATGCAAACGCCCTCTTGCAAATACATTGAAAAAACGGTTTTTGCTGCTCTTGTTCTCAATTTCATCATCTGCAGAACAGCCATTAGAATCTATTTGGCTGTCAGCGACGGCGAGTGTCATCGATTTTTGAAGCTTCCTTCAGGCTGGTTGTTGGTGTAAGAAGGCAGAAAAAGATGTGCCTTTGGCTATATAAAGGGATTTTGTCTCTTGGGACCATTTGTACAATAGAATATCTTTTGGGTCCCCTGGGATCCGGAGTTTCATACCAGTGAGAATAGCCTTTCAGCTGAGTCTGAGCAGGCATCCTCTCGAAGTTGTTATAGAAAGCGACTGAGTGCATCTTTTCTTTTGTAAATATTAGAAAACTGTAAATAGGATTTTTGGCTGTAGGTAGGTTTTAGTAGATAATAGTTTTCCGGACCACCCTCCCCTTCATTCGCAGCAATCCTCAATCCCCTTGGTATTGTTCTGAGTTGTTTGTCTCCGTTTCTCTACCAGTATTACTGGTTTCACCGGTTTCCTCGGCTGTTTTTTCTCCCCTTGTGCCACAGCTGGATCTATATATGGTAATTTTGCTTTTTTTGCGCTATTCCCAATTCGCGGTAGCATATATCTCATTTAGTATTTAATCGCAATACCACCCAATCAACTTGCTGAGGATGGACCTAGGAACGTTCGAAACGTACTACCTTATTTTGGTTTAGCCACTCGAGTTATGTCTGCTGATTTGTGTCACTTTTGATTTTTGGAATAGTGACTATGCTTAAAAGCTTGCGAGATCTGTGCACTAAGACCGAGGGCTTTATTTTTTCCTGTACAACGACAAAACCGGTTAGAACGAGTTTTATTACCAGATAGCTTCTAATTTCGACTCGCATCATTTAGTCAAACACATTTTGTTACTGTCGAATCGTTTGAATTTATTCTAGATCTCACGGGCCTAAAGCGACAAAAACGTGTCCTTGTATCGTATTATACAAGGCTACGGGAAACTCGCTGGAAAAGTGCGATTAACCAATAGGAGTGGCGGGGTTCTGCATTGCCTCGTTTTTGAAACTTCTGTCAAGTAATCATAAATAAGAAAAACTGAACCAGTTACCTTCCAAAATATCGCAAGATCCCACCTTGGGTTTTCTTCTCCCTCGTTTATAATTTTTGTATCCATTATGGTCGGTCCTTTTGAAGGAACTGCAACGGAGCAAAAAATTAGCAAGATCACTAGGATGAAATTAATTAACGTTAACAAGTGAAACTCAAAAAGACTTGTTTGGTTTCTGCAGAAGAGGTAAAGACAAGGAATGTAGTTCACAGAAATCTAGGGGATTTATTGGTTAAAAGCCTGTACGGCGCAAGCACTAAGGTAGATATGAATCGGTAGTGTTGTTTTTAATTTAGGGTGTGTTTGATTGGTAATTCCAGTCCTATCCCAAAATTCTGAAAACAGCAGAAATCGCAGAAACCGAAATATAATGTTTAATGGAAAATAAAAGCTTTAACATGTACGGTTTTGGATTCATCCAGATGGTATGCTAAGAAAAATGATTATTTCTTCAAAGTCTGCCAGACGTTCTAAAGTTTCGGAGCAGAAGGTTCAGGAAACCCTCCAGACCTACCGCTTTGAGAATTTGGAGTCGATAAAAAAAAAAAACAAATTGCTAGTCTACGAAGTCTACAAAGTCTACAAATTCTCACATTTCGTAGCAATCAAACACACCCTAGGACCCAAAATAATGCAGCTCAAAAACAGGACCTGGCTACGCTGGTTTTTCTACATCGACAGAAGCAAGGTTGTTGATCGTTAGCGATGAAGTTGTCAAGATTAAAAATTGTTTCTTTGACGCATTTTCATCCAGACACTCGACTGCTACACTCGACTGCTGATTCCCCCGAAGGACGTAAAAGAACAAGGTCCAAGCAGCAAAGTAAAGTCCTTTTTTGAGCCATAATGTTATGAATCCTGGTTTGAGCGATAAGGGGGTTGGAAATAGAAAGGATAACCTGACAAAAATCATATGTGTACGTTAAATGGTCTGTTGCAACGTTAAAGGACAAGTCCAGAGTTTACAAAATTAATGTCAAAAACGACTTTATCATCTGCGGAGTACCAATTGCAACTATTTTCCAAGTTTTACACCCCTAATAGCTGTAAATTCGTGAAACATTTTTCATAAGTTAGGCCAAATGTAGTCGCGATTTTGCAAGACTATTCGATAAGGGGGCGGCTAGCCTCAGTTTAGAGGTTAGATCGAAGGCTTTGACTTTGTTCCATAAACCTTTACACAAAGTAAGCTCAATTCGAGGAAGTGAAGCCTTAATTCCCAAAAGGAAGTAAATTTCATTGTTGCAAACAAGGCAGTCTGTTTCGAAATCTAAACACTGCTAACAAATTTCGGGGGCTGCTGTTAGAGACGCACTCCGCTGGATAACTCCAAAGTAAGGCGAAACCGGGAAGTTAGTATTTCAATAGAATTTTTCTCTCATTTCATTTTAAATTTACATATACAGGGTAACAAGAGTTGAAACCTGCATAGCAATTGGCCCTGCGAAAAAAAAACACTACAAAATAAAGTATTCAAACTTACAACTAAACACCTATTTTTACTTTTAAACCTATTACAATTTATCAATGCCATGTCAACTATGGAACGAAATAAAAGGGGGAAAAAGAAAGCGGAATTATCCAGCATTAGAGGCCCAAGTAATTTTGTATTCTCGATTTGAAGCACTGCATAGAGGGTGCCAACTTTGTATCTGAATCAAGGTCGTTCCAAACTTCGGCTCCACAATAAGTGACATTTGAAAAACGAGAGAGTAGAACTCGGAATAAGTTTCAATTGGACATAAAGCGATTTAAAAGAGAGATTAGCAGAAATACTCTTAGATATAGAGGATCTCTTCTGTGGAATGCAATTGACAACAGTTTAAAAGAGAAGGAGGACACAAAAGAATTCAAGAACAACATCAAATTACATATTGATTTTTTAAATAAATTTTCCTTTAAATCTGAAACGTGCATTTTAAAAACTAGGCTTAAGGATTATTATTATTGAACAGTTTAACATTTTTGTACATTTTCAGGTAAACTTCCTTTGTATTAGTATGCAGGTCCACATCAGCATAAGCTGACCTTAGCTTAACCTGCAATAACAAATATCGCATTTATGTATGTATGTATGTATGTATGTATGTACATGTTGCAATACTTACAATGGATTGTGGGATTTTGTGTAACGGTCTATTCATAATAGTGTAATCTGTTACTTTATCAAGAATCATACCAACCACAGATTTGTCCTTTCAGTCATTATCAACAAACTTACCATCTTCCTTCGTCATGAAGATTTTACACTTGGTTGCAGAATTGTCGTTACTCCATGCTCCGACACAGATCTGGTAGCTGGTGTATGGGGTTAAACCCGTCAACAAATATGGGCTTGTTATCCATGAGGTTTTCTGTCAGAAGAAAATAAATTACATCAAAAACTTGAACATAAGCTGATCCCACACAAAGGTCACTCTAGCACATATAGGTCACACTAGCATATAGGCTACACTCTTAGACTGCGCTCAAACGATACTGCCAAAACTAGAAGATGGTCAAAATTTAATGGATGGGCCTCCCTTTTATACAAAAACGAACGGCACACTATTCTGTTTGCAATCAGATTTTGAAAACGGATCTCTGACAGCCACATTTTGAAATAGCCTGTCAGCCGAGTCGAAGCCCGGGGGGGGGGTACTCATATATTTTTCCGTACGGGGACGTGCCGCCGAACAGGGTATCATTTTCAGGATTCCGACTCCGGGACAGGGTATCATTTTCATAAGAATCGGCTCCATGACAGGGTCCATATTTGTCATTTTTGACTCCGAAAGTCGTTTTAGGCCATTTGCACCTTGAGAATGTGATTCAAATCGCTTAGATGACAATATTTCCACATTTTGCGATATATTTCGTACAAATTTCCTCACAGCTTTGTCCAAAGAAACTAAAGGACAGGGTATTGTTTAAGAAAATTTTACTCCGGGACAGTGTATCATTTTCGGGAATTTGACTCCGGGACAGGGTAGCTTTTTAGATTCTCCGGCGGCACGTCCCCGTATGTTCGTAGGCCAAGTATCCCCCCTCTCGGGGTCGAAGCAAGCAACCGCTCTGTATGGCTTCAAGAAAACTATTTAGAAACGGAACTTTTTTTCTTTTCATGTTTTCTTTATTATAAATTTTGAATACTTCTGTATATGCATAATTTTGAAACATTGTAAATAGGGTTTTATAGTTTGATCTGATTAATAGCTTTATTATTGCTAAGTATATTGTATATGATAAACGTTTTTATCGGAGGGCCCGTTGAAAATCAACTTGTTGAAGGGCAGCCCTCCTAAAAAGAATTAAATATGAAATAAATATGAAATATAGATATGAAGATACCTGGTACTGCATGGTTTGATTGACTTTGCCATATTTGATCTTATAATCATAATCAAGATGATAACACGGCTTCGACCACGAGATCTTCATCGTTCTTGAAGTTGGTGAGCAGTTCAAAAGGTACGGTTTCAGCGCTGGAACTATAAGGAGAAAAAAAGAAGTGAGAAGTTTTGTCAGCACTAGACTTTTTAGCACCTTTAGCTAAACAAGCAATGCCCCCCCCCCTACCGCATTTTAAAGAATTTTCAAATGTGCAAGAAATGGGATAGAAACCCTAACATCACTCAATCTAACCTTGCGTATAAAAATGTATAAAAATATTAAGCCTATGATAAATGTTTCTGAGGGCGATACTAGAAAATACAAACTGGAAGCCGTCAGTACGAGTCGGAGCTTGCAATGCTTTGTACAGAGGCTGATTACGTAGTTTGTTATCCTATGGTCTGGGCAGGGTGACGGCCTTTCGTTTTTACAAAGTAGAAACATGATTTCAAAACTAAAATTATCATTGAACTAGCATGAAGCGAAATGCAGACGAAGCCACTTGTTGCTTTTCAAAACTGTTACTCGACGTGCTCAAAGCACTGACCTTTGTTTCGAGTTGCTCTGATGCTCTGCCCATTGTTAGAATCACCACAGTACAAATTGTGGTCTTATTTGTTTGCACTAGTTTGCTGCATATTGGCACACACTTTGTGCTGGTTTGAGAAGTTTTCAGATTTAGGGATTTAGGAATTTGTAAATTGTTTGTGAAGATTTTGAATTTTGCTCCAACCTAATTTGTAAGTTTATCTAAAGCTTCCTGTAATCATGTAAATTTTTGAAACTCCATTCAAACTTCCAAACCATAAAAAAGAAAAATAGCACATACTTAGTGCAAACTGACTGGGAAGTTTGAACAAATTGCACTTTTTACTGAACAGTATTTGAACAGTGCATTGTATCATCAGCTCCTTGTTTTTGAAATTAGAAACTGCAACCGTGATATCAGACTGTTTTGTGTGAGTTTCCTTGACTGGACTTTTATGGACTTGTTTTGAGCAACTTTTCTCAGAAAAAGAATTTGCAAGAATCTTAAAAAAAGATTTCTTAGCATTCTGAAGCTTAGAAGAATTAATTAAACCAAAATTTAAAGAAACAAAAAAATTGAAGCAGTTAAATCAAGAAGGTCCTTCACTGTAAGAACTTGCAAACATTTGTTAAATCACAATGAAGCACAAATTTACCTGTATATTTTAGCCGAGGTGTTGTAACACTGAGCTTCAATGAGTTGCCAAGCTTGTTTACTCCCTGAAGAGTTATGTTTAGCATGCAATCTTTGATTGATGGCATCAAGCAAAGATTGAGGATTTGGCCTTCATTGGATGCTATACAAACCAGATCTTTATCCACTCTATCTGTGTCATTTAAAAGCATGCAGTTCAACTTTCCAGACAAAAGTTTTGTGTCTGAAGACAAACATCCAAACATTTGGTATTCTGAAGTGTAATTTGTTGCCAGGTGACATTCACACCTGTTTTTTCTTTTGAGACTTGCTTCAACAGCAAATAGGTGTGATGCCAGCAAGAAGTTGACATTTGTGAAAGTCAGTTTGGCTGGGATTTGAGGAACATCTGAAAAAGACATAATCATTTGTAACAGCAATTCTTCTCCATTCAATTTGTAACAGCAATTCAATTTCTTCCCTAACAGCAACCATGTTAAGGTTTTACCTATGCTGTAGTCAAAAATGATATAGTTTGTGCAAATACATGCAGTAGAAGCTTGATATACAACAGGAAATTGTCTATCTTGAAAATTTTTCTTGAATCTAGGATTTATCTTGAATATGTACTCAGTGCATTTAAAGTATGCTCCAAAGCCAGGAAGCCCTAGAAAAGGCTACATTTGCCAATTTCTTGGTCTTGGTCTACAAATATAAGTAATGTACTAAAAGGAGAGATCGAAAGATCAGCCCTGTTAAAAAATTTTGAAAGAAGAGTGCTTTTTTGAACATCTGGTAGTTCAAATAAGCCCTGAATACATTACACAAAAAGGAATTCTCCAAAATAATCTTTGAGAGGTATCAAAGACTGCAAGAATTTTTGAGTGAGAATTCTTAGGCTAGAAAGGTGAAGTGAAAAAGAAGGTGTGGTTTCTAGTGATGGCACTGGGTTTACCAGAGCAGAATTGATTGTTTTGAGTTGATGATTCCTTGTCATGACGCGTCCACTGTCAAGAGGTAGGGCTCTATGAGGGATTGAGCCATATCTGCCTGACTATTCTGGCTACAAAGTCAGGGGAGTATAAATTGTGCCATAACACCTTCCAAAAAGGAACAGAGAATACAGTTTAATGAACAAAGATAACTTTTGTTTCTACTTCTGTGGTCCAAGCACAACTTCATGCAGACTCTCTTACCTGCAACCTTGATTTCTATCATTTGCTTTTCTGTAATGTTTCCCATATTTACTTTCAACATATACTGTCCACCAGTCGCCCAACTGACATTGCCAAATGAGATGGTCAGAATCTTTGTGTCATTCTTGCTCTTGAAAATTGCCAGTTTGTAATTTGATGTAGTATCTGGGCCACAGTTGCCTTGTGTCTTTGTGAGATTTGTCTCTATTTGGCTGGAATTCATTGCCAATATACAGTGTACCTTGGCCGCACTCTTCAGCTTCAGTATTGCCTTTTCTGGGCAGGATATAATTCCATTTCTAAAATCTGAATCTGTGAAAGATAAGCCCACATAGTCAGTATTTCCTGTCAGCACAAGTCAATTATTCCTATCTGGGTTGGGATGTGTCAGGCCAATCAACCTTTTCAGCCAGGGTCAAAGCCAATAGAGGGTTGGGGGCAGAACACCCCTCTCCCCAGGAGACCGCTTCTTGGAAATTTTGTTCTCTTGTCAAACTTCTTGCGATTTAAGTGTCTACTTTTGGAGGATTTTGAAGAGAAACAACGCTTAAAAGCATGAACTTATTTGCGTAAAAAGATAAATTCCAACAGGAATTATTGAATTTATGGCATATTTTTGACTGATATTCATTTATAGTGTTGAATGCACGAGGCTGAATTGCAAAATATGAAGTAAATTTTTTAGTTAATGGGGAGCTCGGGTTGGAGAGTTTGCCTTGCATAGCCGATTTTTCTGCAGCACGCTTCCAGTCTGGTGGGGAGCTACAATAGCAGACAAAACTCATGAAACACTTTGTATTTTGGAAGAAATTTTGAGTTGAGATCCCCCAACCCTCATTGCAATGTTGAAAGCTGATGAAAATGTCATAAATGAGTTGGCAAGCATGTCTTCGTCCAGCAACCAACATTGCAATGGGAGAAGGGAGCATTAGCAGTTAAAGGTCGCAGTTCACGTGCAGGAAAGGCCTCCTTTAACACAAAACTCATGTGTCCCAGCGATTGTAGCTCGATTATTTAATGCATAAGATTTAACGTATGCTCTACAACTGTTGTTTTTGCTGTTGTTGTTGGTTTTATCATCAGAAAATTTTGGTTCTTCACCCCCTATGCTGTCACAACTGGTAGGTATCGGCCCTGTTTTCAAAAATTATATCATTTTTCAAAGCAAGGCTTTACCAATATCAACAAATGTGATTGATAGGTAGTATATCTGGATTGCATCACTGTTTTACCTTGTTGTGTTGTACGCCAAAACAAATGGCATTTATAAAACCAAAATAAAACCACCAACTTCTTCTTCAGAAAGTAGTAGGCACGAATCTAGACATGAAAATCATAAAGCCCAAATATATATACTTTAGCTACAATATCGTAGACTAATTCTACCTTGTGAATTCTTCTCGTTTCATTTTATTTTTATTTATGGCAATTGTTGCGTGTTTTAAATGCAGTCACTGTTTGTTATTCAATCAGCTGTAGTGTAGAAATGTTTGAGGTGTATTTAAAATTAACTGATGTGGCAATGAAACTGAACTGATGGGGGTTGTGCGACACACAGTCAAATAGGCCTTCTGACAGAGAAGCTTAAGCATGCCCACAGGCGCCAGCATCATTTTCCACACTCGGCCAAGATGCAAGTGACAAAAAGATTGAATGCAAAACTAAATCATTTACATACCTGTCAAAGCCGAAATAAACGGCAGCATTAAGCTCATCGCTGTTAAAATCTTCATTTTGCCTCCAGGATAAAACTGCCTGCTTCGTTCCAATCTTGCTTCAAACTGTCTTCGTTCTGTTCTGAATTCTTTGTAGCTCGTGCATTGTTATATATTGAATTGCATTGCTCAATGGGACAAAACCTCTCTACTGCGCAACTTTCCCTTTCTATTGAATTCTAAGAAGGAAATAGGATTTTCTGAGGAATTTACTTTCGGATCTTGAAAGATTGCTGGGGATAAAAGCGTCTCTTTTCTATTATTAACCTTGAGTAATGGCCCCTCCTTTTTCCAGAAATTCTGAACACAGAACACGGAGATGGGCCTCCCGACTTTTGTATTAATATTTGATTGTACATTTAGACATAGCCAAACATTAGTTACCTGTCTCTATGTTACGGCCATGGGGGTAGTCATGGTCTTCTGCTCCTAATGGCATCGTTCTTGTAGTGTAGTAAAGTAGTTTTTAAGTGCTGTTTCAGGTAATTTCGTTATTGGAAATGTTTATATTGGATAAAAAACGTATCTTTTGTAAACAACCGCAAATAAGAAACTACTATCAAATCACCAAAAATTGGCAAACCCCAAATCAGAACTGGTATGTAGAAGTAACAATTTTGAAAAATCAAGGAAATCCTCAGCAAGTCTTCACCTTATTTTCACTTGTTTTTTTCTTGGACACAAAGTAAAGCCCCTAAAGCTTCAAGAAACCTTCTTTTCAAATGTTCACGATGAGTCTACGTGGCTAGGGCTAGTGGATTGTGTCCCTGTGGTGCTTGTAACTGATATGATGACTATTTTGTGAAACTTTCAGCAGTGGCTCATATTCTTACTTTCTAGGAAGCAATATATGTATGGTCTAAGATATCAAAAGTGCTAAAATTATGGGAATTCCACGAGGGGAACAATGTGCAAGGTGTATTTCATTCCCAAAAATCTCGTACGCCACTGCTTTTACTAAAAAGCCTTCTGTTTTCTGCAAGATTCACGATATTTCAAAAGAAGATTCTTACTTTTAGCAACAATTGTTTAATCCCTGTCGTACAAAGTACTTAATTGGCCACTATTCAGCCTCGAGATTCTTGATCTGCAGTTTCATTGGTATGGGTTTACTGCACACTGTACAGCAAAATGGCCAAGCTGAAGTAAGTTCATAAGAATTCACTTGTTTTTCTTTGTACCTTGTGCTAGGATTTTTGTACCTTAGTCCCTTGTGTTACAGCGTTTTGCAGGAATGGGCTGAGGCACAACATTGACTAACAGCAGAGTTTATTGTCAAGGCATATTGCCAGTCAGCGGATTTTCTCGCGCGGGCGTAAATTCTTTTGTTTAGGAGCGAAACATCGCTCTGCAATTGAATAGATAGTGACGGCTTTTATTGTTTAAAATTTCGCCCGTTCGGAAAATTCCGCTGACTGGAAATTTGCCTTTAGTAACAATTGCTTCGTAATAAAATTTTTATCTTTCGCAACAATTTTTTAGAAAGTTTCCCCGGCATTTTCCCGTTTTAGCGGGAAAATCGTTCAGCCGAGGTAATTTTCTTTATTTTTCATATGGGAAAAGTTTCCCCGGCAAGCAGTGATAAAGAGCAATAGCGCTTTGTCTCTGGCGCCAAAGGATTAACCATAAACAAAAGAGATTTCCCCGCCTAGCCGGGAAAATGAGTTCATATGGAAAAATATTTCCTCGGCCAGGCGATATCCCGCTAGAATTCAAGCGAGATCTCGGCTAGCCGGGGAAGTGTTTTCTCGTGTGAACGCTTGTGATATTTATGTGGTATCGCTATATGAGGCGGGATCTCAGTTGAACGATTTCCCCGGTGAAACGGGAGAATGCCGGGGAAACTTTCTCCATATGAACAGGCCCCAAGTGTATAGAACCAATTTCAGCATGTTACAGAAAATTGCAGGTTTTTAGCGAGGGTAGTATAGGGGGTTCCTTGTTCCCCTGTTCGCTCATAAAATCATCTTTTGTTCCCATGCTCCCTAAAAAAATTTTGAAATGTTCCCTGGAACAATGATACCATACGAAAATCGTGAATCTCTTTTGTAAAACATTTTTTTGTCATTTTCAGTTCATTACTTCTAGAAAGAAGGTAGGCAGTCGTCTGGGACATAGAGCTGATGTCATAAATGCAAAGCGCAGAAGGATTTGTTGCACCAGTTAACAAATTTTGCAAAAATCAAAATTTAATCTGGCTTTCTTGTGTAAAATCTTAATCTTTCCCAATCTTTGACACTGTTCCCGGTTCCCTGAAAGCAAACTAACTGTTCCCTTGTTCCTCTCTAGATTTTTTTTGTTCCCTGTTCCCCTAATCGTTCTTTGGCGTGTTCCTCTGTTCCCTAGAACCCCTATACGACCCTCTTTAGTATATCAAAATAAAAACAGTAAAAATACGAAGAAAGGCGAGTTGGTTGCTTGAGTAATACCATGAAACGTTAACACATTCGTGAACTCAAGACACACAATACTCTTTCATAACCTCTGTTTCATAACCCATGCCCACATCATTTACACAATGTCCAAATAGGCTATTTACAGAACAACATTAAACTCTATCAAACAGATTTATCGATTTATCAATCGATCAATCGATTGATCAACGATACGTAAAAAGATGGCTAAAAGTACATAACTCTGTTAATTAGCTTCCCAACCTTACAAGCACCCCTTTCAAACAACACCCCTTGCATACAACATCCCTTTATCAATAGACCTCTTAGTTGTTCTACTAACGAGTCTGCATTAAGCAACATTTCCATTAGCCCACGAGTAGATACATTTGGATCAGTGATATAGAAGCGCCTTCGCCTTCGCCTTCAATTTGACCATGTTGGTGCTACAGATTTCTGAAATCTAGAAAATGTCACTCGCTACAGATTCTTTTGCAAAAAAGCTTTTAAGTTCTATCGTAGATTCTGGTTTTCAAGAAGGCAAAGCGGTTTACCTTTCTGAAGAATAGATTTCACACCTTTTAATGGAATCAGTCTGGTCAAAGAGCGACCAAAACATTGCAGTGCGTTGCGCTGGGCGGTAGGAAGCAGCTGCTGATTGGAAGGAGCAATTGTTCTTAAAACAATAGAGAACAATGGATTCAATTAATGCTTATGAAGAAGCATTATTGTTTTCAAAATTATTGGGGGGCCTGAGCCCTAGCAGCCCCCCCGCTTCCTACGGGCCTGCTGTTGCGTTGATGGTGTGAAATGTATTCTTGAGGCTACCAAGTCTTTTGACTCGTACAGGATTGCATCGTTTGTTTTAAGAAATTCAACCTAACTCTTAAAAAGCCATAAAAACTGAAGTGAAGGATAATACAGAATTAAAAATAAACTAAGCCTAAGCCCAAATTACAATAAGGAAAATAAATTTATATAGAGTAAAATTAACTTGTAAAATAGAGCTGGTTGATTTCAAACAAGATTTCATGTTAATTCTTATCGATTATTTCATAAATTCCATCAGACAAGTTTCATCCTAATTCAACTTTCTTTGAGTGAAAACACAGAATGAAGCAAAAGTGTTTGCCCGGTCTGAAAAGACAAGCAGCCAGAACTCTCGTATCGAAACCACCAAACTTTAACAGGGTTGAGATTAAGATTGCGTATTTCCCTCTGCAACGAAAAAATAATCCAGTAACTCTGAATTCCGAATTAATCGAAAGCAATTTGAATTGCTTGCATGTCTTGCAACATAATTTGAAACATTTGTTAAAGAGCCATTGTCACCCACTGTCCTTTGCGGGTATGCTGAAATCACAGACTGTCTGAAAATCAAATTTGGCCCAAGTGGAAGCAATTGATCAACAATCCAGTTGTTGAGCTGACAAAAAGTTTACTTTAGGTGAATTGTTCCATCATTGTAAGTACAATGAAACCCCGCAAACAAGAACATTCTTTTCTAAAAATCGTGGACCGACTAGGTTCTTATAAATGAGGTACTTATGACATTTTCAGGGCGTGGTTCTTATCACCAGGACACTGATTACTATGATGAATACATAGCAATACAGTGTGTCTTGAATAAACTTGAGGGTAGAATTACTGCATTTGGATATCAGAGGGTATGGTATTTTGTTGTTAACAAAGCAATTTATATCATACAGCTTGATAAAACAATTTGCATATCCCTGAAAACTGTTAGACGTGTTCAATTATCAATGGCTGGGAGTTTGTTCACACTGATATTATGAAATTTCTTAATTAATTTTTTCATTTCATTTCATTTCATTTCATTTTCATTCATTTAGGGAGGGTTGCCCTTCAACAAAGTTGTTTTTCAAGGGGCCCTCCATTAAAAACATCTACAATATAATCTAAAAATAAAAGTATTTCAAACCTAATTACAAGAAAAAAAACCATAATGTTAAAACCTATTTACAATAATTGATAATTTACACTAAAGAAAATATTTACAAAGAGAAAACAAATTAAAATTTCAGGGCAAGGGTAGACCCTGCAACGCCGGCAGCAGCCACCCCCGATCGACAGGCCAGCCCAGAGCAACCGACGACAATAGATCCAGTCACCAGTCGCTCTGACCCGGCCGGCCAACCAAGAGCACCCGCCGCCCCCGCCACAAAGTCCACCCCTGCCCTCATCTCTAGATAGACTTTTTAAAGCTATTCAGAGAGGATGCCTGTTTTGACTCAGCTGATAGGCTATTCCATAATTTTGCTCCACGAAACGAAAAACATTTTTTCCCATTCGCAGAATTTTTCTTTGGTAACCTCACATCAGTGCCGGTATTACGGAGGGTACGGGTGGAGCATTGTGAGTTTTTTGTAAATAGGCCACACAGGTATTGCGGAGCAAGCTCATTGAGTGATTTGAAGACCATTGTTTTAGATTCAATACTAATAAGTTGTTCAATGGTCTTCCAACCCAGTACTTCGATAAGTGGTCTGCTTGGGGTATTAAAGCTGCTATTTGTTACGATCCTGGCTGCCCGGTTCTGAAGCTTTTGCAACTGGTTTATTTCAGTAGAACCACAGCAACCCCAAACAGAACAACAATATCGAAAGTGAGGCTCAACAATACCTGTGTAGAGAGTTTTCAGAGTTTCCCTTGGTAGAAAATTCTTGGCATGTTTTAAAAAGCCAACAGCCCTTGAGACCTTGGCAGAAACAGCCTTAATTTGTTCTTTCCAATCCAAAGAACAGTCAATTTGTACTCCAAGGTATTTCGTTTTTTGGACTACTTCCAGCTCACTTTCACGAAGATTTAGATCCAAATCCAGATTTGTATCTTTGAGAATGTTACGTTTCTGCTTGGTGGTAATAAGCATAGAGTTTGTTTTTGCAACATTCAAGGAAAGCTTATTGCCTTGTAGCCAGGTGTCTAGATGCCTTAGATCATTGTTAATAGCCTTATTCAGCTGAGTTATATCATTGGACTGGTGGCACAGACTGGTGTCATCAGCATACATGGACACAGTAGAACCTTGGACAGCCTGTGGGAGATCATTGATGTAAATGAGGAATAGAAGAGGGCCAAGACATGAGCCTTGCGGCACACCAACTTCAATGTCCTCTATGTCTGAAGCAACACCATTGACCCTGCAAAACTGTTTCCGGCACGTTAGGTAAGACCTAAACCATGATAGCTCCCGATGCTGAACACCATAAACTTGGAGCTTTTTGCAGAGAATTTCATGGTCAACAGTATCAAACGCCTTTTTCAAATCAATGAATACTAGTCCCACAAGCTGACCAAGGTCCAGCCCATTGTACCATTCCTCAGTATTTTTAAGTAAACAAGTAAGTGTAGAATGAAGGCGTAAGAAGCCAGACTGGTCAGGAGAAAAGAGATGGTTTTCTTTCATGTGCTGATACAGTTGGTCAAAAACAAGTTTTTCAAAGAGCCTTGAGATGACAGGTAAGACTGAAATTGGGCGATAATTGGACTTTTCTGTCTTATCCCCCTCTTTAAAAATTGGGGTGACTCTAGCAACCTTCCATGAGTCAGGAAACTGGCTTGTTTCAATTGAAGTATTAAACAAGGCAGCCAAAGAGTTTCCAATGTAAGGGAGAGCAAGTTTCAAAAAATAGCTAGAGATATTGTCAATCCCAAAGCTCTTTGCAGTCTTAATCTTGGCAAATGCAGCCCTGATATCTTTAACCTCAATTGTCTTGAAGTTAAACTCAGCCCTATCTTTGTTAACTTCATAGTCACCTGACAGAAGGGGATTGGGAACAGGGGCAATTTTGTTCGCAAGATCCTTACCTACAGAGCAAAAGAAGTTGTTCATTACATTAGAAATTTCTTTTTTGTGAACAGTTTCAGTACCCAAGTCTTTGAGACATTCAATGTTACTAGACTTTGATCTCTTATTAAGCAGCTCATTAATTGTCTTCCAAGATTCCTTCATGTTGCCTTGACAAGACGAAATCTTGTCAGTATAATATTGTTTCTTAAGATGACTATTCATAGTATTGACCTTATTACGGACCTGCCTATATGAGTCCATTAGAAATTGGGACTTTCTTTTGGATGCAGCCTTTTTTAGCTTATCCCTAGTCTGCATTAGGGCCTTAAGGTCTTTATCAATCCAGGGGCAATATTTCTCTGAGACACGCATTTCAGTTATTGGGGCATGTTTGTCTATTATCAGAGAAAACAAGCTGGACCAATAGTTAACAAGAGCATTGATATCATCAGTTTCACTGAACATCTGCTCCCAGCATATGCCAGAAACATCAGCCAAGAATGCTTCCTTGTCAAAATTTTTCATTTTACGAGTTTTAATCATTTTATGGCCCTTTTCAACTGCACCATTAAATTTACGAATGCAGTACACCATATAATGATCACTCAAAGTAACTTTATGCACTCCAGCTTCAACAATGTTCCTGGCACATGTTGTAGCTACATGATCAATGATAGAAGAGGTAGTTAAAGTGACCCTAGTTGGTTCCTCAACAAGCTGTTTGAAGCTGAATAGCTCATACAGACCAGTCATGTGTTTGGTGTCATTATCAATGGGCTGTTCAGCTTGTTTTGTAGGTAGATCACAATTTGTGTCTCCTAAAAGGATAATTTCTTTCCCCTCCTTGTCCAAATAGGAAAGGACCTTTTCTAGCTTATCAAAAGAAGCAACAGGGTCACTAGGTGGCCTATACCAAGCAAGAACAAGAAAGGATTTGCTTTTGGGAGGTTCAACCTCTATACAGATGATTTCTAAATCATCAGCTGGGACATCAGGCCGAGGTTTGTATTTGATGGAGTCCCTAATGTAGATTGAAACTCCACCACCATTGCAAGTCCTGTCCAAGCGTTCCTGCTGGTAGCCAGCCACATTAGTCAACTCTTTTGGGTAGTCTGGGGCAAGTTTGGTCTCATTTAGAGCAAGGATATGAATACCTAGGTCTGTCATCAATATTTTAACCTCATCAAGGTGACTACGAAGACCATTGACATTCAGGGATGCAATTGCCATGCCCTTCCTGTAGCCCATATGCTGATGACACCCTGTCTTTGAGACATTATCTTGACCAGCATTTTTAAAAGTTTCAGGTTTACCTGGTGCCATAGTTTTGTTGGCATCCTCTCCTACTATGGAGCTACCTAGACTTACAAGTATTTCACCCTAAGTTCACATGATTAACTATGTTCTGTGTAAAAAGTTTGATTCCCTGGTCATTCAGATGTAACCCGTCGTGACAGAGATGGCGAAAGGTGATATTTGTGTGTTCTAAAAAGTCATACCCATGAGATGAACAGAACTTCTTTAGCAGCATATTTGTTTCCAATATTGTAATGTTCAGGGATGTCTTGTCTTTCCTGAGCATAATTGATGAAATAGTTATTCTAACATCTGGGTTCTTTTCTTTGATCCTCTCTGTAATATCATCAAAATTGTCTACGATTTGTTTTGGAGTGCTAGTTGCTACATCATTAACTCCAACATGCAAGATAACTTCTTTAGCCTTTGGCACATCCAAGGATAATTGCTGACCTTGGCGTTTTACCACTTGGTTTGATCTCAGACCACCAATTCCATGTGATTTCACATTGGGCATCTTTGAATCATCTAATCTTTTGACATGAGAATCCCCCAGGACTAAAGTGACGTTGTTACTATTTGCAGATGGCTCCTTTTGAATGGTGTTCCTCTCATTTTTCCCTTTTCTCTTTCCTTGAACATTGTTATTTCGCATATTATTTGATCTTGCTGGGTTTTGGTACTGCCCTTTTGAAGAACCTTTGTTTGGCCTATTCTGATGACTTGCTGGTAGCCAGGGTTCAGCTGCATGCTCTTTTTCATCAAGAAGTTGATTAATGAAGGTTTGCATTGTGGTGAGACGTTCTTTAAGGCTGGAGTTTTCTGATTTTAGCTTAGAAATTGAGTCCGCCATATCTGAGACCTGTGGATTGCACTTTTTCGCCTTGATTGATTCATTGTTGGTTTGACTTTGGTTAAAGCCTGTTTCTTGTGACTCATTATCCTCATCAATAACCAGGCAATTAATGCTGACATCTTGGACCGACTTCTTTTTGTTCACTTTAGGTACTGGCCCTCTATTTTCAGCTAAAAGCTTTGTCAAGTTTGCCACTTGATGTTTCAAATCGTTTATTTCAGTCTTAACAGCATTCATGTTCTTTACACTCATTTTGCATCCATCACAGAACCATGGAAAGATACTTTCAATGGCAGTTTCATCAAGTCCATCTAATCCAACACACGAAAGATGCTGCCAAACATCACACATGTCACATCTTATCATCTGTTCAGCAGACTCGCCTCTCTGGTCAAATTTGCAGGTCACAATGCAGTGCTTTTCAAGAGCTTGTAGTGATTGAGCCCTTGATGACAGCGCAAAATAATGTGTTATCTTCCTCATCCCATCCACAATGTCCGAATCGGTAGGAATGGGAGGTGCACTGTTCTCCTGTGGAGGCTCCTGCGTCTGTGTTTGTATGATTGTTGTTGTGCTTTTTGCAGTACGACTTCTGGTAGATTTTGGAGATACTTGACTTGAGCTGCCATGGCTGACTTTCGTTTGGGGCTGTTTTGACTTTGCTGTTTCTGATGTATCAGTCTTCTTTGTCGTTGTCTTGGTATTCTTCGCAGCTGGGGCCTTGTCTGAAGCTTTGCTTTTCTTTTGATTTTGTTTAGCTTTTGCTTTTCTTTGCCCCTTCTGTTGTTTTCCACCTTCAGCTTCGTTCGATTCATTGCTGCAGGTGTCCTGCACGCCTTCGCCTAGGCCCATTATTAGGCCATCACTGGCCTGGCGGCAAGGAGAATCAGGAATACCTTCATTTGGGGCAGCGTCCTCTTCAGCAGTCGAGGGAATGCTATCTGTTGTATCATCCAGTTTGATTGAATTCTCCATGAGTGAAACATACAATGTAGGCTTTGTTTAGTAGTTATTTATTCATTTACTCAAATGCAAATTTCGAACTCGTGTGCATAGGACCGTCCGCGGTCCTATGCCCTTTTCACACTTGCAAGTAAAACCGGTTTAAACTAAACCAGGTTATCGAACTGGGCCTTCTAATTGGTCAGTCCAACAAACCTAGTGCAGTTGATTAGCTTAAATAAAGCTGGTTTTACTGAACTGTGCCAGCATGAATGGGGTGTAAGCGTACCATCTCATTAGAACATTGAAATAAATCAGGCTGTTTTTGGTTCTTATCTTTGGGTGTCTTTTGTCACAAAATGCGTCTGCAGGTTCTTATTCTGCTATGTTCTTGTATGCGGGGTTTTACTGTACTGTTTAAGTCATGCGCATCTATAGCTTTTGTTTTCGCAAATTTGATTTTCAGAAGATCCGAAATTCTAGCGTGCCCGCAAAGGACAATGGGTGACAATGGATCCGTAAATTCTTTGACGAGGTTCTAAAATTGGAATAGCAAGTTAAATTAGGACCATACTTAGTGACCACCCAAATAGCCTATAGAAGTTTAACCCTTTCACGCCCGGCTAAAATTAAGCTTAACAGGAAAACCTAATGTAGATTGTCGTTTTTCAGGGGGTATCATAGTCAGTGATTCGGTAAGCAATAGATAAAAGCAGTGTGCATAACCTCTCAAATCAATCAAAATTCCAAATGATTTACCCCCTGAAAAATTCGCAGTTCTCAATGAATACTGTTGGGCCGTATGGCCCTTCCGGGGGTGAAAGGGTTAATAAACAGAAATGTCAACAGAAACCACCCTATATCTTAAATGTTTTTGTGTCATCCATGGAAATACCAAACCATGCATGCCCAACCCATGTATCACACATCAGCGACCAAAGCGAATCAGTTGTATGCTTGCTGCCCAAAGAAGTTTCCAGCACCTGGGTAAGTCACATCTGCAGCGAAATTTGTGCCATCTGAGGCCCCTCTAGCACGTGATCCACCCAATCCACCGTACCCACCGCCTGAGCCGTACCCTGAAGCGCCACTACGCCCATATCCTCCTCCGTAGCCACTACCATAACCACCAGCATAGCCACTCTTTCCATCACCATCTGCAAAAATAAAGAAATGCATTCAGAAATTTATGGGTCCTAGGAAGGAGCGTCGCAAGGACTTGCAAAGTGGGGAGGACTTAAAGAGGAATCACACGAATCTAAGTATACCAGGTGAGTCAAAAATAGTTTAAGTATTTGACGGGTAATGGAGTAACAAGCATATGGTCAATCGATACTCAAAACTGAAATATTAATCTAGCAAGGCTAACTTGGATGAGACAGTTTTGTTTGGTAAAATCACTCATCTTTGACACCCAAAGATTAGAAAAATGCCTGTAAGAGGTTCGTATGGGAATCGAGGAGTCCACGTTCTATGCTGGTCCATGATTTAATATGGGATTGAAATTCAAATTCAATGTCATTGTCAGTTTCAGATATAAGTTTTAATTTCAGCAGCAAGTAAATCATGGACCAGAATGGAATGCGGAATCTTAGTTTCTAGATCCATCAATTTCCACCATTGCCCTAATTTCTGGGTCAATAAGATGTGTGATTTTACCAAACAAAATTTCCTCATCTAAGTTAGTCTTTAACTGATGGATCAACTGTTTAGCTTTGAAATACTAACACACATACTTTTTACTCCACAGCCCGTCAAATGCAGAAACATTTTCTTTACTCACCCGCTACATTTTGACGCAACTCTACACCAAAGAAACTATTCTACAATCAACAGGATAAACCATTATAATCAATCAACACCATTGATAATATAAGCATACGAAAGTGGCTCATGCCAATTCTAGCTATTTTTATCAAAGGCAGCTTCACTTTTCTGATGAAGCGAAAGCGAAACATCATTTGAGTTTGCTATATTTTCGAAATTCTTGATTACATTAACATAATTCACTGCAAGAGCGCATGATTTATCATTTTCCGAACGTATTTATAGATTCCCTTTCACCAAACCCGTTCACAATCCACCTCAAGACAGCACCAGACGCAAAACCTTGGAGAAACACTTAATCTTTAACTTAAAAACTCCTTATCCTAGTGGACTTAATAAACAATTTACTTATCTGCAATAGGCCCCCCCCCGTTCTCTATTCTCAATTCCTCCCTTTTCCTTATTCATGCCACGTAACGTACCATCTCGCATTCTTTCCTATCTATCGAATCTTGTCTTCTCTTCGCTCGGCTCGACTGATTTCGAGTCATTTTATAACGAGTATACGCTCGAAACGTCGTGTTTTTGAACATCTACGTTACATTTGGTACTTATATCATTTATTTCTATCTTTTTTCAATTTCGTTTTCGTTGGCAACAAAATAACTGACAGCTAAAATATTTAGCTAATTAATTCTAACTTTAAAAATATATATTACAAAGTGTGAATAAAAGATACAAAATTATTAAAACTATTTACAGTTCATCAAAGTATACAATAAAACAAATTTCTAAAAAACATCATAAAAAGCCCAAGTTCGGACTCGTTATAAAGTGACTCGAAATCAGTCGAGCCGAGCGAAGAGAAGACAAGACTCGATAGATAGGAAAGAATGCGAGATGCGACGTTACGTAGCCTGAATAAGGAATAGGAAGAAATTAAGAAAAGAGAGTGGGGGGGGGCAAATTTATAATATTACTCTTAGTAATGTCTTTGCTAATGACGCCACTGGTGCCACTAGAGCAGTTAAGGCATCGAATACAGTTCCCACAGCCACAAATCAACTGGCATCGTATGCCAACAGTTAAAGGACAAGTTCAGGGTTGGTACGATTCATAATGAAATACAAGATAATACTGCTCTGAATGGTACATTCATTACATTCTCCACTATTTTTCTCTCTTCTCTTTGTGAAATTACGAATTCAAATAAGCAATTCGAGCGAAGTGACGTCACATCACTCAAACGAAAACAAGGCTGTCCTAATGTCTTCTCGCTTCGCCCCTTAATCATGGCTAGCCTCTTGATCATGTGCTCATGCAAGAAAATGGCGACACAGCGCCGAGATTGGGCCTAAATTATCAGAATTTTCAAGGAACTGGTGACAGTTGGGCAGCTCAAAATATCACACAAAGGTAAGAATTCGTACCAGTAGTTAAAAAGTTTGTTTTGTAGCGTCAATCGTACCAAACACCTAGTAAACTGGCCACAAACCCTGAACCTAAATTTCTTGTCAGTGTTTCGTCATTAAATCTAGTTTCTTGTGCACAGAAGAAACTCTAGATATTCTTCACTTGTTCTATTCCTACCTGGAAGATGGGTTTCCTAACGATCAAAGATGACAACATACCCGAATTGCCAAAGCCACCGCCTCCAGATCGCAAACCACCACTCCATCCACCTGAATAACCACTTGGACTTGATTGTAAGAATAATTCAATATATCGACGACCTGTTATTGACAAAGATGGGCATTATTTTTGAAAAAATTAATCACCTGGGGTTTGTCTTACCCATCCCTAGTCATGTGACCACACTATCTTTAGAGGTTAATGTATTATACTACTTCTTGCATTCATGGCGCAAGTTTTCATGCCGTGAAATATCTTAAAGAAATCAAAAGACCTTTTATCAAGAGAAAGTTCACCTGACTTGGATTGGGTATAAACAAGCCCTAGCTGCTTTTGTCAACTACTGGGGTGCCTAAAGATCCACATCTTCATAAAAATCTTGTTACTTGCTGCTGTTTTCTTTTGGTAAATAAATGACAACTGAGACTGCGCTCACACGATGTCTGCTTGTTTGTTTGGTTGTTTTCAATTTAATTTTAGTGGACTTGTCAGGATTTCTTGCTACTGAAAGCTAAGTTAGGCCTACTATGCATGCCGCATCCAGGCATGGGACACCTAGTTTAGCGTCCCTTTCGAAGGATGACGAGGTGAGTTGCGAGGTCAGGCCTCCGAGGTCACCCAACCGGAGTTTGACCTCACCCGACCGAGCTTAAATTCAGTTACCTGACAAAGACTACATAAGCCACTCGGCCACTCATCCCGCAATGTTGGCAACCAACAACATTTCCACACAAGCCCTCTGAATGGCGTAGCTTTATGGGGCTATCTCGTAGAAACTGAAACATAAAAAATTCATACCCATGTTCTGTTTGTGTTTTCCCATTGCAGCAGAGGCAGCCTCGTGTGTGGCAAAATCAACATCAGCCTCGCCTTTAGGCCTGCCATTTGGCTCATAAATAATCCTGATGCTCACAGGGTTCAAAGGTGTGAAGAACTGCATGATGTCATCTTCAGTGGAATCAAAGGGAAGTCCTCTCATATGAACACTATGTCCCGTCGTGCTGTTCATCACTTGCATCGTGCTTGAGCCTCCGCGGCCACCACTGCCGCCGCCTCCTCCTCCTCCTCCACTTGGACGTGCACGCGGCCCGCGGCCCCGCCCACCAGAACCACCAAATCCACCTGATCCCAAATCATCAAGTCCAAAGTCATCATTGAAGCCACTTACCCCAAGGCCACCACGGCCACGCGCCCTGAAATCGACAAAATGAATGATTATTACATGGCAGTTCAGATGAAGGGATCTAAAGCGAATTCAAAGGCTGAAACAACTATTTGTGCTGCAGAAAATTGGCTGAATGCAAACAAATTATGAAATAATTCCTCCACAAAGGATGCACGACGCTGCTTCATGTCGGGAGTTGCAGAGGAGCTCTTGAAATATTTTCAAACTAAAAATGCCTCCGTAAGTATCAGAGTTCCTGCAATTTAATATCCTTGCAAAAACTGTGCTACATGATATTTGAAATAAAACTTTCTAAATTTTTACCCAGCTTTCGAAGTTATTTAAAAATACTGGGAAATAGGCTTATCGAAGCGGCGTCCTGGTCCTTCCACTCGAGAGAAAGCTACGAACTCACTGAAAGCAAGGAAAAAGAAGATGGCAGAAGCTAGGATCGAAGTAAAGATAGGTTAAAGGAGCAGGGATATAATCATAGGAAAGTGCTCTAAAATCTTCAATTTAAAAGTTAAGCGTCAAAAACATGGTACAGCAAATACATGCAAATCCTTGGAAATCCATGTGAAAGTGAAAAGTTGATAACATTGGGCAGGTTGGCTTATTACAGAAAATACGATTTTAAGGCTAAATAGTATTAAGCTCGGTGGGATAAGAGATAAACCATTGTAAGATTTCGAACAGGCTTGACATGTTTACTGGGAAAAACCAGACAATCGCAAGAAAGGGTAGTTGAAATGGCTGACGTTTGTTACAGCCATGTTAAGCCTGGCTTCCATATGATCGCAAGGATCGCTGGTGAACCAAATTTGTGACCAGCAACTCTCAGCAATCCTTGCGTCTTGCAGTTTCCATTTGTCACAACGATCGCACATTTTTTCGAACTTTAGCGCCAAAATCCAATTCTCACAATGGCGGTATAAAGTAACAAAGAAATATTTTTGAAAGAGAGGTCTCGATCGCTGAAATTCATGCTCAATCGCCTTCCCTTTGACGCAAGGATAGCTGCGATCGCAGAAATAGAAATTTTCCATCTCAAATTCAAGAACTGCTGGCAACGCAAAGATCGCTGGCAAACTGACCAAGACAGTGTCCATTTTGACGCAACGATCGCTGGCAAACTGACCAAGACAGTGTCCATTTTGACGCAACGATCGCTGGCCACAAATTTGTGCGATCCTTGTGTCACCAGTGATTCTTGCGATTATATGGAAACCAGCCTTTAGTCCCTTGTTCCCTGTAGTTATTGATTACCCATCCCTTGTATCCCTGCGTTAAACCTTGACGGAAGTGATATCGCCAAGTCAAAGAGCACAAGGGAACAAGGGACTTCAAGGTAATTCATCGACCAGCGTTCTTTGACGATATGATGTCACTTCGGCCAACTTTTGGTCTTTAAACATGGAAATTACCGCATATTTTTATATGCGGGACACTGCTGTATTTCTTTTGATGTCATTAATAAATAGTGGAATCTGATTGGCAAGAATTTGAACGCAAGTGGCTTAAGCAAACTCCATATTCTTAGATTCCGTTCAAACCATTTAGTTGTTAAAAGCATTGGTTTTTCCTTGGCTTAATCGCAGTATAAAAGAACACACCTTGGCGTAAAGCCATTAAATCGCAATGCACCCTGGTTGAATCAAAACATATTACGATGACTTAAAAGCTTAACATGGGTAATTAAAAGAAACCCATACACTGTTGTCAAATGATATGACTAAGTGATCATTGCTGTGTGGAACAGATGCAAAAAATCCCATGGGTAATAGAAAAAAACTTCGTCAGTGGCTGCATGATGTCCTCAAATTTCAATACTTAAAAACTATTTCATAAAAAATTTCAAAGGGAATCTCATTAAAAAGCGAATTCAGCGACTGTAGGACAAAATATATTTGAAAAAATGAATATAAAGTTATGAAATATATATGAGATATCAATTATGTTTGAAATAGACAGTGAAATTAAATCTTCATTTAAAAACATTCATCACTGCATTGCAATGAATAATTCAGATGCTGCGAGTTAATTTCTTGCTTTCTAAAGAAGAGCGGTGTTGTCAGAAATTCTTGATGTGTTTCGCAGTTTAATTTGATTATGCTACTGCCCGCCAATTCTGCCTAAAGAGGATGAGATTTATGTCCAATGGTGAACAGATAAAAGCCACTCTTAATTGGCATGGATGAGTTCGTCTTATTCTTGTTTGGGTCATTAAATAGTCCCCTACAAAAACTAAACAGTCATTCAAGAGCGAACAACACAGACAAACCAGTCCCCTTACGGAGAGGAACAAAAGGTTCAAGTCCTGCAAGAAAAAAGTTGTTCAAATCACTACTCTACAGAGTGTAAAACAAAACAACTGAGTCCCTAAAGCGAGAGAACAAAAGATTCAGGCCTTCGAATCTACAAAGTGAAAGACTGTTCATACCATATTTTCTCCAAATATCAATCAAAGCTCCTTAGGCACAGATTTAAACTCGATGTCATCAACTCCGTTAAGTGAATTCCTTATTAGGTCATGCACAAAGTCACAGTTCAATAGCTTCGGCGACGCCCAACATCTTGAATCTCGTTACTATGTGGATGATTAAATCTGTGGCCTTTACTCCATGAAAACCGAGCTTTCGAAGGTGTTGCTGGCGCAATGGTGTAATCCGCTGACTTGCAGCCCGTCCAGTCAGTAGAGCCCATATAGAGCTCCGTCACTTGACAAAGGGTCGAAGACTCGATTCGGTCTTCTGTACTACTGCGATCACAGTGCTTGGCGTTAAAAACAGACTGATATAGGCCTGGCACGGATTGGAGGCACTCAAGTTCCTATCGTGCAAATGGGGTCTACATGACACATCAATATTCAGCCAACACAGCAAATGAGTTTAAGTGCACAGATGGGCTAATTCCAATCTCCGCCTTGGGTTGATCTCCTTATTGGCAAAATCGCACGCCTCCGAAACAACACATGGCCTCACATGAAACGCACTTTATGAATTAATGATAGTATAGATGAGCTGGAAAATACACAACTCGCAAGGTGGTTGGATTTCGGAAAGCTTATAAATATTGACTTTAATTGCGATATATGAAGCTTTATATCCAAAAGTTATGAGGAAGCTGTACTTAATAACTGGTTCATAGACTTTAAAGACGAAGGCGGCCTAACAGCTGGCACTCTGGGATTGTAGTACCTTCACTTCACAAGAACCTCAATTTATGCAATGTGCACACTTAAACGAACATACTTGAACAATATGTGCACACATAAACGTGCATTGGTCAAAGGCCAAGGTTATTATGCCAAATTAGGACATAACGGAAACACATATGGGCATAATGTTGGATCCATAAGCAGAAATAGTAATGAAGTCACTGAAGAAGCCTGTGCGTAAATTCGTTGCGCGCAGGCTATTAATGAAGGGCTCAAGAGAAACGACAAAACGTATAGAGTGCCACTCCCTGGCATGGCCAGTGGAAGGGTCGGAGTAACTCACCTTGATTGATAGTTAAAAAAATCTGTATGGCAGGATTAACAGAAAAGAATTAGAAAAAGATCTTTTCGCGAATTGAACTGAATTCTTATCATGTGATAAATTCAAAGAGTCTGGGTTCTAGCTCCTTCCCTTTGTCTGAGCATTGTTCCCTAAACCAATTACCCGCGTGACAGATCTCCTTTAAGCCTATGCAAATAGTGCATAAATTAAATCAGACGTCACTGAAGTGTCTTTATTGCATTTGCCCTGAGATTCGGACAGGACAGGGAGATCTTTTCAATAGATTGCTACAGATTGCTGCAACAAGTAGAGATGATATGATCTGTAGGCATGAAACCACAAAAATACTGCATCCGTAGCTGGTACATTAGCAAGAAGTTCGAGATCCATATGTGTCTACCACATCCAACATAAAGTATCTGCAAATCGAGAAATGACTAGTAATGTAAACGTCATGAATCAAGATGGTGGAGATGGGTCAGTCGAGGAGGCACTGTTCCGAAACAATGGAACTGTTGATCGTGCAAACACTGTAACAGTCCTTATGATAACTTGCTTGCATCTACAGTACAGATAAAGATTTTGCAAAGGCAAACAGATACATGGGTACAGGTCCAATGTCTTCCTCAAAGTTACCAAAGCTCATCATGGAAAGCACAATAACTGCCAAAAGTCTTCGAACTCTTCTACTAATTTTGCCTTGTTTGGCGATTTCCCCCTCTCTCCCTCAGAACAATGTTGTTTTGTTGGTAATTAAATAGGGATGACAGGACGATCCGCGGCACTACTGGAATGCTGGGACAATAACCTTCCAAATCAAAATTTTTTCGGGGGTGAGGGGGTATTTAAACCCCCTGGGGGTAACTTCAATAGGCGGGTGACGGGGGTGCACCATTTGATGTCTGAAATCACACCCTAAAATCTATAAATTTTCATGAAAATGATACCCCAAAATTTAAAGCCATTGAAAATGTATACCCTGAAATTGTGACAAATATCCAAAATTTTAACCAAGTGAGTGAATTTGATCGAAATCGATGCCCTAAAGAGTTATTTTTCTAAAAAGAGACCCCAAAATTTATGACTATTTGTGATTTTACCAAAAATGATACCCCTAAAGAAAGTTATTTTCTGCTTTGGGGTGCTCGACAAAGGCACCTCAAAAATGGCACATCCCGTACCAGCATATATGGTAGTTATCCCCCCGGGGTTCTAACTTAATCGCTATGGTTAGAAATACGGATTATCAAGAAATGACCTAAGTGTTCCAAGGAGGTTTGGTTGGCATTGTAGGTCTTACTAATACAGAGAAGGGAAAGGAATAAATGTTCATGAAAATAAGGCAACTGAAATGTGACCCAAGAAAGGCAGTCGCCTTGGCAATGCTGACATATTCAGCAGCATTGCCGCAAAGGATCACTGTTATTCAAGAGTCTTTAATCGCCGTCTGGATATTTGTTTTGAAAAAGGCCGGCAACTGTAAAGACTTCTTTATGATAGTCATGAATATTCTTTATGCCATGCTTTGAAACGCTCACAGAAATAGAAATGATAAATGATGGCATGGCGACAGTGATCTAATATGTATAAACTGGCGCACATTTTCCAGCTAACATCGTGCATATTTTATAAGTTTTAATAAATTTGTCTTAGAAATACAAAGTTTTTAGCCTCATCAAGAGTAACAGCGTTTGTTTATGTCGATAGAGATGATGCAGCTTTTGCATCTGTTGCAATCAAGAAATATCCCAAAATAAGAATTAGGCCGTCAAATATATATTGCTCGGATAAAACACCGATACAGTGAACAGGCGATCGCAAGCTGCCGGTTTAACAAAACATCTTATTTTCTGCAATAAGTCTTTGACAATACCCCGAGGGGGGACGGGGGGGGAGTCAAGTGAGGGTCATAGAAGGCCAAAAGAAGAATTGTTAGCACTACCCTCAAATTGTAGCATACTTTTACAAAACTCCTCAAATCGCATTTCTTGCCCTAACTTGGACTAATTGGTAACATTCAGAAATGAAATTTTTATTCCTTTAAAATACCCTGCCCCTGCAAGTTAAGGATAATTCCTGCGGCCTTGAGCTCAGTACAATACTACCAGATCCACACAACAGAACCTGAACAAGGAACAAAAAGACAAGTAAACTGTCCACGTGAGTTATCGAACTCAGTGGCACATACTGCGCCAAAATCGAGGGCGACGTTATTGTTCAATTGAAAGGCACTCTTTCAAAACAGAAGACCTTTGTTTTAATCAACAGCAGGGGTGATCGCACCCCTTGCTTCCCCGCATTTCCACCACCGATTGACTTCGTGCTGTAACCTGAGCAGATCGCCTTTTCATCTAAAGCTTTCCAGCGTTAGCAAATATGTGTCCGGAAGATACAACTTGTGCATTAAATTGCAAATCCAGATTTGAACGAGCGAAAGAACAGACCAGGAAAGAACTGTGTAATCAATCAGCATAAAAGAGTAAAATTTCCCAGGACTGCTGTAGTTGAAGCAAATATGACGACAAAAAAGGTCATCGAAAAGAATGAAGCCTCTCGTCTCAAACTTCAAGCAGTGCTGTTGACATTCTCGGCCAAAACATGCAGTCACAAGATTGTCTATAATGCCTTCTGCAGATGCTTGATCGGGTTGTGATAGTACACAAGCGACGCCATTGGCTTGAGAAGCCTGACCATTTAAATGAGGTCTTTGGCCAAAACGTGCACAAGGTTGTCTATGATGTCCTCCGCAGGGGCTGTTGTCAGGAGTAATGGCAACAAACAGGCCTACACAATGGCCAAATATGGAGCACAGAATCCCGAGCTGATAATCTGTACCTCTCTGAAGTGTAACATTTGTTACGGGCATCACGGAGGTAGATCAGTTTCACACCAAACTACTAGCGATACTTGAGCTCACTAATTGTGTCCTAAACTTTTTGAAAGTGAAAAGAGTGAATACATTTCCACTATTAAAATGAATAGTGTCTCAAGTTTAATCATTTTTAGCGATTTGAGCAGGCATTAATTTAAGGAATTTTCATCACTGCACAAAACAGCGTAACCTGATGTTTTTGGGTCAAAAGGGTGTGGTAAAAGGGTGTGGTAAAAGGGTGTGGCGTTTGCTTTTGCCAAGTCCTTGAGGACAGAGACTGTATGAGATGTTAACTTTTCATCCACCGACCAGTATAATTATTCACTGATTGCCGAGCACCATTATATATCTCTGTAGAGGTCGTGCAGCAAGATGCCTCAGATCAGAGAGGCATAAATCTAAGGCATGATCCCCTGGAAAATTTTTGTAAATAGGAAGGCTAGAAGATGGCTAGAACACACTTGGTTCTTCTTATTCTAAGGCAATTTGACATGCAGTTATTCCCCAAAAATTAATTGCGCCTTTTGATCCCAATCTCTGACTTCACTCTTCAAGTTAAAGTCTCTTGCAAGCTGGCATTGGCAATATTCTTACTTTCTAACTAAATAATGCCTGGGCAGACTGTCATTGAAAAGGAGTATTCGTGTGTCTTTATTCTGAAAAGATTAAGAACAGCAATGGTCAAATACATAAAAGTAAATTGTGAAAAAATCATCACTGCACAATATTCAATTCATCACTGCACATTTTTGATTCATCACTGCACCTTAAATTAATCGTTGCTTGAGAGATGGGTTTCTGTAAGCAGTTTCTTACTAAAAATTCGTTCATGACTCCAGTACAATGCAGAATTTTATTATGCAGCTTTCTCTATAAAAACAATGAATGATTCCAGCAGCTGTCTTCACAGAGACGTGGTGATAAGAAAAAAGCTTTCAACAATCTTACAACATACATTATGACTTCTCCTGCGCTCGTTTGTCTAATGTAGAGATATGCATGGCAGATGTAATAAGAATAATGAACAAGCTGAGTCACCGGAGATGAGAAATGATATGCAACTGTAAATAACTGCGGATAATGGAAATCAAACAGAGAAGAATGCATTTTGTATCTGCGCTGCGTTTGTAAAAAGTTTTCAAATATATTACACAAATAGACAGAAAGTATATTTGACTTCAAAGACAGAATATTTGACAATCAGGGCTCTTCAGTTATGATGGGCGAACTCATTTAGCTTTGCAACAAACTCGAAAGAAAATTTTATGATTTTATGCTAGACTGAAATCTTAGTTTGAGGCATGAAGAATTTTAAGGCATCTATTTTTCTTTAAAAAATCTAAGAATATAAGCCAGTAATTCATAAGATTTTAAGTTTTTACCGTTTTTTTAACGAGTTTCTTACAATCTCCAAAGAAATCTTCAAATTTCTCAAGCACTTTCCATTGAAATGATACAGAAATCAAGTAAAAATATGGTGAGGAATATTTTAATTTTCTGGTAATCTGAGAGCTGAGTTTCTTTCAAGCGGTTTCTTATAGAAAAATACGTTGAATTCAAAAGAAAATTTTGAGATTTTATGCTGGACTGCAATACTAACTGGAGAAAAGACATCGGCAGGATGTTCTCGGATCAGTGTGAGAATGAATGTAAGGCGAGCAGCCGAGCGAAGTAATGGAGAGGTCAGAGTCTGTAACCGTTTTCCCCAGTGAAGGACCTATTAAGGGTAAATGCGATCTGAAAAGAGTCCAATGTGAACTTTTACACAGTTCATGCAACAATTCGTGTTCACTTATGGTGAAAAGTTAATGCACCCAAGCACACTTGATACACACTTGCAAATGTTGCTGTCCTTCAACCTACGGGACCTGGCAAGATGTCAAAATGCCTGAGGCCTTTTTCTTTGGGCCTAATTACTTACAAATCGAGATAATAAAAATCCAACAACGTGAAGCTTTCTGAATTCTCAGAAAGACGCACAGGTTTCTTTTGAGCAAAACTTGAAAAAATAGCATGTTTGCAACAAGCGAATGAACTGTCGGCTGGAAAGAAAATTTGTACTAATTTCTACAAAAACAGCAACTCTTTCTCGAGCTCCTTGGTGAAAGCAAATCCGTTTAAGGCCCATTCCGGGGGTTAGCGCGCTCTACAGACAGAATCTTGATTCAAAATATGAATGCTATGAGGATGCTTACCAAATCCTCACCAAGGATGCAAATAGTTAAAACATCTAGACTGCATGTGGACAAAACCTTCTAAAGCATTATGATTCTCAAGAATTCTGCAGAAACTTCCCAACAAGATCAAATTGGATTTCTGATACCCCCGTCTGGTTCAACAAGTGTATGAAATTCTGCAAATTGCAAGCATGGACTGGAATGAAATGTTGGAAAGCCACAACAAAACAAAAATGTAAGAACGTAACTGACAAATTTCCTAATACAGTTAGCTGAGTATGCCAAGGTCATATCTTCGGAAGTTTAAAGTTATACAATGGTCTTTTAATGAAACAAAAGGATTTCAAAACAAGAGCATATATGTCTTCCATTCCATCGTCCTAAATATTTTTCAGAAAATTTTCTTCCAAGTACTTGGGCTACAAAGCGCCAAACGCATCTTTATAGTTTCTTGGAAGTTTCTTGGAGGCCTTACCAACTCCTTAAAGTTTACAATGGGAGATCTCGCGGGAATTTTCGTCCTGTGCCCTTGATGTGATTGAGAATATCTCGAAACTTCACATTTTCATTGACAATCCTATTTTACATATTCATGTCTGTTCAAGACTATTTCGCAAACGTTGAAAAGTTTCCTGGGCGTACGTGAGGAGAAGCCAAAGAATACAGTAAGCACCTTTATAAAGACAGGCTGAACTTTATAAAGACAGGCTGAAACTTATGCAGCTTTCAGGACGAAAAGAATTGTCAATTTTGTTAAATCTATATTACAAGTATTCTGTTTCTGAGCAGCTTTGATCACAAAAAGAATTCCGAAAGGTTAAGACATCCTTGTGAAGTATTCAAAAGTTAAGAAAGAATTACTCGGGGATAAGAGCAAAGTAGTGAATCAAAATGTTAATAAAATACAAAACAGATTGAAAATGCTTATTTACTTATCCCAAAACAACACCCTTGCCCCACCCAAAACAGGCGGGAAGGGCATTTAGGAGATAAGTATTGCTAGGAAGATTGGACATGTAGAAGGGTACAAGGCAGTTAAAATCGTTAAAATAATTACGAAAATAGTCATTTTATTGCCTGGTTTCACAATTTCATACACGAACATCCTTTTCCTTTACCAAACCCAAAATATAGCGACGTTTCAAAAAATAAACAGGCCTATTTTCTCCCAAAAAGGTACCGTTACATTATATAAATTTAGTTGCATTTTCAAAATATATCTCAAATGATAACTGCGTGGCTTTCAACATAAGAAATAACGAGTTCAATTTCACCATTCTCAAATGGTCGAAACAGTTAGGTTTCCACCGCTATGCGGGCATGAATTATCTCGCCTCAAACTGATCGCAAAATTGTGCAACAAAATACAAGAATTGAGTACCTCATTATAGTTAAATATTTGAGGTCAAGGAATTAAAATTGTGAAATTCATTGATGGCTACGCTAGGAGGAATGATTTTTAAGTTACAATAAACATGTTTTGATTGGGAGCAAAGAAATTAAGGCACTTTAGCACTGACTGAGAAAGTGTTGTTTCACTTGATTTAGAAACTCTACCAAATATCTTGGCTTATTACTCAGAATTACTTACATAATGTTTCAACAGTGCTATGGCTTCATAAAATAAATTGTGACAAAGATACAGGATATCTTCATCAATAATAACTAGAACTGGGAAAAACTCCAAGAAACTCTCAAGAAACTTTTGGCATTCAAATAATTAGAATTTTAAGAAACACTTGTCATTGAAAGTCACTCAAACTAAATGAATCGAAAAACTTCCAAGAAACCCGCAAAACGTTGAAAACTGTACTCAAAATGATCAATAAGAAACTCTTGTCACTTGAAAAGGGGTGTGTTGTCGTAAGAAGTCATTAAAATGAAAAAGTGGAGTCATACTAAAGTAGAAACGTGAACACTGAACAAAAAACGAACTCAAAACAGAATAAAACCACTTGTGCTAAACACACTACATAAAATGTCTACCTGCTTAAGTATACTTTTACTAGCCTACCTGTATATGATAGGCTTATATCTATGAAGTGACTAAAACTCGAACAAAAATACTAAAAATATTGCAAGGCGATCGTTCGCTGCACGTTTTTTGCAGATGAAATTTGACATTTGATGTTTGTTAGATCAAAAGTGCGCACATTGTCTAAAATAAACTCCGCATGAAACAGATGTCAAAAACAATACGATCGCTTGAAAATCATATCGAATCCCGCAGTATGATGAAAAAGATATAATCACCGATCAATTAATCAAAAAGTTCAATGAAAATCAAGCGAAAACATAACCATACTTACCAGCAAATGAGGCACAACTCTTCTGTGGCCATGTATCAGCCTTTGTTCTGCTCCAAAAGTTAAATCCAAGTCAGCAATGATAAACAGTTGTTTGCTAAAAGCTTTGGTAAACTTCGGTGATCACTCTGTGTGTAAATCCTTTATTAACACGCGGCCTGAGACCCCGAATACATGTTACTGTCTATTTACCACTTGCAACTATATAATACATAGGTCGATCGGGATTTAAACTTAAAGAAGTAATCCGCAAGCCTGACAAAAGGCGGCTAATATCGCCAGCTCAAGCTTTTAGCTGGCTCTCTATCGATGGATCAAATAAATACAGCGTATAAACTTGCCTGCTTCCACCATACGATCCCGATGCTCTCTCATAAGGATGAGGTCTAATTGACATCAATGGCTTCAGTTTCGGACCAACGACATATTTAATTTCGCTTTTAGAGCTTTTGAAGATTTCGATATATCTAGAATTGAGAGAGAAAGGAGAGAGCGTCAAAAACGATTTTTATAATGCTCTTTAGCTGGCTGCAGCAGCAGTTTAAATGGAGTGTTTTATACTCAAACGGACTTTGCATTAATTTCCAGCAAATGTGATTTGCATATTATAATGAATATCTCATAACAAAAGATCGCTTCCACACGGGGGTTACGATTGCATTCACAATGACCAAATCAAGAGAGTGACATAAATTGGTACCCTTACGGGGTTAAACATGGGTTATTTGTTCCTCAATCACTTCTGCATGGAGGTCGCTCAACATTGGTCAATCGGAATCAGTTTCCTACTAAATTAGACTTTCTTCTTATTGGCGGGTAACAACCGAAAACTGCTTCTGCACGGGGGTCACAAATCAAGCACGACGCTAGAACGATGAAGTCTGGGGGTGCGATAAATGCACTTCTGGCGTTGAAAGAGGGTAACGGGGGCAATTTTTCTTCTTGAATCTTTTCAGCTCGTGACATCTGGTGACACGAGGTCACATATACGGCAACGTGCTACACTGATGAAATTAAGGGGTGGTGACACAAAATGGCACCTCTGGAGTGGCAAGGGGTTCTAAAGGGGTACGTACATTTTCTTCTTTGGAAATTTCAGGTGGTAACAACGGGGAATCGCTTCTCCACCTCTTCACGGGGTCAAAACTACAGCTGCGCGTTAGAAATGCACAATCAAAGGGTGACATAAATTGGCATCTATTGAATTAATGGGGGCAACTTACACCTCTTCCCAAGGACCACTATTTCGATCTCAAAGTAATATTACTCATTTCCGAGTTTGTTTTCAAGAAAAGGGGTCTCTTCTCACGCCAACTTGGACAGCTTCTTTGTGGGTGCCACAAAGACACCAAGGGGGGGGGACAGAAATGATACTTTGTATCGTGCCTCTAAAGGACACTGGTTAACAACCAAATGGCTCTCTAACGATAGAGAGATAGGCTTTTCTGCGCACATGATATCATATTCAGGAGCTTTACTGATTCACAATCAGTTTCTGAACACGTAAACAGTGCAAAATGACAAACACTTTCGCCCACAAATTCTGTCGTAAGCAAACATTCTGCCTTCCGTCGCTGAACACACCATTTCGTCGACTTTTAACATTTCAAATTATATCTTCGACCACTCCAAATTACGTATATTTACACAGCACGGTGTGGTGACATCTGCCCCTAAATTACCCCCGTCTAAACTAACAATACCAGTTAAGACATCACTTTTTTGTCTTGAATGAGAATAAGAAACGGCTGCTTAGTTTTAATCTTATTATACGACAGGACACTTTTGGTCAGTCTCTTTTCAAAGCTCTAATAGATACGAGGCTCATCTCCTCTAAGCCGACATGCTGCAAGACACAGTCTAATTTGGCTGCATGTATTCAAGTAAAGCTGCAACTTAGGCGCTTCTAAGGCACAAAAACACGGCATAATGGCCAACCAAAGCGGGAAATTTCTTGTCATGCGCTTAGCCTTGGGGTTTATAATGGATTTAGGCTGTGTCTGTCCTTAACTCCGAAAAAAATGTTAAAAATCACGCTATTTCAAAGCTGACATATCCCGGAGAAATTGAAAATTTCATGATCCCCTCCTGTTGTCCTAAATGCCCCCCTTTGACGTTTGTTCCTCTATTTTCTCGCATATTATTAAAGGACATAAGTCCAGGGCTGGCATGAATGATGATAAAAAACAAGATTATACTGTTATGAATCGTGTATTGTACTTTTCCAACCATTTTTTGTTTCTTCTCTGTGAGATTGCGTACCTATTCAAATGCGCCACAAGAGGACGGTTACGTCATAAAGCGCAAAAAAACTGTGTCAAGCTCAACGAAAACGAGGCCACCCTATCGTAATTACAATGCGAAGCGAATGAGAGCCAATGTCATGTCTTAATGAAAAAATGACAAGTAATTGCAACGACGTGTTTGGCCTAAATTCACACAATGTTTAACTAATTTACAGCTTTAAGAACGACAGAATACGGCAAGAAGTTCGTAAGTCGAGGTAGCATTTGGTAAGTTCTTTCCTAGCATTAACCATATCAGCTCCGGATTAATATGACTATCCTGCTTTTAACATGACTTGACATGCCTTTAACATAGCAAGACTCTCCTTTTCTTTCGCAGTAAAGGATGTATGAAGCATCTGACAGGGTTTCTTGGAAGTAAGGGAACGGGATAATGGGAATACGGGAGCGCGACTTTGAAAAAGGGGGATTATGGATCACAGAAATCTGCGGGGGATTGGGAAAAGCTGGGAAACTGCGTCTGGTTTCGTAGTAAGTATAGGATCGGCCATATTTCTGAAAATCTCAATACAGTAAAACCCCGCAAACAAGAACATAGTAAAATAAGAGCCTGCAGACTGATTTTGTGGCAAAAGACATCCAAAGGTAAGAACCAAAAACAGACTGATTTACTTCAATGTTCTTATGTGATAGTACACTTAATTAAGAAATTTAAGCATACATATCAGTGTAAACAAACTCCCAACTATTGACAACTGAACACCTCTAACAGTTTTCAGGGATATGCGAATTGTTTTATCAAGCTGTATGATATAAATTGCTCTGTTAACAACAAAATATCATACCCTCTGATATCCAAATGCAGTAATTCTACCCTCAAGTTTCTTTAACACTTACTGTATACCTATGTATTCATCATAGTAATCAGTGTCCTTGCGATAAGAGCCATGCCTTGAAAATGTCATAAGTACCTCATTTATAAGAACCTAGCCAGTCTGTTTTTTAGAAAAGTATACTCTTGTTTGCGGGGTTTTACTGTACAATTAGGGAAGAAATTCAACTTCTGTGTGTGGAAACAAACCCAATTATAAAATCTCTTGTAAATTCTCTTGACAAGGCAGCATCTGGTGTAAAACGTGCTCTTTGTTCGCTTATTAAGTGTAGCATAGAAACACACTCACTGTTTTCAAATCACGCTCTGTTAGCGGCTTGAAATACGCAGTATTGTATTAAATTATTTGAAGCCTGCTGAAGAATCAAGACAGACAATACCCATGAAAGCTGTGTTCTTGTTTTGTCTCCCTAAGATGGGCTGCTTAGGAAGTTAAGCGAAACACAGTCGAGTTTTACAGATACTGTTCACGTTGGAAGTGGCATGTTGTAAATCCCAGACCCCAGGATCACAAGAGCCTGCAATAATGAGATGAAAAGGACTCAGAACACCAGAGGTCCATCAGCTACAATCAAGATAAAATCGTCGATAGAAGTCCAAAATTCTAAATGCAATGACCTCCTGGATTCCTGGCGTTAGTTTGAATCAGCAGACAGCAGATTTCGTGGCATGAAAGAGGAGAAGCCAACGATATGCAACCTCGCGCTTGACCGCTTGGTAATGACCCTCTCGTTTTGAGAATGACCGTCTTGTCTTCAAAACTGAAGGGTTCTTGTGGTCTCAGGGGTCCGATGTTTACAGCATGCCGTTTGAAGTCAAGGGTGGCTTATCAGCGGATTCTGTATCTACTCAAATGTCTCTTTGAATTACCTACCGCTAACAGTCAGTGCCCATGGAACCTTGTTTGCTAAAAACTGCACTCGCGTTTTATTGAAAGAAATAACCTTATGATCCCAAAGGCGAATTTTCCAGTCAGCAAGTCAATAGATTAATTGTGGAAGGATCGTTGAAAAATTGCTTCTGGGGGTTAAGGGTCGCTGGTTTCCAGAAAAGATAACAGCTGATTTACACCATTTTGAACTAGAACAAGGCAGATATGGTTTTGGACAGTCAAGGTTTTGCAGCCGTATCAGTTCAGAAAAAGCGATCAATTTCGAGGGTTGCTTAGTTGTTGGCGGGACCACGGGACAAATATCAGACAAAATTGAATAAATAATGCAAAGCGGGCATTAGTACAACGCTTTCACATAATCATGCTTAACAATTTACATCTTCTGTTTCCCAATCCAGTTAAAAGATAACGCATGAACTATCTCATGAACAAAATTTCCCGATTTCCTTTCTGGAGAATAAAATAACTCCTTAAAGTTAATGTTATCATGAAGCTTAAATCTTACCATTCTTTTACAGGGAAACTGCCGAGCGTACGATAAAGAAACATTGCCGCGATATATTTGCGACATATTTGGATAAATTTGCTAAGCGCTTTCATTTGAGGCACTTCAAACACCAGACAGCACAAATTTCTGACTTCCTCACACTAGCTCATTCGGGTCACTAGAGCCTGGTTTCATTAAATCGTAATTCATCGCCGGCCATTGTCTTAGAGCATCGGTGATCATCGGCGATCATCGGCGATGCTGACAATGATCGGCGAAGGCTGAAGGTCGTGCCGAAAGACCCAAAGACAAAGACTCCGAGAGAGTCCTTTGTAATCTAAGCGCATTTTTCAAGGTTCTCGAAGGGAATTTTTTTAGAAAAGCTAGTATAGATTCTGAGCCGATTTTACCGATACCAGGCAGGAAAAATTCTAAAAATCATTGAACATGTTCAGAGTTTCAATCAGATATTGCAAGATATCATTGCTTATATACTCAGGATGAAGCAGCCTGTCAAACTTCGGGCCTTTTTTGGCTCACCAGATAGAACAAGAAACATTTACCACAGCCATTGTTCAGATTGTGTTTGCACTGTTCTTCTCATGCTCGGTGCGCAAAGCCTAATGGTTAGCAGAGAGTCTTTAATTGTGTGCCGATAATGACAAACTGATACGTGGTTTAAGATAATGCACTCGCAGACGCAACACGTGTTGCTCGATCTTTAATTCACTGTCAAAAGCTGATCACAGGGCAAAGCAGTGATTTAAACCACTGAAACTATTGGCCTACGCAGTGATTAATAACACTGATGTCATTAGTCTACGCAGTGACTTGAAAGACTGAGGCTGATCGCTGGCCTAAGCGGCGTTTTAAATCACAGACAGCGATGGAATACTGATATAAGAGAGGATTTTGGAACCCAAATTGTAATACTCAAAGGCAGCACTGTCACGAGTCCGTTGTCGTAGTCATTAAAGAACGTTTGGGATAAGTCGCCTGACTTATCGAGCATTTCCTACTAAACAGAGGGCTCTAAGCGATTTCAGTCGTTATCCGGCTTAACATTTTCGTTAGTTGACAAGAACATGAGCTGCCCCCAAGGCATGCATGAGAGGTAATACCGTTAAAATGACAATCAAGCCTCTGGGGGGGGCCAATTTGATTTCGGAAGCTGCAAGGAGGAGCTTAGGGAGACCCCCGAAAAAGAAGATTTGCCGAATGCTGTAACAACTTTGCTATCTTGACTTGACCAAAGTTACCATGATTTGACATACACATTGTTGCATCGACCAGTGAAATATGTTTTGAACATTTCTCAAAGAATCGTATCCGATAAATTCTACTCAAAACTCAGATCATGGGTAAAAATGCATCGTGCATGTAGCACGGAAATTAAAGTTGCTACCTCAACATTAACCATAGTTTTCTTCGCTGTTTTCCTTTTGGCCAAGCCTAACCAGTGCCAGAATTTAAATTCAAAGAATGGGAGCTGTGTAGGAATTAACTGTTTAGACGCGCAGGAGCCATTTGAATTTGATTCCTAGCACTTGTTAGGCTTCAGCAAAAGAGAAAACGACAAAGTAAAACAGTAATATCGAAGTAATAAACTTTAATTTCTTAGCTACAAACATCATGCATCATTGCCCATGCTCAGATGCGCTATGTGACCCCGTGAGAACATCCATCATGAGTGCTATAACGAATCTGCCATCTTGACTTGAAAAACATTTTGTTACTTCCACCAGCGAAATGCACTTTGAAATGTCGCAAAGTATGGTAAACATTAATAATTTCTACTTGTAAGGTTTGAGGCTGTTTTGCGACCCCCGTGAGAAGCTGATATGTATGAATTTGTAACATTAAACTGATGTATTGTCGCCCAGAGTCCTTTGCGGGCATATTGCCATCTCAGACTATCTGAACAAGGGACAAATATTGGTACACACCGTACCGGGTGAGCCCGAAAAGGCTCCCAGAAAATTCATAGCATCAAAAGTACTTTATAAATCTGAATGATTCAAATTCTTGTTATAAGTCAAAAGATCAATTCTTTTCGTGATTAGTAAATCTGACTTACGAGCACTTGGAATGCAGGTAAATTCGATAGCCAAAAAATTTCATAATTGCAAAATGACTGAAAAAGGGCTCAACACATTAATTAAATCGTAAAGCTCACAAAGAAGAATAAAGAAAATGTGACTTTTCAGGGGTGAGAGCTATCCTCTGTAAATTTATTACCATGGAATTGAAAATCCTTAGTATTTGTTGGAAAATCTAAGTCTTACAACTCTGGAGAGAGGTGAAAAGCCCATTGCGTATTGCTCTGTGTGAGGAAAGTCCTTGCGATTTGATCGATGTAGGCCTCTTTTAAGCCATTTTGCAACCTAACAAATTTTCATAAAGTTGAATTCGCCTAAACTTCTAGTGCCGGTTAGACAACAAGACAAATCACAAAAATACTTCAATCTTTCGGCTTTTAAATGGAATTTGAATCATTAAAATCTGTGATGTTTTTCACTGTTTCATTATCGACTCATCGTCATAGGTCTAGTATCTACCCAGGTCAAATTTAGGATTTTCGGACAGTTTGAAATGGCAGCATGCCTTCAAGGGATCTAAAGTCCATCTAAAATCTTGAAGTCTTGTCATACCAATGGAGATCTTGCGCGAGATGACAAAAACGGCACAAAACCTCAAGGAGGAGCGAGGACTTTGTTTTTCAGCGATATCCAAAATTAGATAAATTCAATAAATATTTACTGATGCAGTTAAGAAATTGCATCTATGCAGTAAAAACTTATAGAACAAGACTTTTAACAGACAAGACTTTTCCTCCTCGGATATCCTTAGCATAGCAAAGGGCCTAGCACAGTTTAGTTCGTCATGTAGATAAAAGCATTTTAGCACTTGAACGCAACATGAGATGGAATTTTAAAATCTGTAACACACTTACCATTGAAAGAATTACCCTTTTGCATGGCATAATAAACCCCATAAGGGTAAGCACTTAAAGTTAAGTCAATCCATCACAAGTGTCTTGCATTAATGACCACGTTAAAGGCGTAAACGAATGGGTTTCACTTTTTTGCCGCACCCGGAACAAAATTTGTAATTACATGTTGTGTGAAAATTCAGTCATGGAGACAATAAACCGAACAGCTATCATATATGTTTTGGTGGCGAACATTTCACGACGTTTATCAGCAGAATACTTGACATTGAGGTCACATGCTAGAATGATTACGATGAGTCCCAGGAATGGCTATTGAAAACGAGGCTAGTACACCAAAGCGAAATAGTGATAACTACTGCTATATGATCAGTCTAGTGATACGCGTTAAAAGGTCGAAGAGAGCCAATAAAATTGGCATTGTTGAGTACAATAAATCCCCGCATATACACAAGAACCTACTTTTTTGAAAGAGGAGCTGAAATAGCTTCTGATTTCAAAGGCTCTAACACTAAACTCTAATTTCAAGGTATAGAGGTTCTTATTTGAAGGGTGCCTTGTGTAGGCCCTTTCAGAGTCTTACAAGATGTTCACCCCCATTATTTGTTTTGAAAGCGATTTTATCGATCTAATAACTAATGGGGATGTGGGGGAATGAAGCTTCAATAACTAATTGGCAACAAAATAAACTTCATAACAAATCAACAGTCAACTTTGATACCCCTGCAACAAGAACGTATGTTTCATAATACAAGAACAGGTTTTTAATTCCAAGGTGCAAAACTTAGGAAAAACATCCTCCAGTCTCTAGGTTCTTAGTTTGGTAGGTTATTATATGCAAGAATTTACTGTACAGACTTCAATGTATTAGATTTTAATGAGTAAATAAATGAAGACATTTCAGACACTTGTGATGGAATAACAAATAACAGCGAATGACAGGGACTCCGTCTCCAACTTCTTGTCAAAAAAAGTGATTTGCAGTATCACAAAGACTTTCCATCTTTCTTTCAAAATAGAAGTGTCACTTATACGATAAGTCCATACAATTCACAGGACAACAAACTAAACGATCATATCTTTTTATGATTGGTCAGATACCAGCGGAGTTTCACGGGAACCTGTTGTTGGCTTGAGTTGGGTTGGGTTAACCATCATAGAAACTGCACAAAACGACATGCCTAAACATGCTTAAAGCAATGGTGTTTAGAGATTTGTTTAAAATTTGGTCGACGGAGCCCCTGTTGAAATTTAAAAATGAAGGTGCCTGACCAACCAGGTCCCTCCCATAATAAACCACATCCCACCTGTGCCCGATTTTTTCCTTGTGCTTTTGAAGTGCTTGCTCGGCGTCTTTTGGTGAGGCAAACTGTACATATGCATCCCCCGTACACCTCCCATCCTGGTCTAGTGTTATGGTTATCCCATAGGGAGCAATCTCCAACCCTTCATTCCCGAATTTGGATAAAAAGAAAAACCCATATTAGACATCAATCATTAACCATTGTAAATAAGGGCAGGACTGGAACGGCAACTTGACTAAGGGCATTAAAAAGTTTAATTCTGTCTCAAATCACATCTCATCATGAGCTGCAGGAAACGCTGAGTTTAGAAGAAAATTCTCCAGGGTCTTTGAGGTCATGTCAATCTGCCGCCACGCGCGGGGATTAAGTTTGGTTTTCATTAAATCGTAATTCATCGCCGATCATTGTCTACAGCACCGGCGATGATCGGCGATACTCAAAAACAATGATCGGCGATGAATCACGATTTAATAAAAACCAGGCTTTAGAATGGCACATTCGCAGGAGAAGTACAAACAGGTGAAAAACAGGTCGATATATCACAAAAGAAATGATAAATTAGGATAGGAATAACTCGATTTGTAAAGCGTTTCCTACAGCCCGTGATCTCAACTAAGATTTGAGATACCGCAAAATTGCTAGTGCAAGGTTCTTAAATTGTGTTTATTCGCGGGTATTTTCACGTCACATCTAACTTTAGACAAATGTTAGTTGACGGAGATAAATCGAAGCGATCTATGAATAGTAAGACGAAAACGCCTACGCATGCTATTGTCTCTCTAGCTAAACAAAAAACACGCGCATGTCGAAATCATCACATACATTAGGGGTGTCTCAAAATATTGTTCGACGTTTAATTAAGGGGGCAGGGTCACGTAATGTAAACAAATGTCTTTCGAAACGACGATTTTGTAGCATTTTTGATAGCCTATATCACAGCGATTCTGCACTACTTCTCTCAAAATGAAAGTGTTATTTTGAAGATGGACTCTTGTACTTCGTAGCGAAGCAAAAGAAACACCCATATGTTGTACGATTGCAGAGATATTGGTGGATTTTTAGACGTAACTTTAATGTGGATTCACCCCATCAACTAAAATCTGTGCAGAACACAATGGCCACTTGTGGAAAACAATATAGATTCTAGAGATAACAGGCTTGTTTACGGTTACGTGACCCTGCCCCTTTAAATATTGAAAAATAACGATAATATGAACAGGCTAAGGGACCAGTTATTATTAATACTGGCTAGGGGGCTGGAAGATCTTTTCTTGATGACAAAAATTCTTTATAACGCTTTCATTTCCTCATTAAGATTTTCAAGGGTCCCTGATTATCTAGCTGTAATTTTTGGTGGCCCCTCTCTGTATCAAATCTGATGATACACTCCCAAGTAGCAAATCATATTTTCTAATGGCAAGTGGCGCAAAGGACATAGAAAAGCTTTCAAGAGAAAAGTGGCATGGCGCCTGGAGATTTTATGAAAAATATGATACTTGGAGGAAAAACGCAAGGCTTTACAAAGATGATAGATGGAAGAGGTTTGCGTTTCACATCGCTGAGATTAGATATGTTTAGTTTTAATGGCCCCTCATTTTACACTTAAGGTTTTCAGTAGCCCCCTTCTCATTGCTAAACCTTCAAAGAGCAGCTACAGTCGGGGATAACTTTTATTTCATTTTTACGTTCTCTTTTATGGCCTTCGTTTTGTATGATATTGTAAATAAGGTTAGGTCAGTAATTCTTTTGTTTTGGTACGTATTTTAATCTTTTAAAAAGGTCAGCTTGAAAAAATATATAGTTATGAACCTTTTTAAACCTGTATAAATATCATAAAATGAAATAAAACGCCCTACATTTTTGTGCCCCCTGAATTTCTTCCAGCCCCTACCAAGCGTTGATGATGACTAGTCCCTAATGGGAAGATAACCCGGTGGTCCCTAAGATTATGAAATAATTTTAAAGACAAGAATCTTACAAATCGGTTGAAAATTCATTGAGCTGCGAGCTTTCAACGAAAAAAAATATGCGGAAGTTGAAAACCGAGACCTTTGATTACCTGTAATGCAAAAAGCTCGAAGATGGAAGTAAAACAAGGTTATACCAAGTCATACCTCTCATTAATATCAGAGAGAACCAAAAAGGACTTATATGGTAATTTATCCTGATAATCATTGTCAAAATCTGCTCGAGATTGCATACATCGAAAAACATTAGTTCAAAACATAATCGACGAGGGACTGATTCTTTTCCTTCAAAGCATGCATACGCTTGAAAGTTAGGTTATCGAAAAATTGTCAAAAACTCATTTGATTCACGTTGAAACAATTGAGAAATAAAAGAAACGATGGCCAATGGTACTTTTATCAAAAGTGACTTTTAAAGGGCTCTGGTATCAGCTTTCACACAAAATAGAACTTCAAAGGTTTGTAAATCAATGAATATTTAGCGGATTTGCAAGATTCTAGTGTCGAAAATTAATTTGAAATTTCAGGAAAAAGGTTACTTGACCAACTGCCCATTCAGCATATCGTTATTTTTTGGAATTTAATCAAACGTCGAACAAATTTTTTGACACACCCTGTAGGTTAATTCGATATCTAAACATACAGCTCACGAGTTAGCTATTTATCTCCATCAACTAACTTTAACAAAATAAAACATGACAAATTCAGAGCGCATTCTCTCGTCACGAAATAAACAGGCTGCGGAAAAATACTGGGGTACGGGGTTGTCACTCGAAGATCTTATCGAAGACAACAGAAATTTTTAACCATAACTATTTTCACAAGATATGAGCACAACTTGAAACGGCAAGAAACGTGATTGTACCAGAATCACAGCCTGCCTTTATACAATACCAGCAGAATTTGAAAACAGTAGAAGATCACAGTAGTCTGCCCAACAGTGAAGCTAGAAATTTACGGCAGGGAGAAGTATCCATGCCTAAAGAAGAGACCAGCCTCGTTCAGGAATCGTCGAGAAATGTTCAGCTTTCTTCCAGTTTTCACAACATACCAATTTCAATTTGTGCTAGTTACAGTTCCATTTCTCATCAAATGGTGCCTGCAAAATGTGCTGTCTTCGTGAGTACGGATGATCTATCCGTAATATTTTTGTAGCTATCGTTTTCAAATTCTGCTGGCCTCATGTAAACGTAGTTTAAAATGTTGCTCTTTGTGTTTACGATATGTATTTGATTTGATGCTGTAGAACGTGATTCCCTATGCTGATCCAACTGGCACCTAATGTTGATTCACTCCGTAAAAAGTAGGATAACACTTCTTCTTCTAGCGATGATGACGTAAAAAGGTAGACGTTTACTTCACTGATGGGACCAAAATTCCGAAAACGCCCGACAAAACTAAAACCATGGTCAGCAAAGATCTACTTTCGACGATAAGCACAGATTTTCAGCAGTTTTACGTACGGAGACTTCTTGAGGTACAAACGATGAATTATTAATAGCGAACAGACATTTCGATACTTAAAGTCCTTACATTTCAAATACAGTCAGTAAGTGGCAGAGATTCTTAACTACTTATTGAAAGAGTTAACGGTAAATCAGCTGGCAATTTTCTGCAAATTCTGAGAGATTAAGCTTAGTTTTGACAAACTGACCCTTCATCTAGCGCATTTTTAGCTATGTAAAGCGTAAACGGCATGCTGAAGAGCGATAGAAATTCTACCCTGCGCCCAAGCCTAAAACAACAATTATACAAAATTTCTCCATGGGAGGCTCTAGCACCCTAGAAATTCTTTAAGAAGATAACCTCAGTTTTGACAAATGTCCTTTTAGTTAGCGCGTGTTTGTAATGTAACACGTATACAGCATGCTGAGAAGCGCCAGGAAATCTACAAGGCATTGAATAACAATTACCCAATCCTAATCTCTTAATAAGCTTTCATCCCAGGTAATCCAAAAGCTGAATTTATATGTGACCTGATTCCTTACTGTAGCTCCAAACCTGACTGAATTGAATTCATCTTTCTGCCCAAACTACGACTCATAATCTTAAAGGGGGCTGCAGTACATAAAGTAAATGAACTTTTTTCGAAAGGAGGATTTCGCAGTTTTCTGGCAGCGGGTCTGTCATAGTGCAGCGGTTAGGAGAATTTGGCCATATTTTGGATGCGGAAAAAGATTTCTGAAAGAAAATCGGCGCCGTATGCGGTTTCTCTGTTGCTACGCGGTTGCGGAAAAATGGCATTCAAACAAACCGTCGGCGGTTTTTCACGTACTTCGCGGCGGAAAGTGCTTTGTTCCGTCCTCGAGACGTTGCCTTTAACGTTGCATTTTACTGGATAAACGTCATTACCTATCAAGGCTTCGAGAAACAAACGAAGCATTCATATGTAAGATCTTGGTGGATTCTTAGAAGTAATTTATGGATTCACCCCATGCACCAAAACTGGTGCAAATAACAGGTTGTTTACTATCACGTGACTCGGCCCATCAGGTGCTCGAAAACCTGAACAAATAGCTGCGAATGTCTGGGACGATGGTAACTCTCGGTGATATGTTAAGACAACGGCTGTAAATAAGCTTTGAGGTATTTGCATCAGTTATAGAAACAAGAGAATGCGGTCTGAAAATGTCCTGTAAAAAGGGGTCTAATGCAATGCGGAGACATCAATTTTGTAGGAACAATGACAGGGAATACGGGATGGAGGACCGTAGAACTCCTAATGATCGTAGTAAGGGGACAATATTCTTGCTTATCAAATGCAAAGGGACATCAATTGAAAAAATTGGTACCAACAATTATGGCGAATACGGGATCGGATGGGGGCAAATAGCACCCCTAATGGTCATAGTAGGGTAAAAACATTCTTGCCTATCAAACACTCTCAAAGTGTTTTCCAGACATCTTTTTACAACGGGGTAAAACGTACTTTTGGGCTACTTAAAGAACTCCTTAACGGGGTACAACCTGTTGAAGGGAGCTTGCTTTAAAGGACTGCATGTAACCTCGTTGGAGAACGTATAAAGATGTAACCTCATTGGAGAACAATTAAAGATGTAATGTCGTTGGAGAACGTGTATAAAGGCCCATAGCTAGCCATGATCCTTTGCACCATGAATGAAAAGCAAAACAAACATAACATTGGCCAAAACGATTTTAATATCATATCAAAATCAATGCTAGGGCCGTAAAAGACGATGGTTAGCCGTGGGTCGTCAAGGAAAACAAATTTAAAAAGGTAAGTGTACAACAAGAGAATAGCTAATGAGTTTGTAGACAATGTACAGGATCTGGTTGACTGATGAAGCGAAAGTGGAAAGATTGAAGCGACATTGAGCTTCTTTACCACCTTGATTTAGGAATGGTGACAAGTCACCTAAAATCGCAGATATCAGCTTTGAAAATATAGGCCACTAGGCTTTGATCAGTTTAATGTTGATTATATGTCAGCGAGCCTCAACATACAGTTGGCAAATGAAACAACATGGAAACGCCAGAAATAAGGGGGTATATTTCTGAAGTTCTCTTGCATCTTGATGTATGAATCTGTGGCAAGTCACGTGAAACGCAGAGGATATAAGCTTTGAAAATACAGACCACAGTTCTTTTGATCTGTTTTATTTTCATTATATTTCAATGAGCTTTAACACAAACCCAATCACGTGATGTCATTAAGTTATTAATCATGTTTAATGTTATTAGCAGCACAGGCTTGAATTGTGCGATTTGAAAGACTCAGGGCTTTTAAGAAGGATTTCTTCTTTATGATGTTGAGGTTGACCATGAGCTGTTGAGCGATTATGATGCAAAATAGGGAGACAGATTGAAGCACCATTTGTGGTTGGTTTAAATGCTGACTTTTTGATCCAATGCACTTGATTGAAATCTACACCAATATGTTAAGACTTTGCTAAATTTCCTGCTTTTAATACCATTTGGTAATTCTTTACCATCAAACTTAGGACCTGTTTATACCGAAATCTAGTGACTGTGTAAACTTATGATGATGACTGTTTTGTTTACATGTGCTCTTTGACTTGATGATGGAGCCTTGGTCAACAGAGACTCATAAAATCACTTTGAAAAACCTGGCCCTATTTTGGCCCAACTCCGTGATTGGTAAAGTACCAATTAGATTATGAGGTCTGTGAATTAATACTGTTACGGTATAAGTGTGATAGAAGTTTCGATTTGACAGAAAAATTGAAAAGACTCCCATGGGATTGAGATTCGAAGCAATGATTCCATCATAATTCCGTTGATGATCATTGATTGATGATTTCAAAAACCGCACTTCTATTCTTCTCCAGCAATGTCAAAATAAAGTAAATTTCCAAAGAAAGAGTTCTGGCGTCGTCTTAAAATGTTTCCTAAATTGTTCAAAGTGTTAGCAATGTTTTCTATTCATAGGACAGCACTTTGTTTCTTTTAAAAAATGCAATAAAAAGGTTAAAACGATGCTAGAAGCCTCTCTTTGAAAACTTACTTTATTTTGACATTGCAGGAGAACAACAGAAGTGCTGTTTTGGAAGTAACCACAAATTTTGCCTATTCTCTGCCATAAATCTGCAACCACTAGTCAGACTGACTCAAACAAAGTCTCAAACTATATAGTCAGGGCGGGTAACTTTTACGCAGGGGGCAGTGTCGCCAAAGTTTTACGCACCCCTTTCTTCTGTTCTTAGAGAAGATGTTTTGGCTGGCTTTTAATATAAGCATGAACCCCCGTCTGTGCTCTTTCATTTGATATGTCACTCTTGAAATTATCTCCTCCCTTGGCTTTGTAGCACCTAATCAAATTGCACTGCTGGATTTTACAGGAGTAAATACTTTTTAAAACGACTCATTGATTTCATTGCCTTGTCGACATGTCGGCCTGTACTGATCCTCTCAGCTATTCAAATTGCTCAATAAGGAGTTGTTTATGACATCTGAAGAGGATATTGGCTTGCTCCTTGTTCTTCAGCAGAAAACGGCCTGCGTAAACATTACACCACCGTCTGTGACGTAGTTGGCAAAGTCTTACGCAATATTTGCAAGTGCCGTCTTGCTGTGTGGCTATCAGCGTTATGAGCAATTTATACATGAGTAACGGTATTTTTGAGGTCAGAATGATTCAGAGATGCTCCAAGAAGCTGTGAGGGCTGATCCAAACATGAAAGAATTTCATTCGTCCGGGAAGGGTGGAGTTTGGGTGGGTCTGGGGGTGACAATTTTTGAAAGACACAATTGCTTGAATCATACCTTCCTCTTGTGACTAATACTTTTTTTAAAAAACTTTTTCCGATAAATAACAAGGTGAAAGCTCTTCGCTTACATTTCGAGTTGCTACTTACTGAAGTTGACAGTTTAATAGAATCTGGTTATTTTTCGATACGATTGATCAAAGATGCCAAAAAAGTCAGAAAGAGCGGTTAAACGTTGGTCAGATCATGATCTGGAACAAGCTTTGCTTGAAATTCAGACAGGGAAGTCCATACGAAGTACAGCATCTAAGTATGGGATGGCAGAGGGAACCTTGAGGTATCGCTCAAAGCAATTGGAAAGAGGGGAGGCGGCCACAATGGGTAGGCCTACTGCCTTCAGTGAAGAAACGGAAAAGGAACTTGCAAGCTGCATTGGGGTGATGTGTAAACTTGGTTTTAGCCCAACTGTTCCTGAAATTCTTGATCTTGTTGCCTCCTATTTGAAAGCAAATTCAATTTCTACTTCTTCATTCCCAAGTGGTAAACCAGGAAAAGATTGGTTCTATGGATTTGTGAAGCGGAGAAATTTGTCACTTAAAAAAGCAACAATGATAAGCTCTGCGAGAAAATCAGCTACAGCAAATCCTTTCGTGATTTACGATTTTTACGAGCAACTTGAAGAAATTGTTACTTCAAAACACTTATCAGCCAAACAAATTTGGAACTGTGATGAGTCAGGTTTCCCAAGTGATCCAGCAAATTGCAAAGTTGTAAGCGAAAAAGGAAAGGTTGCTTATAAAGTCACTTGTGGGTCAGGGCGGGAAAATACGACAACATTAGCCGTTTGCAGTGCTGCGGGGGAATGTCTTGACCCCTTCATTGTTTTTAGTGGGAAAAACTTGCAATCGACCTGGAGAGGAGAAAGGGCTCTTCCAGGTACCCTATATGGAACATCTCCTAATGGATGAATGACAACTGAACTTTTTGATGGCTGGTTTACAAATTTTTGCAAACAAGTGACCATTCGACCATTATTGTTGATTTTTGATGGCCATTTAACCCATGTTTCCCTTGAGGTTATTGAAAAAGCACGTACGGAGGACGTAACTTTATTAAAGCTGCCACCCCACGTTACTGATAAACTGCAACCACTTGATGTTGCTTGTTTTGGTCCTCTCAAAAGAATGTGGGAGAAGGTACTGAACGAGTGGATCAACGAGTTTGGACCTCGAGAACCAATAAGGAAAGCCCAGTTTGTTAACAAGCTGGGAGACGTATGGCATAAGGGACTGTCCCCAGAAAACATTATGGCTGGATTCAATGCAACTGGCGTTTTTCCAGTCGATAAAAGCAAGTTCCCTGAAAGTCGTTTTGACACCCGACTCATTAAGCGGTATCAAAACTGGGTGAAAGCAGGGCGCCCAAAGGAGCTTCTTAACGATCTTGCGACTGGAGTACACAGCCCTAAAAAGGCATCTCCAAAGAAATCTCCAGAGAAGAAACCTTCGAAATCACCTGTAAAGCGCCCTGCTACCCCAAAGAGTAATTTGCAGCCCTCAACATCCACTCCAACTACCTCTAAGGAGGTAGTTGAGGAATGCAACTGCTCTCTTGCAAAGTTGCTAGGTCCAACCCCGTGTCCAGCACCACCCGGAAAAGTCTGGGTACCAATATGGACGCTGCAAAATGAAGCTGCCCAGGAATCGAAGAATAAAAGTTTCGAGGAACTTGTTGTTGAAAAAATGAAAGGGCCGAGCGACAAACCTCGAAAGAAAAGGCGTAAAATCGATTTAATGACGAAGGTTATCACGGATGATGAGTACCTGAAAGCAATCAAAGAAAAGGAGGGCAAACAAGTTAAGAAGGGAAGCGACAGAGGAAGAGGGAGACCCAAAAAAGCTAGAACAACAGAAGCTCCACCAAAACTTGACTTTGATGTTCAGGAGGGTTCAGATTCTGAGAGAGAAACCTCTGATGATACAGATGACAGTGACAGTGAAAATGTGGAGAAAACTACTTTCCCCCCAGTTTCAAAACGTCAGTCCGTTCTGTATCTCAGGGACTTCTGGAGGTCTGTTAACCCACCTGTTCCAGAAGAGCAAGTTGTTGGTAAATGGTACGCCGCGATCTATCTTGGAAAACGGAAGGAGCAAATTTATGTCGGTAGAGCAACCAAGCGATTTCTATCGGAAAAAGATGGCCCTGCGACTTGCCTTGAACTTGATTGTTTGAAGCCGCACTTTGGGAGTGGCAGTATTCTAGAATCGGTGCCAGCGCACCTGGAGAGAGATGTAGACATTTTTGCAATACAGGACATATTTGCTGGTCCTTTGACCGTAAACCCGTTGAAAGGAGATAAATGGGATGTTCCTCAATACGAAAAAGTAAAGAAAACTTTTGAACTCGTTGTGAAACTAGATCGGGAAAGTGATTACCTCGAAAATTTTGCCTCCTGAACTGACATTAACTTGCATTACGTTATGGTATAAATATACAAACAATAAGTGATCACAAAACTTTGATTTGATCGTTAAATTTTGGAAAACTTTCGGAATCCTTTAGGAAAACAAATTAAGGGGAGACCTTTAACAAAGACTTGCCCCAACTGCAAGAAGTCTAATAAATGCCTCTGCGGAGGAGAGTGATGAAACAGTGAAATTTCGCTTTTCCCTTTCACAATTTTTTTTGACAAAAAAGACTTAATTCAAATCTGCCTCCAACAAGGAACTTGTTTAAAATGTTTCATATTCCCCATCTCAAAAAACGTCCAGCAGTATAAGCAAGGAATGCTTAACTGGGCAATGTCCTTGTTTATCCTGTCAAGAAGTAGTTCAAATAAAGAATCAATGTGCGTAATACATGCAGAATTCAAATACCTCCCTTGCATTGATATTAATTCCACCCAAGAAGCCCTTTTTACGATATGATAAGAGGGCGTAAGACTTTGGCTACAGTGCGTAAGACATACCCAGAAATGTCGGCCAATTGTTTACGCACTAATAATTGATTATTTAATTAGTCTTAATTAAATTTGGATATTCAATAGTTGGCAGTTAATTAGACAATAGTAATAAGTATTAGTAGAAATATTAAGATTAAGGGATTAAGTAACAGAGTAGCCACAATATCAAAGTTTCTTAAAAATGCGTAAAACTTGCCCTTCGTGACTATAAGTTGAAGCTTGACCTATGCAACTGTAAAAAAGCCAAGATAATTGAGCATACAGCTCCTCCACAGTAGTCACACAAACAGGGCACAATTTGGTCATTGTTTCCGTTCAAGGATCACTTGTTTTCCTTGCCTGAATTTGATATTAACATCCCACCTATTGGTTGACAAAGATTCACCATTAAGTCCAGTGAAAAGATAACAATAACATTTTTTGACATAACAACTGGTTTGTCTTTCTAGGTTCTCCAACAAAGGTTACATTGGGATTTGGAATGAAGGTTATTGTATTCTGTTGACAATATTTGGCATTTCTGCCACATATTGCAAAGAGAGAATATTGGTTTTAAATTCCGGGAATTATAAAGTGCAAGCAATACACAACTAACACAAGATGGATTACAATAGCACCAGGTTACCACATTTAACTGCTGGCATGTGAACTAAATACACCACATATGAGGGAAAAATGAGAGCTAAGGCAAGCATCCAGAAACTGGCTCATGGAGTCACAAAATTTCAACCTACCTGCAAAAAATTCTGCGATATCCTGCTTCTGTGCACCATATGGTAACCCACGTAGCCTGACAACAGCTTCTCCATCACCTTCCCCACCAGCCATTCTTGTTACAACCCATTCCATCTCAGAATATTTTGATGCAAAGACTTCAATGTATCTCTTGCCCATGTGCTCTTTGTCATGAGCTAGTGCCCTTTGTGAAATAAAAGTAATTTCAATATTATGTACATATACATACATATACATATACATATACATATACATATACATATACATATATATATATATATATATATATATATATATATATATATATATATATATATATATATATATATATATATATATATATATATATATATATATATATATATATATATATATATAATACTATATATAAACTCAGAAAATACAACTTTGTAAAAAAATCCATGTATATAATACTCTATACATGTATCAAAGAAGTATCCCTTTTCATAGGATAATGGAGCAAAACCATAGGACGTTAAAAAACTGTCGAATCGGAAGAATTGACTGAGTGGAAATCTGCCTTACCAGGTATATAAGTCAGAGATATATATCTTTGACGCACCTGGTACACCCAAATTTTTGTAATGTATGTTTTTTTTGTTATATATACTAGATTTATCGTTGTATTAAATTTTTGTGATGTGTCATTCGTAGTGGGAACTCGATGACCTTGTGTCCTTTCTCGCTACGAACGACATAATTTTCCTTTGCGCATTCTAGTTTAACGGTTGTTGTTGTTTTTGTATACTTTCAATATTTTAGGATGATAAATAAAAAAACTTTCCAAGCACAAAGCTACATTTGTTAATCTTCAGGTTGCATGCAAATATAGTACTTAGCATTTCGAAATAGATGTATACAAGTTTCCAAAGTCAAAGTTCAAGCTACATCTGAGAAAGGAATGATTAGATGTCACCGCATGGTCCAAGGCTGGTGAGAAATTTCTTAAAATTTAGAGCAGTTCATACTTTTGTCCTATAATGCAGGTAGGCCAAAATAACTAGTAACTAATCTCTGAGAACTCAACAATTTTCTCTAACAGCTCTAACAACTCTGAGACAATCCTGATGTCTCTGGCATCTCTCCAGGATTTTCTCTAGCAACTCCGAAAATACCGATTTTTTTCACCAACATCCCTGTAAACTCGAACATCTATGATGTCTCCAAAAACTGTGTTTTCAGCTTAAAACAGTTCACCCCTCCCCCCTCTATTTTGTTCTTAGATCCAAACAAATATTTACAAATTAACAAACAAATTCTGGTTTTCTGCACATCAAGAGGGTATATTTATCTTACTTGTTACAAAACAGATAACATTGCAAGACAGCAACAAAATCTCACTTGTCAAAATCTTCTTGAGTGTGAAGTGCAACAAATGCTTCTCCACTTGGACGACCATCTTTTGAGTACGTAAGATGGATATCTTCACTTTCATTCAATTCACAATCTAAAAAAAGAAATTTAGAAAACTTTAGAACTGCCTTGCAGTTACAGGCAAAGATGTTTGCAGCAAACCTGTTTTCTTTGTCTTTGTCTTAGCAAGAATAATGATCAAATGTTGCTTTTGGGCTTCCCCCTAAACTAAAAAGCAAAGGAAACTAAGATGTCCCAATGATGATGTCACCGTTTAGACCAACCCATTGTTCTCAGAATCTAGAAAGTTATGAGTTGTGTGATAAAATTTCGATTCCTCTCAAATTCTAACTTCATTTCTTCAACTGACGCCTGGACAAAAGTTTCCTGAAGCTTCTTCAGCAAATCAGTTCAATCTTACTAAATCATGCTAATAGGTTGGGTGGCTCTTGGGTGCAGCTTTGCGGGCAGGTGTTACGTATTTCCTATATCACCTTGTGTTTTCACTTCTTTGTATGTTAATTCCTGCAGGGTTTTTGTAGTCTATTGTTTTCCCTAGACCAGGCTGGGAAACAAGCGTGATTCAGCCTACACATAGTAGCAAGTGAAAAAAATTGTAGGTGCAAGCTGTGAGAAGACTTTCAAAAGCTGCCAGAGATACAAAATTAACAATAGATCTTTTGTAATCTCATGCGAGAACCTTTTATTTTAGCTGTGATTAGTGAGTTTGACACAATGTCATAGTTGCAAGTGAATGCAAGTTTGTTTGTTTGTTTTCAATTTGTTTTGAGTGGGCTTGCCAGGATTTCTAGCTACTGAAAGCTAATTTAGGTCCACTGTGCATGCCGCATCCAGGCATGGGACCCCTAGTTTAACGTCCCTTCCGAAAACGACAAGGTGAGTTGCGAGGTCAGGCCTAAGAGGTCACCCATCCGAAATCTGACCTCACTTGACCAAGCTTAACTTCAGTCACCTGACGCAGTTTTCCAACCTAGTCACTGGTACATCATCCTAGTAGCGTTTTGCAATTGGTAGAAACAATAACAGGTAATTTGTCCAAAAAATTTTCAATGGATTGTGGAAAAATAGCTTTGCACACAAGCACCAAGTGGACCAAGAACTTTTGCTGGGAAGAGTATTCCAAAACATTTCCAAATATGAACTGCTGAAATTGACCTTTAACTATTCTGACAAGGTTCTGAATTAAATAATAGTTTTTTTTCTTTTGTATATAGAATTTTCAAGAGCAAACAAGTAACAGAAGTCTGATAGCCTGGAACACACCAAAACACCAGACTGAATCTTTGCTGCATACACTAGAAAAAACTTATGCATGTGATTGGTGGAAAACCAAAGGGATTTATATACAGTATACACATATATATACAATTCTAATTTTGTACTTTCTTAAAACCTGATCCATATTCATCGTTAGTATTTCCCACTTGTTTGCCTTAAAAGGAACAGGCATGGAAATATCAGGTGGCTGCTGTATCAGGCATTACAACTGCACAACTTGAAAACACTGCCAATTTCATACTCAATCCAACAAAGCAAAAAGTGATGCTTAAAATCAGATTTTCAGAGACAGTAGAGTCCACCATTCTTAATATAGCGTAATTTGACATCTCAAAATGATGATATTTAACTGGGCCAAAGATTCTTACCACTGAGAAATGATTTGATTTCTTCTGCAGTAACAGACCATGGAAGGCCTCTGAGTTTGACAACCATTGGTTCATCATATTGATCATTTCCTTGTTCACTGTATTCTTGGTCTTCCATTTTGATCTTTTCTATCAGATAACTAGACAAAAAGAAAAAAAAATATTAGGAACAAAACTAACTCAATATCGTACTTATGTTTTTGTTTGTTTGCCATGTATTTCATAACACTCGCACTTACATTATTTTGATTGTTCAAGCTTTCGCCTCACTTCTGAGGCCTCATCAGCAACTAAACATCAGTTGTGTTTGAACTTAGTTGCTGATGAGGCCTCAGAAGTGAGGCGAAAGCCCTATACAATTAAAATAAAGTAAGTGCGAGTGTTTAAAAATATATGGCAAACAAACAAAAACATAAGTACAGTCTTGGATTCAACACTTGGGATCAAATTAAAGCTTTAGCAGTTTCTGCTACAACAAGAAATACAGTAAGGCCCCACATGTAAGAAACCACCTAAAAGAAACTTTTAGGCTACTAAAAAATGATTAGGCCCCCTGCCTATAAGAAACTCTTGAGGCTTGCACCCAAAATAAAGTTTCTTGTATTTTGAGTAACATTAATTTCTGGTCTGATAGAGTGAGAGCATTACACTTCATACATGATTCATTAAGAAATTACTAGCGAGATATTTTGGATTTAACAGATTTTTGCCAAAATATTAATTCATGTCCTTGAAAATCATTGTTGACATACATATATGGCTGAATATGGATGATATACCCATAGACGGTCCCATTTTGGTTTAACTTATTTGCCTAGGACTTCAAAGAAATTAAATTAGCAACTTAAGAAACTTGAGCCTAAAACATGAGAAGTATCAGAGATATATATATATAAGAAACATTTTAGACTACGGTGTGCAAAAGTAGTTTCTTAAATGCGGGGCCTTACTTTATAACTCAATATCAGTTTCCAGATATGAAAATAACACAGAAGAAATGATTCCCAACCTAAAAGGTTCATATTTTTCAAAGCATTTGTTGCACCATGTAGGTTGTTTGTTGGTTTGGCTCTAAACTATATACATGTATTTTTATAAGAAAATAAGATCTTGGGCTAGTACAGAAAGTTTTTTTAAATCATTAGATTTTGAGTACTCAGAGTTTCTTAAAGCAGGCCCTGAAATGAGAGGCGCTCGATCGAGCCCAAGCGCCTCCACACTCGCCTCAAAAATTCTACTGGCTCGATTGTTCAAGCGCCTTGCAGATCCAAGGTGTTTCTTTTAATGATCTATAATTACGATTTGTGAATGCATTTGGCATAGAATATTCAGCCCAAATCTTCCTTTTATCTCTGTAAAACTACACTAAATTGTCTTTTCTTCACTCCATGGACTCGTAAAATTTTCATTCGCTTCCAAAGTAGCGTTCACCATATTGTTTACGCTGGTCTACGCCATCACCCAGCTGCCTCACTTCTATGTTCACCATCATTTACGTCTGTGATTTGCGATTTACACAGGGCACATGATGAGTCAAAAATAGCTGCAAGTTTTGCCTGTCTACCGTGCCGACTATATGGCAGAATTATTGCTGTTAAACTCTTGGGAAAGGGCAGTGGGGTTGGCCAGAAGTTAAAGTTATCAACGAAGCGCAGCAGGTTACAAAAGTTTGGTGCAAACTTTGCAGGAGCCATTCCAAGGCTGTTTGATCTTATTCAACATGCAGCCCAGCTCAAACGCCAATACTGGCCTTCCTTTATTTTGTTTGATTCTTTTTCAATGATCTAAGTGATTTTACCTGAAAATTTTCAGACAAAACAGCTCATTTGTCCACAACTTTTCCTGGTTTCCCACAAAGACAAAAATAATCTAGGAGCTTGATCAAGCGCCTGAATGAATTGAGGAGCTTGATCGACCAAGTACCAAACGTTTGCTCATTTCAAGGCCTGTCTTAAAGGTTCCATAACAGTCCTCACGTTCATTGCCTGTGCCCCAGTGACCATTGGAAAACAATGCTTATTAAGGCCTTTCCAATGTTTAGACGTTACTTAAGTATATACATTGTTACTTAGGTACATTCCGAGTAATATGACACATAGGACACAAGTGAAAAAAAAACAAATATATATATACATATATTTATCAAGGATTTCTTTCTAAAAATGAACAATTTCTATCCCAGTACTGGAATTTTTTTATTCTTTGGTGATCTGAGAGTTGAGTTTCTTTACAAGCAGTTTCTTATAAAAATTTTGTGTGGCCAAACAGCAATGACTGCAAACAATGACAAAGAAGCTAACAGTCAGTCTGCATCCTTTGCAGTGAGAGGGGAAGATCTTCCCATGCCACTTTGACTGCTTCCAGCCACAGCCACGCCATAACCCTGTTATGAAACTGTCTTTGGCAGTTTGTCTATAAAATTTACAAAAAACACCAACCCTCTGATGGGCCAAAATTTACTTCAGAATGAGCTCATCCAAGCCACAATCAAGGAATTAAAACTGGGCTAACAGAGTACTGTATGTCAAGTATAAGGTGCATGGACTTGTGAATGGCTAATTGTGAAGTCTTTTTCTCCAATGACCATGGAGTCATGACATTGAAAATTTTGCTTTACCTCGGTTCTGACAATCTTCCCCATAAGTTCACTGAAAGGTCCAGAGAACCAGAAATCACAGAGATCTGCAAATTCCCAGATTTAGTTTTGAGTCGCAGATACACAAAGTATATATGGCACTTGCAAGCATAAAATTTTTAACAGACTATAGACAACA